>WBNO01017202.1:9811-208816 GCA_013400575.1 Peucedramus taeniatus
GGGGCGGCGGGGTCCTGGTGGCGCGCGGGGCGGCTGCGGGTTGCCGGGGGGACGCGGCGCGGCGGCGGTTCCGTGATGAGCGGCAAGGAAGGTGATGTCTCCTTCCCTTCCTTTCCCTTCCCTTCCCACCCTCAGGAGACCGAGGCGTGAGGAGCTGGAGCCGGCGGAAGCGGGGGAACGCCCCGCGGCTCGAAGGGGACGGGGGTGCGGAGCCTCTGCCATGCCCTGCGGTGCCCTTCGGCTGTGCCGTGAAGCTCGCACTGGCAGAGGCCGCTCCTTCGCGGGTGTCACTGACCTCTCCTTCGTGCGTGCCCTGCCTTCCCGCTGGGGCTCTACGGGTGCGCCAGAGAACGGGGCTGTAGGGGTCTGTATCCCTGGGCGTGGAAAAGCAGATGGCACCGAGGGAAGCTGGGGGTGTGTGAGGCCTGCAAAGCACTTGTGGTAACTCTTCAGTATAGAGTGTGTGTGTATAAAATATTATGTATATAGCATAATATATATCTGAAATACATATTTTTCACAGCTTGCTCTGCCGCCTCTGTGTTGGTTTAGCCCTGGCAGTCACAGAATCAGAGTCACAGAACGGGTCAGGCTGGAAGGGACCACAAGGGTCATCTGGTCCAACCTCCTTGCTCAAGCAGGGCCATCCCAGAGCACGTGGCACAGGATTGTGTCCAGCTGGTTCTTGAACATCTCTAGTGAGGGAGACTCCACAACCGCTCAGGACAACCTGTTCCAGTGCTCGGTCACCTGCACAGTAAAGTTCTCCCTCATAACCAGGAAGAACGGAACTTCCTGTGCATTGTTTTCTGCCTTTTGCCTCTTGTCCTGTTGCTTGGCACCACCGAGAAACATGTAGACCTCCCTTCAGCACTCTTTCAGGGGCTGCATTTAGTGTTTCCAACTGCTATAGGAGAAACAAAACCCTGAACTCATGTCCAACAGAAAAGAAAGAAAAAATTATTTTCAGTTTCCTCTTTAAGAAAGTAGCTACACCCACTTCTTGTTTTGGTTTTGGATAATAAACAATTAAGCAGAAACATTTTAAAATCCAGTGTTCCCTTGGTTCTTCTTTTAAGGAAATTGAGAGAATTTCACGTACTCAAAAGGTATGCCTGTATTCAAGTTTGCCAAATTTTTGGCTGTGTTAAGAACAGTGTCCAGCTGTCACCAAAAGGAGGGGGAGAGAGGAATGGTTGATGCGTGGGTGACACAATGAGTTAATCTAAGGTGAAAGAAGGATAAGAGGAGGAAACAATACAAGGTGTAAACTGGGAGTAAAACATAGTCCAAAAGAGATGAGTTCTGGTTGTGGGTCTGAAAAGGAGGGTTAAGGAAGAGGCACACGAAGCAGTTGAAGTGAGCAGCTACATTCAGAGAAGAAGCTGGTTAATGGGCAGAGTGTAAGGGCCTGAGAAGCTGCACTGCAGGAGCTAAACCTGTATACCTGAATAGGGGTAGTTGCTTAAATTGTGCCTTACTTCTTTTTCTCCTTACTGAAAACCCATGACATAAATCACAGTAACAAAACCTTGCAGGTTTATTGACTAATTTCAAGCTGAATATTTAAAATAGTTAGGAAAAAAAAAAAGGAAGAAAAAGAAAGAAAGGTCTAATCCTGTAGGTCCTTGTTCACGCAAGGATTTCCGTGCAACCATTCACTTACAGCAAGAAAACATAAAAGTGTGTGAAGACCCAAAGACCTTACAAAGAAAAGGCTTAGGTTCCTACCATGCTCATCCATTGAAATGGATTTTTTAAAAAATAATTTTCACTAGCAATGTGGTAGAAGAAGTAACATGTTAATGTGAAGCTGGTGTCAGTTGATAATAAGGTTCATCCAGTTACCTTATTCTGTCCTGCAGAATATGACTTCTGTTAGGAATGCTCTGAAGACAGCATTCTGGTGCTCCTAATGCTCTGGCAAAACTATTTAAATTTTTTTTGTGTGTGTCTGTCTTCTATTTAATAGGATCAGGTGGGTTCAGAAAACGAAAGCATGATAATTTTCCACATGGTCAAAGAAGAGAAGAAAAGGAGAATGTTAATCCACCTTCAGCTTTGATGACATCTTTTAAATGTAAGTAAGCATTTGGAAAATAAGATTTTAAAAATGTGGCATAGAAATTGCTAGGAAATTATTAGTGGAATAAACCAGCTCTCTCCAAGGGAGAACCTTGAAACTAGCTGGACTCATACTCCATACCTTTAGAGCTTAGTGTTCTGCGTTTTGTGCAGTGAAGTTCTGGGAGTGGGATTTTGCATAGCTCTGCCTGGTTCATGACTTGCTTCCGTTTCCATCCCACCTGCTGTTCCCTCTGCCCTCCTCCCTTGTGCTGAACCTGGTGCTGAGCAAATTGCACAAGTGTTCAGCCAGGCAAAAGGTGACTGGGCCCTTTGGTGACAGAAAACTGTAGGATCTGCAGAGGTGTAATACAAAATCTGAGCCACAGGGGCAACAGGAGGAGATGGTGACCTTTGGGTAACTGAGGAGGCTCTGACCTTGGCTGTGATGTACAAATGACTAAGCTACTGAAATGTAAATCTGGGTGCATTGTTTTAAGAGTTGGTAGTTGTCCATACCTGCACTTTTTTAAAAAAAGACTTCAACTAACTAATATAGACCTTTATGCAGTCACTTTATTAATTTTGAATGCCTTTTAAATATTAACATATATTTGAAATTCTTTAATAAGCAGGTGTAAACTTCCCTTCAGCCAAATTGCTTTTATAAGATTTTTCATCAAACCAGATTTAAACTCTAGTAAATTTTAATTTCTCATTAGACAGCCCCTAACAAAGCAAAGCTGACCTTCAGAAATTATAAGTCGTGACTGAAGAAGGAAGGAGATTTGAGATGGGGAACAGATTAATTCTTGTTGTAAAATTTTCCCCCTGCCACATATTTTTATGAAGCTAAGAAGGGTGAAATATAAGCTGACTGGCTGCTTTAGATGGTTAATGTGTACTTCAATGTCATATAACTTCCTGCCTTTTTAAAAAATGGTGTTTCTTGGGATTCCCCTCACCTGGGATGTTCCCAAGAGTCCTTTTTCACAGCCGGGTGATCCAAGAAAGAGTCAGAGCTGTTTGGCTTTCATTCTCAAGGTTGTTTACTATTTCTTATCTATAACATGTTCTCCCTGACCAGCCGCGATGCGTCCAGCAGGTCAGCTCAAGGCACACTGCCCTCCCTCAGGGCAGTGGTATCTTTATATACTATAAACTACGTAGACATTGTTTACCATTATTCCCCAATACCTATCACCTATGTTAGACCGTGAGTTTCTACTCTAAACCAATCCTAAAGTGTCAACATCACCAAGAAGATGGAGACGATGAAGAAGAAGGAAGGAGGGCAGTACACGCCCAGATTCCTCCATCTTGACCCCCTGTACGCTTCTTGACCCCCCTGTACACTTATCATATGAATCTTAACATTCTATTTCTCTACCCAGTAATAAGCTACTGATTTTATTCTACTTTCCCTGGTTTGTAACTCCTCACATAAAGTTGGTAACTGTTTCCATGGCTCAAGATCGAAGGCAGAAGGGTCTTTGGCTCCGTGCCAAGCTCTCCGAGCCCCCTGCCAGGGTCTCAGCCCATCCGAAGCCACAAGAGAGATGTCCTGGTTTCCCACAGGTGTTTATATTTTTCTGTGTAAATCAGCTTGGCAGATTATTAACCATGACCCCTGAACTTTGCCTAGAGAAGCTCTGGCTGCCCCATCTCTGGAAGTGTTCAAGGCCGGGTTGGAGGGGGCTTTGAACAACCTGATCAAGTGGAAAGTGTCCTTTTGGACTAGGTGATCTTTAAGGCTTCTCTCAACCAAACCACTCTATCATTTATATTGAGTATTGTATATACACTTGCTCTTGAATTGAGTAGAGCAACTACATTTTCAACTTCAAAGTTTTTCAAAGATCCACTCTTTGTATTTATTGCAAAAGTGTTTAGTGCAATACAAAATGCACCAAGTGCACTGCCCCAGAGAAAGATGCTGGTGGTCGTTGTCTCTGTGTAAGGCACAAGCATTAGGAAAAGGTATGCTCCAGATGGTTTATAATTGAGCAAGTTGTGTAAAGTGAACCAGTTGTGCACTATTTCTGTGTATGTCACCTGAATCTAAACAAGTTAATCGTAGAATCACAGGCTATGCTAAGTTGGAACCGATCCATCAGGATGATCGAGTCCAACTCTGGCCCTGTGCAGGACATCCCAAGAATCACACCATGTCCCTGAGAGTATTGTCCAGTTGTTTCTTGAACTCAGACAGGATTGTCGCTGTGACCACTTCTGTTCCAAAGCCCAGCCATCCTCTGGGTGAAGAATCTTCCCTGATACTCAACCTGAATCTCCCCTGACACAACTTCAGGCTGCTCCCTCGAGTTCTGTCACTGGTTACCACAGTGAAGAGATTGGTACCTGCCCTTCTGCTTTCTTTCCCTCACCCTCTGTCTCCACTTCTCCAGGCTGAACAGACTGAGTGACCTCAGCTGCTGCTCATACAGCTTCCCTTCCAGACCCTTCACCATCTTCATTGCCCTCCTTTGGATGCTCTCTAAGATCTTAAGATCTTTTTTATATTGTTTTGCCCAAAAAACACATGCACAATATTTGAGATGAGACTGCCCCAGTGCAGAGCAGGACAATCCCCTCCCTTGCCTGGCTGGTGATGCTGTGCCTGATGCCCCCCAGGGCACAATGATTCATGTTCAACTTGCCACTGACCAGGACCCTCAGGTCCATTTCTGCAGCAGGGCTCTTCAGGCCCTCATTCCCTGGTCTATACACTCAACCAGGTTTGCCTCATTAATGTGTGGCATTAAATGAGTGTACACATTTTGCTCTTTTTAATCTTTGAAAGAAAGATATGCTTGAATGTATCTATTTGCACCAATGATTTCCAAAAAAGTAATGAGAAATTGTCTTCTAGAATAATCATAAGAATCACAGAATGGTCTAATTAGTAAAAACCCAAGGAGTTACACCTTTCTTTTTTTGAAGTATGTTTTAAATATGACAGGTCAGTGATAAAGAGGCTGGATGCTACCTTGATTTGTAAGATTAAGGTTTAGTAAGTGTTATTTTTAATGGTCTGATTTAGCACCACTAAAGTTATCAGTAGAGTCTGAGTCTTTACTTTCAGTGCTAATTAGACATTACAGTGGAATGTGAGTAGGAAATGACTGTGGTTTTGATGTGTTGGCTTGGAGAGCCCCCAAGTTCTAATCTTTTGCAATTTTAGGCAGTATCACAATACAGTAGGTTTTTTTGCATCTTGTTAGGCTAAACATTATTGTATTTGTCTGGTTTACTTTAGACTATAAAGCACTTCAAAGTAGTCCCTAACAGGTTTAAAACCTAACATAAACGTCTAAAAGTCACAACTATCCAGAAAAGATAGGGGGTATTGCTAATATCGCAGATGTTCAGAATAGTGAATTTCCTAGTAGATGACATTTGTAAATGGTCCTTGGAAATGTCATCTCTGTCATCCTATGAAGGGAAGTCACCCTTCCTCAAGTTCCTGTCACTATGATCTGAAGGAAAATTTCTTGATGATAATTCAGGGGTGGAATTGACTCTCAGAATTTGCAAGAGACACACCAAACAGTTATGTATAAGAATTAAAAGATCAGTTGGAGCATTTGTGACTTATCTTAGAGTTTCAGAATAAGATTGGGAAGAACAAAACAAAATTAGAAGAACCAAGTTCTTACCGAGGCAATGAGAAATACAGAACTATTTTTCTAGGGTCATCTAAGCCTTGCTTGCCAGCGAACTACTCTGCTTTTTTTAAAGGTTATTCACTTCTCAGACCCTTTAAAAATGTAACCTCTTGGTTTATTTTCTGAATCTTCTTGCACAGACACTTTGACACCTCAGACATTTATATAGGAAATTTGTTAGATTTTTGTAAGCATCTATTAGTGATTTATTTACTAAAATAATAGTGTACAAAATGTTAATGGTATTCGTGAAACATTCATAACGTTTGACTGTCAAAACCAGATACGCTTCCTCTCTTCTCTGTGTTTGTTGTAGTTAGAACTAATATCAGCAAGTCAAACATCTTAAATAATTGATCTCACTTATCTTTAGTACTTCTAGTCCTTAGGGATATTAAAATATTCAACTTTTCGCCAAGTCTAGCTGGGATGCGAAATGCAACCTTTCTTATAACTAAATGGTGCATTTTCAACAGTATATGTGCCTTAGCCAAATGCTTTTTATTTGATTGGATTAGGCACTGGTGAATCTTATTAACAAATGATTGTAGGGTTTTATTTTTTGATTTGTCTTGCTGAATTGGGGTGAAATTTTCCGTCCATTTCCAGAACAGCAATATTGTGGAGTAGATTTTATTAGCAAAACCAAATATTTTACCTTAAAAATTGTTTAGGGTGCTTTAAGGCATCATCAGGAGTGATAGCTACTTAAACTTGACTTACTAAACAAAGGTAGTGTTAATGATGAATTTTGCAGCTCTGGCAGGGGACAGGCAGTGATGGTGTCTGCAGCCCCACGCAGGGACAGCCCACCTTGGGGGAAGGTGCCCAGGGGCAAGGCTGGTGGGGTCTGTAAGGAGTTAGTGCAGCACAGGTGCTTTTCTCTGCCCCAGCGCTGTGTTTGTGTGACAATTGAACTTTTGCTGTAACGATTGACTCTGCAGCATTCCAGCTGGAGCTTGACACCAGGCATGATAAATACGAACGGCTCGTGAAGCTCAGTCGGGATATAACGATCGAAAGCAAAAGAACAATATTTCTGCTCCACAGGTTCACCAGGTGAGTCATGCTGAGCATGAAAATGTTCATTGAAACCTACAGTCTGCCTTGCAGTGTTGTCTGTGAGTAACAGCTGCAAGGTTCTGTTGAGAGGAATTTAATTAACTTCCCATAAACATCCTTTAGGGTGGATGCAAGCTAATGGATGCACTCTCCAGTTAGAGAATTAAAAGATGCTGGTTCAGGTTTCTGAGTTGGTTTTATTGGTTTATTAAACCAGTGTAAAGCAGTAGAGTGAGCAGCAGATGAGAGCCTTCCAGCTTCCAGCAAGCTGTGAGAGAGGAGTATGCGCCCTTCCTTCAGGTTACTTGCCCGGGCAGTTCCATCTCCATTTTGGTTGTTGCACCCCCACCCGAGATCATCAATGCAAATAGGAGTTGACCTGGGGTCTGTTTATGTAATACTACAGCTGGATAGGCAGGCTTCTGTGTGAAGTTTTGAGTTTCTGTATGTTTTGTGTTCTCATGAGCCTTCAAGCAATCTTTGGAAGCCAGAGACAAACTAGAAGAGCAACACGAAGATTTGAAGCTTTGCATAGCCTGCTGTATAAAGTGTTTGCTGTACGGGACAAACACTAGTCTTGCGTATAGCTGTTATAACAGCTCTCCCTGTTACTTTTCTTTGTAATTTCATTTATCTTAATTTACATTTTGTTACCTATCGATATATTTATGTTGAAGTAGTAACTGTTTATAGTTACAGTTATAAATGGGGATTATGAAGATGCCTGCTCTTTAACTTGGTTTTCTTCTGCAAAGAGGTACTGTGATAGTTCCAGGAACATCTACAGCCTTGACTGTAAATAACTACTCCCACTGCAGGGGTTAGGTAGCCAGGAACTTGTGGAGAAGAGAACAACAACAAAGAACTCCTCATTACTCTGAATTTAGATTCCTGTTTTATAAGGCATTCCTGGTTTTGTGAGAGTGGAAGTTTTCCATGCTGTATTTTGTATTTCCTTCTTCTTTGCTTTTCACAATTGTTGTGGCTTTAATTTCAGTAAATTTTCCTGTTTGCTTTTAAATGTTTTCTTGAGACAAATTAATCAGTAGTTCCTTAAAGAGACTGTAAACTAATATACCATGTGGATTATTTGGGCTCAAGAGAGGAGAAAGTTTAAAGGATATTAGATAAACTAAACTTTAAATGCCAAGTATATGTTGTGGCTGTGAATCAGATATTTCAACTGTTCCTGAACAGCATAGTCTATAACTACTTCCTTAAAAAAATAATATAAAAAAACCACCTAGAAGTACATAATGTATTGTACTTTGCAATACTGTCAAGTATTGCAAAATATTAATTTTTTTAAGAGGACTTCTGTAAATATTGGTAGTTTTCTGGAATACTTTTGAAGCCTTTGTTTGTGTTTCTCCTTTTTCTTACTTAAACAATAATCATGACTGTAGTCTGGAATAAGCATCATGCTACCAGAACCTTGACTGGTTGATTATTTTCTTGGTAAGAATCTAAAGAATATCAGAATCTGCAATAGATATCTGTGAAAGTTAAACTGTTTCTCATTATAGTATCAGTTTTGCTTTTTCTTGAAGCCAGCAAAAATGTATTGATTAATAAAAGAAAAAGTATAATGTTTTTTAACTGTTTCTTCATGCTGGAAACTGCTCTTTCAGTTTCTGTTTTATGGTTGCAGTGCTCCCAATGGGGAAGAAATACTAAGTGAATCTGAAGTCAAGCTAAATGCTGTCCGACAGAAGATCAAGCAGGTTGCACATGAACTGATTGGAGAAGACATGTATCAGTTCCACAGAGCTATATCTCCAGGTAAATAATTTAAAAATAGGAAAAGTGTGGTTTTGAACTAAGCTTAGTTTCTCTTTATGTAGCAATACTTCCTCTTCATGCTGCAGGTCTGATTTTGTTACATTTCTGTGGTTATAAACCAGGACTCAGGTTAATCTTTGTTACTAGCAAAGTTAGCTCTGGTATTAGAGAAGCTGTTGTCCTACAGTTTCATTGCAGTTTAAAGGAAGATGTAAATGGGAGTCTACAACTGGAACAATTTGGATCATGCCCTAAACTGATGTTGGGAGTATTTCTAACAAATGTACTGGCTGGTCTCCTCTAACTGAGAGGAATATATGTAGCATACTCATTTTCCCCTCCTGACGGGTTACAATTTCTAAGAGGAGCATGGGAGCAACTGTCTTGTGAAATTAATCATTTTGAGTGATAAAGTGATTTTGAGTTGATAAAGTTAGTCAACTTAAATCCTTAGTTTAGCATTTTCTTTCTTGTAGGCTCAAAATGTGCTTCTGCCTCTCTGTTACAAGCATTAAACCAGTTTGTGTGTTTCGGTTGTATCTTTTTCTGCTCCTCTCTAAACAGCAGTCTTTGCTAACATTCTTGAGATATTAAATTCCAATTCGTTCATGACTCTTGCTGTCAAACCATATTTCTTTGCTGACTCCTTGGTGACAATCTGAATATTACATAAAATTGGTATGCCTTGGTTGTGGCAACACATGGGTAAAATATGTAACTGATTCTTTGACATCTTAGTCATGGTATAAAAGTGTCTTGTGTTTATCAATCTCATTTTAAACAATTTGGAATTGTGTATATCTTTCCTAGGCAAAACATCTTCAGCTGATGAGAGCTGAAGATTTGCCCTGAATTATTTAATTGTTTAAAAATGTCCATAAGATTGATTTGATAAACCAGCAGCAAATATGTGTCTGTAATTTACAAGAAAAACAATGCTCAAGGTAACTTGTACTCATGTCTTACACAAACTTTAGTGTAAGAGTGAGACAGGTCTTGAGTCTCAGTTTAGCAATTTGGAACCAGAAGGAGTGTGCCCTGATAGTCTTCAGTGGCTCTGATTAATTCCACAGTCCTCTTACCTGTGATGCATTGGGTTGCTCAAATTAGGTATAAATAGTTTTTCTTAGAGCCATTTAATCTGTATGTATCTTTCTGCTGTTTATAGCCAAGCACTGTAGTGACACAATGAAAAGAGATAATTCAAAATGCTGACACTACAGATGATCTGAAACTGTGAACAATACTGTTCAAAGTGTATTATGAGTATCTTAACACATTAAAAATGTCTTTTGATTTTTATTTTAAGTAATGCTTATAAAAGCTGAGAACCCTTGCATTCAGTTTTATGAACAAAAGGTTTTGAAAGCTTCATTGTGACCTGTAAAGTTTGTTTGAATAACCCGTGAAGTTTGTAGTCCTGTGTGAGTCATATAATGCTGTGTATAGACAGCAGTGTTTGAGGTCTGCTACCTCATGGATCTCTGTGAGACTGCGTGGTGCAAGCCATCAGCCATACCATGTGAGTCAGGTTCTCACAGGGTAGCCACTTACTCTGAATCAGCTGCCTTACCTGAACTGTCTCTGTTTTGTTGGATATGTGTCTTTGTGGCAGTAAATTCAAAGAGGCTTACCTGCCTCTAGTTCTACTGAGGAGCAGTTGGCCTGGAATCAGATTCACTCATCTCACACTTAAGAGAGTATACCTACATAGCAGACATATGGAAAATTACTGCACAATAACTTCTGTGTGTACCCATGTTCTTATAAAACAAGTAAGCAAACCTGATGCTAGTTTTCTACATCCAGATTCTCTCCTCTTAGTAAAAAAAAAAATATTGTTTTTGTTTCTTTAAAAAATATATATTTTCAGAAATCAAAAGTTAGATTTCTTTTTTACATGAAAGATACCTAAACTTAAGCTAGCCATAGCAATCTGAAAATAAAAAAGTTAGTGAAAAAATATTGTTCAGCTTTGTTTGTGTATTTGGTAAATACACACTGTCAGCTACACTGATTTTCCTGCATAATTTATTTCTGACTTGCATAAAGGTACTCATTAATACCAGAATAGACCTGAATAAACTGTTTAGAAAACAGCTGCAATTATTCTGTCAGGAATAACTCAGAATTTTTAATATTTTTTTCCAGTGTTGTACATGTCAGCCTCTTAAAATTATTGAGATGTATTTGTCCATTTTAGAGTAGGATGAGTTACTCTAGGGGAGGTTAGTAGTAGAAGTAGTTAGCAGAGGAAGTTAGAGACCTGCTGCATGTGTGTGATGACTCAATGCCTCCACAGCTGCAAAACTTTTAGAATATAATTGGCAAATTCAGATGGAAAGTACCTAAAATGATCATCCAGTGCACTGCCTGACCACTTCAGGGCTGACCAGAAGTCAAAATAAGTTGTTAAGAGCATTGTCCAAATGCTTCTTCTAAACACTGAAGTGGGGCATCAACCACCTCTCTAGGAAGCCTGTTCCTGTGTTTGACCACCTTTTCAAAAGAAATACTCCTGCCTGATGTGGCTGAGAGCCATTCCCACATATCCTGTCACTGGATGGCACAGGAGATCAGCACCACCTTCTTCACTTCCTCTCCTCAGGAACCTGTAGGGAGCAATGAGGTTGCTCCTCAGCCTTGTCCTCTCCAAACTACACAAGCCCAAAATCCTGAACTGTTCCTTATAGGACATTCCTTCCAACCATTTCACAAGCTTTGTTGCCCTCCTCTGGATGCCTTCAGGGACCTTCACATCCTTTTTAAATAGTGTCACCCAGAATTGCACACAGTTGCTTGTACAGTAGCATATCCTTAATGCTTACAGGGGACATGGGGTGAGATTGTCATAGAATTAAAGAATTTTCTTACTACAGTCTTAAGAAAATTTAAGAGAATGAATCTTACTGACCTCTTGAGGTAAAAAGAAAGGAAGGCAAGAAGGTATTAGTGTGCTAAATAAAGGAGAGAAGAAGTAGACTCTGCTGTTTATCTTTCCAGCAGTCAGATGTGTATCTCTCAAATACCTGAACTGTGCAGTTTTGGGACAGAACTGAAGGGTAGAAATACACAGCCTCCCAGTTAGAACTGGAAATGGCTGTCCTTTACTTTTTCCCTCTTTTCAGGTGAGGTAAATGGCGAGTCTGTGCACTCCCATCAGTTGTATAATACTGCTTGGCCCTAAGATCTCCCTGTTGTTTCTGTAATTAGGTATTTCAGTTGGTTTATAAAATCTGACTGAAATAAGTTGCCTTCATTCTATTTTGCTATGTCATCCACGTGATCTACTTACGTTCTAGCTCTTCTACATACGCTCTTCTGCAAGGAAAGTTTGTGCCAGCTGTTGCCCATAGTGCATGTTTAGGAAGGTAGTGTTAGAATATACCTATGTGTCACTGGGAAGACAGGGAATGCTTTTAGGCATTGTGTAAATGAGCTTGTGTGCATAACAAGTATAAGACACTAACTTTCAGCCAGACCTTTACTCATACCTTCGTTAAATCCTCTGCTCTCCAGTTAGTCATTCGGATGGCAAAAAAGGGAGTATGCAGGCTTCAAGAGATGTAGATCTTGATTGTGCTGAAGCTGGGATCAAGGAGGTGTCGGAGATGTGAAGATGCTTGAAGTCAGGATTATGAAGCTGAGATAGAAAACCTAGGAACAGGAAGAATGAAGGGACAGTTAGATGAAGGGCAACTGGGAGAGGGTATGCTTTATTCCACCTGCCCGCCACTGTTTATGAACAACTGTAATTGGGAGGTGAAAAGTGATAAGAGTTAAGAATGTTGCCTTTTAGTTTTGGTTTTAAGTCTAGTGTTCTATTAATTGCTTTGCTTTTTTTTTCAGTGGAAAAAGCTTGCATGTATTTTTGAAAATAAATGTAGCTAAGAAAAGTTCTAGGTCTTTTTATATATTCTAGGGCTGTAAGTCTTGACCTTCCTTTAACCTAGTTTTCAACTCTGACTTTGTATTTTAAAGAAATTCTGGAGAACTAGTTAAAAAGGTTTTTATGAACAAAAACATTGCCATTAAACTGCTTTTTTCTTCCAAAAAGAATAAAGAAACACTTATGTCCCATATCTCAAAAGCAGCATGTCTAATTAACCTCAAACTTCCTAAAAATATTCTCCTTTGTCTTGAAACTAAACATGAAACATCCTCCTGTTCCCCACCCTACCTCTCACAGAAGGAGTAAAAAGGTTCAAAATGGAGCTTATAATGGAAACCACTGTAGCAGCCTTAGCTGGGGAATCATGATGGTCTGCATAATAAAGCTGCCTAATACATATTTTATTCAGTATAATAACTGTTAGCCTATAAATAGAAGAATGCTATGAGTGTTATGCTTGGGAATATTGTTTGCCACTTGTAATTGTTAAATGCTTTTTTTGGGGTTACTCCAAGCAGTTGTTCTTTTGACTTGAAGATAAAACAATTCTGGCAGAGCACTAAAGGAGTTTCATGCTTTCCCTCATTAAGAATAGTGCTAATGGCACACAGGACATTTCCCCAAAGGACACTTGCATGAGCTCAAACACTGAGTATAGCACTAATTGAACAACAACAAAAACTGATGGCTGTTTTCTACACGTTTCTTAACAGTACAGATTGTCCCAGGGGATGACTAAACAAGCAAACAAAGAGATACTGAAATAATGAAGTCTTTTTTTAATGCAGAACTCTTCATTTGTTTTGTTAGAATGTTCTTCTTTGTTGATATTTTTAAAGCTTTACTATTTGTAATATAGAATTCCTGCTCCTTTGGCCCACTTTGCAGTGTATACCTTATATATCCTGTGAGGAAATATGTACTCTTTCTTTAAAATTGTTGAGAGACATTATGCAAGAAAAGGACTGAAAAAGATTGTATGGATTTATGAGAGGAAGGAAGAAATTTTTCAGGATTTTTAAATTTGTATATACATATGTGTTTGAGTATTTTTATATATATATTTAACTCTTAATTACTGAGGGAAATATCAGTAGTATACAGAAAAGATTTGTATGGAACTTTATGACCAGAAAGAAGGGCTCTGCAGCATGTGTAGGGTCCTACACTTTGGCTACAACAACCCCATGCAGTGCTGCAGGCTGGGGGAAGAGCAACTGGAGAACTGCCCGCTGGAAAAGGACCTGGGGTTTCTGGTCTACAGCAGCTGAACATGATCCTCCAGTACATGCCCAGGTGACCAAGAAAGCCAGTGGCATCCTGGCCTCTATCACCAGCAGTGTGGCCAGCAGGACCAGGAAAGTGATTGTACCCCTGTATTCAGCACTGACTGCGCCTCAAGTTCTGTGTCCAGATTTGGACCCACCACCAGAAAGTCACTGAGGTGCTGGAACATGTCCAGATAAGGGCAATGGAACAAGTGAAGGGTTTGGAGCACAAATCTGCTGAGAGTGGCTGAAGGAGCTGGAGGTTTAGCCTGGAGAAGAGGAGGCTCAGGAGGGACCTCATTGCTCTTTATAACTACTTGAAAGCAGAGTGTAACCAGGTGGGGGGATGGTCTCATCTCCAGTGTAACAAGAAATGGGACATGAGGAAATGGCCTCAAGTCACTCTAGGGGAGGTTTATATAGTATATTAAGAAATATTTAATCATGGGAAGGGTTGTCAGGCATTGGAACAGGCTGCCCAGGAGAGTGATGGAGTCGCCATCCCTGGAGGTATTTAAAAGACACATAGATGTGGCCCTTAGAGACATGGTTTAGTGGTGGACTTTGCAATGTTGGGTTAGTGTGTCACCGTGGGGCAACACAAAAACGACACGGGCAGTTCTGTTCAAAGCAAACTAAAAAACTTTCTTAAAACATCTGACTCCATGTATATATATTTCTGAAATGCCAGTGTCATTGGAGGGTTACAGTGCCACCTCCTCAATGTCACTGGGCAACCCAACAGTCCATCAGGTTGCTCATCCTCCATAAAGGAATGAAAACAATAAGTTATTCACATAAAGTTTGTGGGAAAGTTTTGTGCAAAAATGCAAACATCAGAAGGCTTGGTAAAACTTGAGAAAATCAGGGCGACATCAGTGGTTGGATTCAATTGATCCTAGAAGTCTTTTCCAACCTGAAAAATTCTATGATTCTATGTTAAGAAGTGTGTAATTATTCAAAGCATGTTCTAAATCTACTCTGCATAAATGCAAAACTTGTGTACTGCAGAGGGAAAATTAAGTACGGCTTGGTAAGTTGGCACTGTGTGGGATTGAATGAAGAACCTTTTCAGCGTGATTTTGTTAAATGAAATCTCTAGCTATTTGAGGACTTTACTCAGTTTTTTGCCCCTTAAGACAAAATATTGAATGGGGAGCCCATAATTCTTCTGGAGCTTCTTAAGTGGAGTGATGTGGGGTGATGATGATAGATGCAAGTAGAGCACTGTTGGCTGACCTTTGCTGTGTGCCTGTGCTTGCAGCAGTGACGAGTGGAGTGGTGTGCACAGGGAAGCTCATTAGCTGGTTATCATGTCTGCACTTGCTCTCAATAGGATTAGATGACGAGGCTGTAAAATGTCAGCACCTTGTCAAAACGATTGCTCTGTGACTGCTTCTGCTGCTGATGATGCAGGAAATTCTGTGTAAAAGTTCAGCATTGATGTAGTCTAACACATAATTTATCTTGTGCAGGCACTATTTGTGTTCTGAGAGATTGATATAATGGAGTTTATTTCTGTCTCCTGTCTTATGCCATTTA
The DNA here is from genome assembly GCA_013400575.1 of Peucedramus taeniatus. Lineage (NCBI taxonomy): Eukaryota > Metazoa > Chordata > Aves > Passeriformes > Fringillidae > Peucedramus > Peucedramus taeniatus. The sequence continues at coordinate 25,090 of WBNO01017202.1, forward strand.
GAGTCACTTAAGGCATGTAAGATATTGCAACAAACTGCATTGCTCGATTGGACCAGGCCAGTTAAGTCTGTGTGGATGAAAAGGGAATACTTCAGTTGCACTAGAATGCCACTTTCTAACTGCAGTATGTTGGACCGCCAGGCAGAATGCTGTAAGAAATGCTATGGAGATGAGTGGGGTCTGTCCAAGAAGGCCAGCTTTAGATTATTGATGATTTAAGAAACAACATTTATTTGGGTATTGTATGAAGGATTTTAAAGGATTTTAATTAGAATGCAAACTAAAGGAACTATCTGCATAATGATTTCTGTGTTTACCTGGTTTGGTTTAGTGTTTTCTTTTTCTTAGCTTTTTAACTCAAAATATGGAAATAACATACTCGGATTGTTCTACCTTTATAAACACATACATTTCTGAAATAATATCAAGGTACATAATATCAAGGATATATATAAATGTACTGTTGTGCACATCAGGAACAGTATAAGTAGACACCTGTTTTTTTTCTTGAGAAAACTTAAAAACTGTAATTAAAATAGATGGCATATTTAATTTTAGGTTGGTAATAGAAAGGAAAAGCTTTGTACAGCAGGAGGAAGGTATGATGAATTGTAAATGTCTCACCCAGGATAAGACCTAAATACACCTAAAACTTGAAAGGAAAGCTGACCATGAAGGAAGTAATCAGGTTTATGCAAGATGGTGGGAAAACACAGTAACACAGGAACAGGATGTAACTGAAGAATTAATCTCTTGCTGTTGTAGGTGAGGGGTAAAATGCCAGAAAGGGAAACAAAGTTTCCTGATTATACTGGAAAATTAACAGTATTCGCAGTGAATAGGCTTATGGTTATCAGATACAATTTTGTTATTTTCTTTCTTTCTATTTTGTTATTTTCTGGTGCTCTCTGACTCATATCCCCACTTGGTCAAACTGGTTTGGTTTTTTTTTCATTCTGCAAGTTGCCTATTTGAAATTTGATACTCTCAGTTTGCTGCATTTTGCTGCCTTTTTTTGTTTTTGGTTTGTGCCTTTTTCCTAGGTTCTTCTAAGGAAAAGAAAAAACCATAACTGCAAAGCCTCTCAAGTGTTTTCTGCTGCAGGTTTTGTATGTCCATACACAAAAATTAAAACAAACCTGCAAACATGAATGCAAATTCTGACATGAACGAACTAGGCATGCACTGTGTGAGAATTGATTATCAGCTCATCCCTGAATGAGATGTATATTCTTCAGGAGCCATTCAGAGCAGCAGAAGTCCCTAAGAGAAGCTATGTAGAGTTTTTTAAAGATGCATGCTGTGTGTCAGCATGATCACAAAGATTGTCCTTTCCTTCTTCTAACTTAAGACCTAACTGTCCTAAAGTCCTGCTGTTCTATTGTGACAAATACTGCAGTTACTCACCTGACAACCTGAAACTAGTGACATTGTTCGTCTTTTAATTCAGTTTCATTGCTGGCAAATGGAGGAGACCTTGTTCTCTGGGTCAGGAATTTTTTTTCAAGCCTGTAGCTATTGATATTAGTGATTCACAGACCAGATCTCTCCTGCCTTTGCAGGAACCAAGTGCAGCTGGAACATAGAGAAGTTAAAAAAAAATCTATGAAGCTTTTTTGTTTGTTTATTTAAAATCACACAGGAGAATGTGTCATAGAGGAACTCCATTCCAAGAAGCGACAGGGATAGCACATCATGGTTCTTTTTGTTTCGCAGTCACGTGGGGAGAAATAGAGGTTGGCAAGAGGTGAAGTACCTTTGTGCTATCTCACAGATCTGTGTTTATGAGAAGAAATGGCCACTGTTGGTTCTTCTGATGTCCTTGTGAGTTGAGTCTGTTGCATGGAAACAACATCACCTTAAGAAGAACTTTCACTGTGTTTTGTACTGCAGAAGCTGTGTTGTGTTAGGTGCTCTTTCTTCTTTGATCATTGAACATCCTGGCTGAGTCAGAGCTTCCTTTCTTTGGTATCTTGAACACTTGCCCTCAAGGCTGCCAGTAGTGTAAAATTTGCTGTCTGACTGAATGACTTTTAAAACTCTGTATTAATTACGAAGGCAATTGGGAGTAGTCAAAGAGGTCAGGAAGACTGCTTGTCAAAGGAATAGTTTTTTTAAGAACTCATGTAAAATATTGGGTGCTCTTCAGAATTACTACATTTGGGGTTTGCGAGTTGGAATAAAACCCCAAACTTCAGAACAAAAGCCTTGATTGCAAAAGTAACCATGGTACATCCCTCAGGTCCCCAAGTAGAAGCAAAATAAAAGTTTGTGAATTTCTCACCCTCAATTATTCATCTGCAGAAAGGCCTATCATTTGTCATATGCCCATGTGTTTTTAATAACAATATAAAAAAGGCTTGCAATGAGAGATTAAAATATTGTTTGCAGTTCTTTGAAGGGTTTTTGTGGCTGTTTGGAGAAATAATTTAACTCTCACAGGGCACCTGTCTGATAGGGAACTTATATTTGTTTCTGGGGTTTTTGGGAAAACTGACTAATCTTGGTATTACCTTTTGCCCTGAATTTGGTGTATGTGCAACTTTAAACAAAGTGCAAACAATATTAACACTTCAGTATCTGAAATACATCACTTCAACACATGCAGCTAGGAGAGAACAGAAGTTTTTGGTGGTTGTGGATGTGTCAAGTAACAATTGACTAATGAACAAAACATTCTGGGCTTTACAGAAGAAATTGACATTATTTTAATTATTGATATAATAGTAAACCTACTCAGCTTTTGAATTATTACTGAGTGAATAGAAACATGTGTTTTTCCAAATATGTAAGCTCATATAGACTTTTGTTTTAGTACTTTAATTTGTATTTATTAGTTAGTATTCTTTTATAAAATCCATCTCTGACTGGAATTACTCTTTTAAGCCATTTTCATAACAGGATGTCCAGAGCATTCCTGTCTGTGAGGAGAGCTGGCTTTATCCTCTTTCAGTGTATGTTATAAAATTAACCTTTGACTTGATGCTCACAATCAATGAAATGGTTTGATTGTTTCATAGCCTCAGTTTAAGTTTAATTACTTAAATTTTTACCCCTTCTACCCAGAAAAAGACCTCTGAATCTTAGAATAATTTTCAAGTATACAGAGAACTTTAAAGGAATAGATTAATGTGTGAATTTCCAGTTTCATCTTAATAGGACAATGGATTTAGTTTTTGTATTAACACTTCTAAACTTATTGTGTGTACTTGTTTCAGTTGATGTTGTACCTGGTTAATTGTTTGCTTATTTCACTCGTTCTCCCCTTCATTCATCCATATGCTTCTAGAAACAAGTTCTTTAAGTTTACCATGCTCCCCATATTCTGTGTAATTATTTCTCTGTTTGGGATTTCCACAAGAATACAACATTTTTTTCCTGGATTATGGTGAGGATTTCTGTGTTTTGGTAGTGGAGTTTTTTTTGTTGTTGTTGCTTTCTTTGGTTTTTGGGGGAGGAGAAAGAAGGGATTTTTTTTCTGTGTTTGTGTAGGGCTTTTTAATGACAATGTAACTTGCCAACCTAAACATGAGGATAAGATAGAGCCTTCTCGGTGCTGTTTTGGTTTTGTAATGAATCAGCAAGTGGGTAGTTTCACATGACTCGCCCTGTAAATAATGTGCCCCACCCTTCATGCGGTGATTCTGGAAGAAACTTGCTGGGTATATCTTCCTGCCGTTTTTCTAGTGGCTGCTCTTGGCCTGTGATTTCTGCTGCATGGCTTAGGGGAGAAGCTGGGTGAGAGAGCACAGACTTTTGTCTATCTGCTTGGATCCTCACCATCAGCACAGGATCCTCTCTAAACAAAAAGATAGAGAGAAAGAGGACAAAGGATGAAAGAAGATGAGTTTGGGAAGAAATAGGGAGAAAAGCAGCTTATTTGGGAAGATGGCAGGTGGCACTGGCATTACTAACCTTAACAAATGAGAAGCATAAAATCCCTTTGAACCTATTTTGTAACTGTTGAACCGAGATTTAAAGGAGGAAATGAAGTAAACAAAATTTCAGCAGGAAACTTTCACCTCTTATTTGTTCTGTCATTCTGGGTTGAAGCTTCCATGCATGCATGGATGCATGCACATCTCATGTGGAATTAGATTCTATTTACCCTGACTCCTGCAATTAAGTAATTTCAATTATTTACTCATTCTTTAAATGGAACTAGCTTTTCTTCTGTCTTATGCATTCGTTTGACTCTTGGATTGAGTGCTGCAATGACTTTTTTAAAACTTATTTTTTCATTTAGGAAAATTTCTTGCTAAGTTTCTTAGGGAAACTGCTTTTTCTTCTTTCTCAAACCTTGCGTATGTAGTTAAGGAAAAATGTCTTGAATATCAGGTGGCAAAAAGTGTTCAAGTTTTCAGGCAGAAAAACCTTTATTTGTAGATGTATGCTCAGAAGGTATCTAAGTGTAGCTCTCTAGTTCTTACGCAGAAAATAAATTTTTTCAACTGTAGAAGGGAGCTGCTATACTAGGTCACTGTCACTTCTCTAGTATAAGCTATATAGAATAAATGTAAAAAAACATCAAAATACTTTAGCAGTTAATTTTTTACCTTACATCTGTAATTTTAAGAGGTGCTAGTAAAAATAATACAGTGTTTTTAATTGGTATTTTTGTCCATGTACTACAAAAAAACCCAAACCCATTAAAGGCAGTCTTACTAACTATTTCATTACTGGCAGCTCAATCCATAAATAAGCCAATTTTGGAATAAATCCAAAACAAGAGCATAAGGGGAAAGATATTGTTGGATGGTGTAGTGAAATGGGATGGGGTTTTTCACCTTGGGAATTATTTGCTGAAAATAGCGGGTGTCCTACCATTAAGCTAAAACATGACATGTTTAAACATCCTTCTACCTACACATGAAAATACCTTATTTCAAGGTCTTGGGTCATTGAAATGTCATATTCTAGCTACTTCTGGAAGGAGGACTTGTTGAAATAAAAAAGAAAAAAAAAAAAGGAAGATATTTGAGTTTGGTTGCTACATATTTATTCTGCTTTTCCCAGTGCTGCTGTTGAGTACTATAAAAGGAATTGCCATTCTGAGTTACTTCTGCTCAAATACATATTTAAAAGGAGAAAAAAAATGCAGGTCACTTATGCTTTTGTGATAGTTACGTGGAAAGTCTCCTACCCCTTGAGGTTATGTCTAGTTTTTTGGGGTATTTCCACACTCATCTGTTATTCAAATCTATGTTCTCTCCTTTTTGATTTAGACTATTTCTTTGATCCAGGTCAAGTCTAAATTTGCTTCCTCCTGCATATTTCTGTAAGCTGAGGTCCTGGCACTCTACAGGTCAGTTGAGGCTATTAAGATTATTCTAATGGAAACAGGCTTCTACTTCTGGTACCCTTGGTTACATCCTCATTTTCTCACTGACAAAACTATTGTCTAATCCTGGCCCTCTTGCAGCATGATACCTGTTTACGTCTCTTGAAGTGAAGTCATCCCCTTAAAATGGCTCAGAATAGCTCTGCTAGCATCATCTCTGTCATGTGTCTGTTCCTTTAATGTCCTCTTTGGGCTTTCTCTGTTCATGGGTCAGATATACACAGGCATTGACTTTGTCTCTACAACTTTTTTTAGCTTAGTACTGCCGTGGCAGTTTGTTCCAGCTTTGTTTCTGCCTTTTTTTCCACCAACAGTGCCAGCTCCAGCTTTCTGCTTATGAACTTTCCTCACATGCTTCCCCCAAATCTGCTCTCTGCACATAAAGATAAACTGATAACCTGTGAAATCTCTGTCTGAACATTTAAACTTTTTTTTTAGATCTCACTTTTGTTGTAATACATAATAAAACCACCATCTGCTAAGTAGGTAGTGAGAGAGAATTGTGGCAGGTAGCTGTAGATGGCATACAAATCTGGCACAAGATACATTTTTTATCCCATCTTTTATTCCCTTTCCAACACACCAACTCCTTTTGTCCCCTTGCACGCCTTAATTTTAGAGTGTAAGTTCTTTTGGACAGAGTTATTAATATATTCATAGTTAGGGTTGGAAGGGATCTCTAGAGATGACCTAGTCCAACCCTTCTGCCAAAGACCTGTTGGTCTTCTTATTGGACATCACAGTCCTGTCTGGTTTGTTTATTTGCTTATTTATTAATTTATTTGGTTTGGAGTGATTTGTAACTACAGATGCTTTGTCTTGAACGTGGATTTCACCAGCCTGCATATTTTAAGGAGCCTGATTCTCACAAAATGGAGAAGTGGGAAGTTCAGCTTTAAACAAGTATCTACTACAAGTCCTCCTGGGTATGGTTGTCTCGATCTGTTCATCCCCCAGCCTGTGCTGATACTGGGGATCCCCTGACCCAGATGAACAAGACCTTTCACTTGGTCTTGTTAAACTGCATGGGATTCCCATGGACCCAACTTCTCAAGTTTGTCTTAGTCCCTCTGGATGGCATTCCATCTTTCAGGTGTGTCAACTGCACCACTCAGCTCAGTGTCATCTGCAAATTTGCTGAGAGTGCATTTGATCCCACTCTCTATGACATTGATGCAGATATTAAACAATACTGGTCTGAGTGTGAGCCCTTGGGAACATTGTGGGGAGCTGATCTTCAGTATGTTTCTGAGAATACCATGATGCTTTATATAGAAATTACAGAAGGTTCTGCATGAAAAATGCAGATGGAGTGAAAACTTGAACATGTTTGTCTGTGTGCTTGGTCTGACTTTCATACTTCAGAAACGTGCTATGTTAGATTATGTTTCAATGTTATTTCTGGATTATGTTAATTTTCACTTTTTGCTGGTAACCTTCAGATAGTCTCATTTAAAAGATTTCTTAAAAATAAATAATTGTGAGCATGGTTTGTTGCTGGAAAGTTTGAAGCATGAGCTTATTTCTGCTGTTTCTGCAGGGCTTCAAGAATATATTGAGGCAGTTTCGTTTCAGTATTTTATCAAAACACGATCTTTGATCAGTGTTGAAGAGATCAACAAACAACTAATATTTACAGCAGAAGACAGAGAAGAAACAACAAACATGGTAAAAGTTTTTCTTTTCTCAATTGACAAACATCTTTCTGGGATGGAAATGCAGCGAGAAGGCTTAGTCAGATTTTTGGCATCTGATTAAATAAGGCCAGTTAGTGGAATGGCATTAGATAGATATGTGGGCTTTGACTCACTTGTTCAAAACATGCCTTTTATTCTGATAAGTAGTAAACTAAATCTGTGGGATACAAGTTTATAAATTTCACATCCTTTTTCTTCAGAGCAAACTGAACTCTTTCTAATACGGCAAAAGATCCAGGACAGTGAAACACTAACAAATGTAGCGGAGGGATTTTTTGCGCCTGGGACTGTCTCTAAGACCTTCTGGTATATAGTGATGTTGCAGAAGTTGGAGGACACAAACAAATCCAAGGCAGGATGAACTCCATTACTGAAATCTTACTGCTTTTATTGAACTAGTCAGTGGAGGCACTGTATTTGCCTTGTGCATATATCTTAGCTGCATCATTTGTAACTCTCCTGGAGCTGATTTCTTTCAGAGGACAAGCTGGTGTCCCATCATACCTTAGCCCTAATACCATATCTGCTGTTTCTTGACTTGCCTGTACTCCTGCCCTGCCCTAAATGGCTCATAGGAATAAACTACTGTCACCAAACACAGTAAACTGCGTGCAGTTTGATTGTTGGCAGGGGACAACAGTGATGTGGTAGCAATCTACAGAAGTGTACAAGCAGTTGAGGTGCAGTGTACAGTAATGTTGCTTTACATTAATTCCTGAGTTTGCTTCTGCTGAAGAGATTCTGCTGTAAAGCACTTCTCACTCTTTCTTTATTCTCTTGGTAAGATACTTGCAGAGAAGCCTGATTTTTAGCTTAAATTGATTTGTTTTTACCAGAGATAACAACTGTGAAGTTGTTGACCCCAGCATGCACGCCTCTGACCAGATCTGTCATTTGGGTAGATAGCATAATATGGGAACAAGTGAACAGAAAGAAACCTGCATTGTCTCCCATGTTACCAATATTATGGCAATAAAAAGTATTGGAAACTTGGATATTGGAGCAAACTTGTGACTTTTTAATGGGTTTGCTTAATGAAGATTTTTGTTTACTATTTTAATGAGCTCAGTTGATATAAAACAGATCTGAGAATACTATGGCTATTTGTAGAGAATATATTTTGAAATTCAATATGCTATTATGAAATTATATTATTTGTTTTCATAATGCAGACTATTTTTGATTGATTTGCTAACTTTGGACTGACTATGGAAAAAATCTATCTAGCTGAGATCTGTCAGATGAAAGAACTGCAAATAAATGTTGCTACAGAGATGTGATAATTCTGTTTGCAAATAGAGGTGGTAGAGTTAGGGTATGTTTATCATACTTGCTAGAATGATAATGACATCTCAAATAGAAATTATCTTATATGCTAAAAGGAGATTAGTACTTCTGAAATCAGACCATGTGGAAGTGCCACGCAATTTAATTTTCCAGAATGTTTTAAATTTCCAGTTATGCTAGATGTGTTAGTGTGTAGTTGAACCATTACAGATGGCTTTCTCACACTTTTCTGTACTGGACTTTCTTCCATTCTGTCTCCAGACCTCCAATTCGCGTGACAAACAACCCCATAAGTGGAGCCTGAAGGTAACCCCTGTGGATTACCTGCTGGGAGTGGCTGATCTGACGGGAGAGCTGATGCGGCTGTGCATCAGCAGCGTTGGGAATGGGGACATAGACACGCCCTTCGAACTGAGCCAGTTCTTACGTCAGATCTACGATGGCTTCACTTTCATTGGCAACACTGGACCTTACGAAGTCTCAAAGAAGCTCTATACCTTGAAACAGAGTCTGGCAAAAGTAGAGAATGCCTGCTACACATTAAAAGTACGGGGATCTGAAATCCCAAAGCACATGTTGGCTGATGTGTTCTCCACCAAAACGGAATTGATTGACCAAGAGGAGGGGATTCCTTAAAATCAGGAGGCTCTTGCTACTCAGAAGAGGACATAGAGAAAGCTCTCTAGTTATGGTTTGTGGGGTTTTGACCCTTCTCAAAGCTTTTTAGGTAGAGACATTTTTAGTTTTATCTATGAGAAGGCTGTTTGCAGTGGTAATTTGTAACCAAAAATACTTTTTATGATGTGCAAGAGAAAAAATGTTTTGACTTTGGCCTCTTGGTATGTAATTTCCTGTATTGCTCCATTGTATCTTCTTTCAGAATGACCAAAATTTCCACTGCACTCTACTCCAATGACTGTCATTTGTGTGACTCACCTCAAACTGTTGTTGGTACAAGTTTTCATCAAGCACAGCAGTGGAAAAAAATGGTTAGGTGCTCTTATTTAGCATTTTCCATAGGTTTCTGCTGACCCATTTTCTGAGTATTTGGGTTCTGTACTCATGCCATACCTACAACAATGCACCTGTGCGTAAGTGCATCCCTTGACTTGAGACTGGGGTGGTCTCAATAGTGCCATGTAATTCAAGTTTTCTCTGATTAGTGCTTTAAACTATGAAACTAAGTCAACTTTTTGCCAATTGATAATGAAGCTAATTGCACCAGGAAAATACTACTGTCACCCATTATTTTGGGTCTCTGTTAAAACTGAGCTCCGTTTGAGCTAACACTGGTGCTTTGCAGTTTTGAGATGAGCTAGGAAATCCACAGAAAATAATTGTGGAAAGTATTTTACATTTTTTATAATACAGTTTACTGCAGAATCTGACATATTTCTGTTTGTAGACAAAAGAAGTTGTCATACAAAGTATATAATTTGGTGTTAGGACAAGCAGTTTTTGGCCAGAACAAATGTGTTGCAGTACTGGAAGTCTGTTCTCCATTGTTTGTGCTGCCCTGAGGACCTCCAGTGGGATTGAACTGGTATAAGTGAAAAAGGGCTGGCCAAGCTTTAAATATATTAGCAGGAGCTATATCATGTGCATGTTCCTGTGGAAAGGAAATTGCAAACAGAAGTAAGGCAGGCATTCTGGTTTCCACTTTTATCTTTGGAGTGAGGGGGGGTATGTCACTGTTGGCAAAAAATCAGGGCTTTATGCTGGTGTCTGAAGTTATGAAAGTCTGATAATGTACATAATGCTAAAGGAAAACAGATAAAACAACATGATCTCTAGACTCCAGGAAATAGGCCTCCCAAGTGCAATTGAAAATACTGCATGTTTTTTATTTCGACTTCCATATGCTGTGATACTGCCAATACTTTTCCCATGAGCATGTTCTGAGTAGCTGGAATCATCTGATATATGGATAGGAATGGGTAAATACATTTTGTCAAATTTTTCCATTGTTTCCACATAAAGTAGTATGGGGTGGATTGAACAATTTCCTATTGTTTAATACTATTTTTTACAATAAATTCTGAAAAATAGTCACTGTCTATGTTGGTCCTTTTGCCTTTCAGTCCAACTGGTAAATTACGGTGCAAGTTTCCCACTGAAGGACTTCACTTAGAAATTTTGCTCCATTCCTATATTCATACTTCCATGAGCACTTTCTAATGCTGAAGATTTTTTTGTCCCTTAACTTTATTCTGTGGTGTCTAAAAACTAGTTAGGATAGAAACGTCACGTGTGTCTCTTGAATGAAAAAAATGCAAAGGATTCAGATGACAAAGTATATCGTAGGAACAAATCTGCAACGGTACCCATGTTTCTATATCTCACTTTTTTTCCTGCCTTTTTTTTTCATCTGATGAGAGGAGGAGAAAGAAAGGAGGCTAGTTGCTAAAAAGGAGTAGTTTTGGAGTGTCACACCCTCCCTGAGATGTATACGTCTAGCATTTCAGTTGATGCAGTTACAATGTAGTTGCACCTCTTGCACACTAAATTTACTGCAAGTCATTGCTTGTTTAGTGTAAGTACAAGCAGATACTATTAGACATAGTGTGTGATATTAAACAGAGGTCTGTCTCTTGTCTGTCTTAGCAGCTATCAGGGGGAATTAAAAAATGTTCATGGCACAGTTTGAAATGGGATGAGATGACTTTCAGCACATTGCACTGCTTGTCTCAGTGACATTCTGCCTCTAGCCATGGAACAAGCACACAGTGGCCACCACTTTAGTCAGCTCCTGCTTTTACACAGTCAGTCATTATTTTAAAACTACAGATGTCTAAAGAGAGTACTTTTTTCCCCCTAGCAATGTTTAGAAGTAGATGCTCTTTTAACAAGTACATACTGGTTCTAATGATTTTGAGATTTAAATTCTCAGTAAGGCAAGAGAAATTTTTTTAATGGCAGACATGATTTCTAAACTTCAGGCTGCCTGCCCATAATCAAAAGCTGTGAATAATTTCTAATAAGGAGCAAAGTGTATGTGTGGTGTATTAAAACACCAGCACAGATGGGAAGTAGCTAATGGCCTGAAAACCTGCTCAAGGATATATTTTCCCCAAAAAACAATCGCACTGTAACTATTTGAAAAGTGACAGACATTTATCAGCAAAACAAGCTGCTAAACAAGCAATGGCAATTTTCCCATTTCTTATCCCATTACTCTATGGAGCTATTGATACGCTTGGTCTGCAGCCAAAACAGGACTACGTCATAGCAGATGTTTCACAAGGGCAGCTCTTCATGCTAAAAATCATCTCCCTTTCTGGAATCTCCTTTCTCAGAAATTATTTTTCTTTACGGGTTCACTTTTTTTCCTGACTGTTAATTTTCAGTGAGGAAAAACGGACCCGCATTTAGCTTTCCAGAACTGCCAGAGAAGTTATGCAAGAGAAACTTCCTGTTGACAAGACACATATGTCTGTCCACTTAAACTCCTGCTTACTTGGATGTTCAGTGAGTTTATTGAAAATCGAAAGAAAAAGAAAGAAAATAAACCAGGCCTTTTATAATATTTAGCATATTAGGTGCTTTATAGAATCCAGACCAGATTCTGACACTGCCCTCAAAGAGTTTGCAGTTTTTAGAGTAGGCAAAATGTCAGCCAAGACACATAAAAGGAAGATGGTAGAAAGGGGAGGGGATAAAGTGACAGGATTTTTTACCAGAAGACGGTGTGTAGTAGTAGGTTGGTTTACCACTTCCCATTTTGGAAAAGAAACTTGTCCAAACTTATGGAAGTCTGCAGTGTGACAGTAAAGGGTTAGTTGGGAAGGATGAAGGCAGTAGAGAGGCAAAATGGAAGGAAGTGGGGTAGAGACAAAGGGGGGAAGAGTGGCAAGGAGTGGGACAGCATGGAGGAAGAGCAGGCTGAACCACGGGACAGTGGGTGCACATGCAAGGAGGGTGGGACTGGGGAGGATGTGGGACAGGAAGACAGCCCTGCAAGAGGTTGGAAACAACACTTTGAAACCAAGTGACTCAGCTATAAGAGAGACTTGGAGTTGACCAAAGGAACTGAATTTAAAATTAGCACAAGGTCCCCAATGCATTGATCTAGCCTTGGGCCATAAATAAGGAGAACTTGATTTCCTGAGCAGCTGAGAACCTGCAGGTCCTGGACTGAGCAGGGTTTGCAGGCTTCCAGTCATGCTGTCACTAATCAACAAGCTCTCAGTTCCCATATGACCCAGCTTTCCATTCACATTACCTTCACTCCCACCCTGGTAGCCACAAACCTTGATACTTGAATTGCCATCATCTACAGCTGTTAGAGACATGGTTAGATATAGTTTTTAACATAAAGGAATGCTTACGGTGACCACAATTTCCCCTTGTGTGCTTGTTTACGTGTCCACTTTGCTGGCATTGCTGCTTCAAACCCCTCTCTGTTTCTTCCCTTCTTTACTTATCCTTTCTCAGGCTGTACTGTTCTTTTGAGCCATGGCTCATGTCCATCCCATGGTTCAGTCCTTTCCGTGTTTAGATGGAATCCTGGGGTAAAGTGTATCCATGCAGGAAGAGGAATCGATCGGTTTCTTAGGTAGGGTTGTCTGCTTGCACCTCCAAATTTGGGAGTAGTGCTCTGACTCTGAGGGGAGAGGTCTGGTACTCCTGCATTCGGATAAGGCCTGGTGCGTATGTCCTACGGCAGCCATGGTGCCGTGTGTCAGGATGGGTGGGTGGGCCGGCAGATCTCATGTTGCTTTTGCAGGTGAGCAAACCTCAGTTACTCTGAGGTTTGCAATCATCACGAGCCAAGGAAAATTGCCTACAAACATAAAAGAAGTTTCTTCTCCAGTTTTGAGGAAGGCTGTGTTTGAGGAGTATGATTTCCCAGAAATTCTACCTCTTTTTACCTCACCCATCATCCCTTTGAAAGGCCTATTTGCAGAATGTAGCAGAAGAGACTTGCTGATGACTTCTGGAGCTAGTCGGTGCCTCCCTGAACACTGGCCAAAAGTGATGTGATGGTTCCTTTCTCAGCTCCTTCCACAGGCCAGGCAGGCTGGCTCTGGTGTTCCTTCAGCCACCCGGGGGGGCTGAACTCCAAGCCTCCACTATTGGATTTTGCAGACCAGTGACGTGTGGGTTCATCCTCTTTTTTTTTTTTTTTTCCCCTACTGTTGTTGTTTTCATGTCATGCAGATGTTCATTCCTCCTAAAGAAAGACTCTGTTGTGTGTATTCTACTCCTGCACTGCCACAAAAGGTCAGATGACTTTTTAAGCCCATCATAAACTGTTTCTTGGCTGCAGATGCAGTGCAGGTTTTGGGGTACATCTAGCTTTGGGCCCTTCTCCCATAGCCCTGAGCTTTCCTGCAGGCTTGCAAGTCCCTTTTAATCCAGAAGGGTCCTACTATTTCCATTAAATTCTTCCTTAAGGTCCTCTCCTCAGATGACCACAGCAAGAGAAGCTGAAAATACTGATCGGGAAATTGCCCAGGTTTTTGTCAAAGTGAACCTTTTTGTGCTCAGGGACAGGCCCCAGGGTGGCAAAGGATGTGCTTGAATAGTCAGTTCTGGGAGTTTGGATGTCACGGGAACATTAAGTCCCAGGAATACCTCCTTTAAGGAGGGAGTGGGGGTTGTTTCTCTCCTTGCAGCAAGGGCAGTTGGTAGGTGTGTTTTACTTTGCACCTTGTACCTGGAAGTAAAGGTGACAGGCAGGAGATGCCGGGGCTGCGAGGGAAGATGAGTAAGATGAAGCCATAAATCAATAAATCAGCCAGGAGCCTGCAATAGGATGTGACTATTTAACCTCCAGCCCTGCTCCCACCTGAGCAAGCCTGAGCTGCTTCTGCTCCTGAGAGCCAGCCAAGGCCAGAAGCTGCACCACCAAAATGCCATGTGTCTTGGTTTGAAAGACAGGTACCTGCCAGCAAAAGCTGGAATCTCCCTTTGAATAGAGAATGTNAGCCCAGATGAAATCCTCCTTGAGCAGTAAATGCAGTTCTATGAAGTGAAATAGTCCTGTACGAAAGTCCAATGGTGAAGAAAAAATGTGTTCAGTCTTCCTCTGGAGAGAAATCCAGTAGAGAGAGAGAAAACAAGCAGGGTCCCCTGGTACTCCAGTCCTTTCGGAGCGGTGTCCTCGGACCAAACTGCCCTTCACTGCTGTTCCACCCGGAGAAACCTGCTGCCTCCTTTGTTTAAGTCAAGTATCCATAAAGTACCCAGCAATTAGTTACCTAGCAAACCATCAGGAAAATATTCCACAAACACAAAAGAAACAGATCCAACCCCCAACACCATGTCACTCGCATGTGCATGTCTGTGACCTGCCACAGGCCTGCATTTACATGTGCCCAGTGAGCAGGGAATGATGTTGGAAACACTAATGTAGAACCTCCTGCTCACCTTCATGAAGTCCTGATGCCTGTTATTTTATATTTATTAATTATTTTATTTATGGTTTCTATATCTTTGATGGAGAGCACGAAGAGGAAGGCAGGGCACGGGCAGGATGCGTACTAACATCTGTTTCATTTGTCTCCTTCCCAAGCCTTTTTTCCAGCTTTTTCAGCATAGCCTCTGCCTGTGAAGGTTGATGGGCTTTTGGAGAAATGTTGCTTTGCAGGAGCAAAAAAACCCAGCCTTAAGAGGGTCTGTGCTCGTTTGAACCGATTAGGAAAAGCAAGGCAGCTATAAACCTTCAAATTATTTGAGATACATGCTGTAACTCCCTGGGCCTGTCTTCTTACTAGAAGGGTAAGTATTTGTCAGTTACTGGAGAATGTATAATTTTTCTGCCACCTAGTGTCCAGCCTTTAGAGTGCTCAAGCTTTTGCCTGTGAGTAACAAGTTATTTATTGTTTTCTCTTTAAGTGCCTATAAACACAATTAGTGATGTGGTGTAAATTTCATTTTTAGGCTGAGGTACGTCTCTGTTAGTAATAATTTTTACTCTCTGCATACTCTACTATTTGGAAATCTGGGGAATACCAGAGAATAGCATATTTTTATTTTATATTTCATCATATGTGCATATGGTGTTTTGAAGACAGATAAATAAAAAGCCATGAGAAACTTTGACCAGGTGTGTTCTTGCACATTTGAGAATGATACAAACGTTCTTATTTGAACTAGTACTTTGAAGGAGTCTATAAGGATTTATAGATGAGAGTCCTAAATTCCTTAATTTTTGTTCTAATCATGCTGCCTATACAATAAAATGCAAGCCTTCTTTAGCCGTTGAACTCCTAGTTATAAAATCAAATGCTCCTGCATGTGTGAATGTGCCTGCATGCTTCCCAGGGCAGGCCCTGACTGTTGTTGTCACAGAAACCCCTCAGGTAGAAACACTGGAGGCTCCAAACCCACTGTGTGTCTGCAGATAAAAGTGGCTGTGCTGTGCTCCCTGAACAGAAGAGGGCTGGGGTTCATGCTTAAGCCCAGGGACATTGCCCAGTTAATGCTAAAGGTGATTTGGTCCCTTATGTTGTCCTGCGCCTTCGTTTCTCCCTTGCGCTGTGCTGCTCAGGGGTGTCCCAGGCCAGGAGAGACCTGGCACGCACCACAGCAGAGGGATGATGAAGCATTAGGCTTTCAAAGGGGATAATACAGCCATAGTCATCACTTGGATTGCCCCAGTGGAAAGGCATTAACAACAATCACTTACAAAATTGCATCAATAGACTTAGAAATGGGGGCACTGTCACCCCGGAGACTCTTCTTCTAAAGATCATTCAAGGGTAGTTTTAGGTCCTTCTCCTACAGGGTACCTTTCACAGGATACCCACCCTGGGACTGAAAGCCAGAGAACAACGTAGATCTATTCTTACACCCACAGTTCCTGCCTGTCCTGTAGCCAGCTCCAGGGTGGAGGGCTGGCACACTGGAAAAGATCAGGTGAGGCTGGTGTGTCTGGACACACGGCTGTAGACATCTGTTGCTACCCAGGCATTCTGCAGTACAAAATTAGCCCTGTTTTATGTTATAATGTCACAGTCACATCTGAGCATCTTTGGCTTTTTGTAGCTTAGCTGAGGGCCAGATACCTCATTAATGTAAACTGCTTTCTGGACTTCAGCCATGGGAGGAAGGAGATGCTGGTTTGTTTTAGAGCAGTTCCTTTGCCTCTGGAAGATCACAGGTTTCAGAGGGATTTCCGTCTTTTTCTGACACAGCTTAACAAAGACAGATTTCGTTTGTGAGCCTCTGAATGCTCGGGACCCAACATGCACATGTATAAAGGTTGGAGACAGTTTGAGTCCTCTCAGTCTTACTGATAAACTCCAGTGAGATTCCAGCTGGTGTGTTCAGTAAAGAGCTTGAAATCCCCAGCTTCAGCAGTGAAGTTAGTAGCATCCCTGAGCTGCCGAATCTCAGCAGCTATATCCTGCAGCTTCGCCTCAGGTCAAGGCTCAAAGCTCTCCCTGAGATCATCAGGAGCGCTCAGAGCTGAGCTTGATGCTCCCTCTGGGCAGCAGGAAAACTCAGAGGCAGGCAGCTATGAAGGTGTCTCTGAAACTCGACAGCCCTTCCCTGGCCTGCCTGTGGCCCTGCTTCTCTGATTCTGAGCCTCCCTTTTGCTTTTGGAAGTCACATTTTACTGTAGGGTGTTACCATGGACATTTGCTGATGCAGCACCTGACAATGGGATAACAGATGCACAGGTATGCACTTGGATTTTTGCCTTATTTCCTGTGCACTTCCCTCCCACTGCCCTGTGCACACATATGGCACATACACATGAAGATATGGAAAAGAAGGTGGGCTGTGAGGTGAAAAAGTTTGCTCACGGTGAGATATCCAGTGTGGTAAAGACAACAGGTGACTAAAAAGTGTGCAGAAGAACAATATGGACCTGCAGAGTGACAGGATGGAGAAACAGACAGTGCAGGTAGATGTGAAGTGATACACAGGGAAAAATAATGCTGTATAAATATAACTGTATGAATCCCTGGGTCACCTGCTTTTGAGCGTGACTCTGATCCTTTATCTCAAAAAGGATATAGCAGAACTGGAAAACGTCCAGAGAAAGGCAGAAAGGATGACTAGAGGTAGGGAATAGTTCCTCTATGAAAGGAAACTGCAAGTCCAGTGGGCTGGATAGGGAGGGTTTAATAGAGTTACAGAGTTATGTGTGTCATAAAGATGGCACACTGTCTCTGCCAAAACAAGAATGAGACACCATCAGCTCCATCAAATGGAGCTGGCCATAGCCTGACTCAGAGCAAGCACCAGGAGCTGTGCCTTGCTCAGTGGATGGAGACCTGGGGAACTCCTCACTTGTGGAAGCTGTGTGGGCCAAAAGCTGGAGTGGGCACAAGGTGGGGCTGGGCAAGCCCTTGGAGAGCAAGAGCCACTGCAGGCTACTGACTCAACAAACCAAACTGAGCTGAGGAACCCCCTGAGACCCCTTTGGGCCCAGGCTCCCTGCAGGTGAGTGCTGTGTTTGGCTGGAGGGTGGCCCTGCTGAGAGCTTTGTCCCCTCCCTCAGCATGAGCCAGAGCTGGGCGGCCCCTGCAGGGGCTGAGCACTGCAACCAAGACCTGCACACCCTGGGGGAGCAGCCTGTACCCTGGCCAATTGCTGCTGCTGGTGTTTTCCTCCTTGTCTCCCAGCAGAAGGGTGCAGAAGGTCTCTGGAGAGGAGACCTGGTCTCCTACCCAGGCAGCTGCCAAACACTGGGAAGGAGGATGTTGTCAAAAAGGGCTGTGTCTGTACTTACACTCTCATGTGTTTCAGCACTGGAGAATAGAGTTTAAACAAGGTTTCCTGGGCCATTGAATCTGAATGATTTCTATGGGAGCAAGCCATGTCTTAAACCTTTCCCATCAAGCTCCCCCAGGAGACTGGTTGGGTTTGTCATGCAGGGTTCAGGGCTGGGAAGAGGACAGGGTGAGAGTGGCCACAGCCCTTGAACACAGCAGGGCATGGCCCAGAGAAGTGGTGGGGATCCAGGCTGTCCATGTAACAGGGGAGACCACTTGGGCACCTCAAAGCTGCTGCTGGATGTGCTTCAGGCACAGCTCTATGGTGCAAAAAGAACCATGGCAGCATCTCCCTGGCTTGACCTGAGCTTCTGCCTCGACACAAAACTTGCACTGCTTGAGCTAATGCAGGTTTTGATGTTGGTGTCCTTAAATTGTTTGTCTCTGTTTGCAAAAGGCTTGTATTGATTTATGTTAATTTGGTTACCCAAAAAAGGGTTGTGCTGATTGCTCTAAATGGATTAAATAGTGATTTTAGTTAAACTGATGGCAGGCTTGTGTGTAGACAGGGCCTGGAGCTTTGTAAGCTAATGACTTGGCAGTAATGCAATGGGTTTTTTTAGACAGCTGAGACCAAGCTGTTGTTTTAAATACAAGACCATAAGTGTTACTAATCTAGTAAATGGTCTCCAAATGTGACAGTTTTCCACTAACTTAGGCTCCTTCTTAATCCTGGCTGATAACTTTGCTCTCTCTCACTTTCCTGATGATAATTTGGCAAGTACCTTTATTCCAAATGGACTTTACATAAAATCCAAGTGCAAAACATGGAAAATTTCCAATTTTTGGCAAAAGTTTCTAATTTCTGCTCACTTTCCAAGCTTTTTTTTTTTCTTTTTTTTTCTTCTTTTCCAAGTTTTTTTTTTTTTTTTTTTTTTTTTTTTTTTTTTTTTTTTTTTGTCAATGGAAAAAGTTTGTCCTCTTTTTTTAAGAAAAATTCAGGTAGAAGAAAAATGCAAAGGAGCCTAGTTCCTGCCAACAGCAGGGACCTTTCTCCACAAGAGAGCTCTTAGTGGAGGACAGGTCCAGAAGCAGCCACTGTTCAATTTCTTCTCTCAGAAAAATACAAGGGTTAGTTCATAATAAAATCATAGAGGGGTTTGGGTTGGAAGGGACCTTAGCTCTTGGGCATTACATATTTTGTGCCCATATAATCTCAATGGGTAGAAATCAGTGTATCTGCATAAAGTCTGCCTGCCTCTGAGCTCCCCCAGCTGAACTTCTGCCAAGTGAATCTGCCTTTATAGGTCTGTTCTCTACCAAACTGCAAATCCCATTTTGATTCATTTGCTTCCTCTTGTTATTTTTTTATCTTCAGGTTGGGACTGAAATTAGAAAAGAACCTGACTCCAGACAAATGAGTCACTGAGCCTTGGTTAGCTCTGATCTGGAAGGAAGTACTGTAAAGAGTTCTGAGATGCTGAATAAGCCTTAGCTCAGAAAACAACAGTCCAACACATAGGCTGTCATCCTTTCCTGTCTTAGATGGGTATGTGGAAGCAGAAGGTTGATGGCAAGAAAGAGAGGAGACTTTGTGTCTCAAAGGATGGAGAGAGCAGCAGAAAGGAAAAGCTCAGGGTTACCAACTGGACAGCAGCTGAAGACCACAAATCTGAATTATCCTGAGAAATGGGTACATGGAAACCCAACATACATGAAGACATTTTTAGCAGATGTCTCTATACCACTAGTGCACGTTGGATCCTGGACTATTTTCTGCATTCCTGGATTCTGAAAATTGGATCCCAATAACTTGGAGCACAATAGAGATGAAGCTGTGGGAGAGGGACATGACAAAAATTGGGCAAATCAGATGTGAGAGCACTTATGGAGGAGCTGAGTTACCCAGAAAGGGTAACAGATTGCTTTTCCTAGACAGAGGCCAAAGAGATCAAGGGAATCAGCAGTGTCAAAGTGAGTGGGTTGTGTGTTTCTTAACTGCAGCATCTCGCTGGGGGTGGTGGTCAGGAAGGGGCAGGGAAGGGCCAAAGCACAGCCACGAGGCAGGCCCAAGCCATAAACTTGCAGTGTGCTTGTAAACCTGTGGTTATAAGCACTGTGGAAGCCATCTTCATCCTCAGTGACTACCTCACCAGAGCAATCTGCCAGTGGATGGATGTCCTTTGTCCTTCGGAACTCTAAGCCCCACTGAGCAAGGCTCAGGAGATGATCATTGAGACATCCTTGTCTACAGGCTCGGGGGTAGAGATATTTGTCAAATAAAAATTACAGGTCACCTTCCTGCCTTGAACACCTGAAATGTAGGTGAACAAATCTTAATCAAACTGACCAAAACATTTGCACAGAGCTGATGGGGCAGCTAGACTGAGAACAAGGCTGTTTATCCCCTCCTCCCATTTGCTGTCTGGTGGTGTCTGGGAGCTCCAGAAGACAGCTCCAAAGCTGTTCTGGGCTCACAGCAGAAAAAGCTGCCATGAGGGATGGATGCCCAGCCCTGGAATGCAGCCCTCCCTGGGCTATGAGGCGTAAAATAAACTCTCAGATCACAACGGCTGGCTTTGCTACAAAAGACTACAAAGCTCACAATGAGTAAAATAATATCCTACAAAATCCTTCTTTAGACTTCCCTGAGCCTTTTCCATGAAACAATTAGTGGATGCTCTTGTTTTGAACTCTGTGACTCACTCCTGTAATTCAGTTGTGGGCTGTGATCACTCAGTCACTTAATTCGTGGCGGGGAAACAGGCAATTGTGAGAATTTCCTCTGTGCCTCCCTTGGCCTCTCGCTGCAGCTCTGGGCACATTGGAGCCTGGATGCTCTCTTCCCAGATGTGCAGGCTCCCCCTCAGGAATGCTTCCTCAGGGAACCAAGTGGTTAACAGGAAGGTTTCTCAAAGAGAAAATGCATCTCACTGTGTTTTATGATACTCAATCCAGCTGCAAGAGTGATCCTATTATCAATGGTCTAAATAGTTAAATTGTGGCTTGGCTCTACCAGAGTTTTATTTGTAATTTGGTGTCTCCACAGCAGGTACACATGTGTGCACAATTGTAAAAACTCCATTAAAGATAACGGACTCTATCAAAGCAATTACACTGGTTAATGTCTCCCACATTCTTTTCTATTAACCATACTTAACTTCGCCATTCAGCAGTACATTTACTGTTATGAACCAGTAAGTGACTTTTAATCACTGGATTTGTATAACATGCAGATTTGTGTAACTTTCCAAGTACACTCTAAGTATGAAAGACATTTAACAATTAAACCAAAAGTGTTTCCAGAGATTTCCAGTACACACTGAATATATTTGAAGACTTCTCTGTGGTTATGTTACCTTAGTCGTGCTGAGATAATTTGGGCAGCAGAGCAAGGAAAAAGCACCGAATAATTTGCCAACTATTTCACATATAAAAGAGAATTGAAAATAGAAAGCTGAAAAATTCCTCCTGCTGGTACCACACATCAGAAACCCTGCCCTGTGTCTGCTGAACAGTGCTGTATGTTTGTCATGAGGAAAAGACAATCATGTTCTCTGGCTGCTGACTACCAAATGCTAAATTTCTGCTGTTACCAGGAATGGCAGAAGGGACCATCACAGAGTGACCCTGACAGAGCAAACTGCAGTGTCCTTCATGCGGGGCTCCCTCCAGGCCCTGGAGGTGGCTGAGCCAGTCACTCTGTTGACCTTGGGCAGTTGCTGCTCCTCTGCCAAGGCACAGGGATGAACTTCTCCACAGGATGCTCGGGCTTGTCACTCATGTGCTTTTGACTTTCCTCTGCTTGACCTCTCAGACACTTTTAGGCCCGTAGTCTCTTTGCTATTTCCCTTTGGTAGTTGCTTTCCATCTTAGAGCTCACATTAACTCCTTTCTATTTCTTCCCCTTTTTCTCTTTTGCCTTCCCTATTCCTCTTGCTTTTCTCTCTTGCTTTCTGCCAAACCATATGCACCACTCTCTCCTTTTCTGGTTATTTTTCCCAAGGCTGAATCACAGCAGTTCTGTTTGAGTGGCCATTTGTATATCCCAGAGTCATCTCCCACAGTCTAGGGTGCTAAGCTGAGGAAGGTGACCTTTCTTGGTTCCCTCTGCAGTCAGCTGGAAGAGATGGGAGCCTCCAGAAGATGACTCTGGTTTTGTGGCTGTCATAAGACCTTGTGAAGACTGATGTTGTCCCATGAGCTGCCAGACACTGCAAGACAGACAAACATCCTAACTTACAGGCTTTGAATTGGGGACCCAATTTTATTTAGTACAAATCCTGCTTTTGCAGAGTTTTGGAACATATCAGATGGATTAGAAGCACAAATCAGAGTATCTTCCCTCTAACCAACATTGCCCTCCCAGGTGCCAGACTCCTGCCCACAGCCTGGCAGTTAGGAGAAGTGGCATCTGCAGCAGAGCAGCTGACAGAGCCTTGCAACAACCTTCCCCCCACCCCAGAGTCCCATCTTTGCTGTAGACAAAGCATTTGGTCCAGCTTCAAAAACCCAAGCAAGAACTTTTGCTCCTGTTCCTTTTTTTTTTGCTCTAAAATAAGTATCGTGCAAGGAATAAGGAAATAAAAGTGAAAGGGGAAACAAAACTTTCATTCTTACACAGCCATTTAAAAGCAGGCATCTGCACAGTTTCCATGACTTTCATTTCACCAGGAGAATGTTTCCCAGGAGCTAACTTCAACATTTTGAATGGGGCCACATTTAGCTCCATTTAGCCTTTTCCACATCAAATCACACAGGAGCCATGAACTGCAAATGCACCCTTATCTCCATCCGGAGGTTTGTTCCCAAAGAGATTTTTCCGGTTTTCTGTGATCAGACCAAGAAAATACGAGTGACATTATAACAACTCTCCCAGAGCATGCTCTGTTGTATTCTGAGTTTGATGACAAGCTGTTACATAGTAAGGGTTGGTTTTCTCTGTAGAAGTCTGGTCCTACGATCTGCCTGTGAAATTTTGTTGTCACTGTCTTCCCTAGGATTTCACCTCTAGTGCAGTTGCAACTTGCTGATCCAAGAATGAAAAAAAAAATTGAAGTGGTTTTCTCCCTCCCCTTCCCTGTGCAGCTCTGCCCTGCCTTCCCTTACAAACACTTGTGGGCACAGGAGGAATGACTGCTTCCTTCATGAGCATCCCTTGTCCCAGGGCAGGCTCAGCTGGACACTCTTTTCCACACTTTACCCTTCTCCACAGATCACTGGGGCAGGGAAAACTGGGTCCTCATCCACCTGTTCGTAGGCCCAGATAGCTCTTTGGAGAATTCTTTGTTAATTTTATTACTGACATAATAAAATGAGACAATGGACAATTCCTTGCCCTTGTGTCTGACCAAGATGGCTGCTACAGCTCGCTCTCTGCCCCCTGAGTGCTGCTGTGTGTGCAGCTGACCTGGTGCCTTTGATAATCAAATTTTCATTAGTCTGCTAAGCAAAATGCTGGCATTGAGCCACAGGCAAGTTGTAAAGCTGCTGAATAATTGTAATAATAATTCACTCATATTGAATGTGGTCCATTTAAATGTGGTGCTTATTTCCTGAATGGAAATTAGTATCTTCTAAGGATTTGGTTTAGATTACTTCACTGCATGGTTTACTTCAGCCTTATAATTTTGCCACTGATACGCAAAGTGGGTTCATAAATAGAGCAGCAGAGCCTTAGCCGTGCTCAGAGACAATGCTGTGCACTAATGTAAATTATAAATGTAGAGCTAGAAAATGTAACAAGCCCAGCTGGCAAACTTCCCTGTATTATCTCACAATAATTGTTTCCAGCCAGTAGTGATTTTTTCTATAGCAGAAGACAGATTATTTATATTATATATTTAGCCTAAAACTGTAATAACATCCTCTGGCAAAAGTATTATCTGATGGTGTCTGAAATGGAATCAGCTTTCCTCTTTTCAGGCATTAATAATTGAAACATTTGTGTCACCTCATGGCATTTCCTGAACTGGAGAAAAAAATGAGGATGACTTTTTAATTCGTATAGTTTACTTCTTAAAAAGTAGACAGCCAGAATTGCCTAGACTTGTTACATGTGGTTTGTATCACCAACCAGAGAAATATTTCCTTTTACAATTCTGATCAGGAGAGACAACAGTACCACCAGCAGGACTGGCTCCTGGCTTAGCAGTCAGGAAAATACCTGTGAAGAGGGAAGGCGTGTGAAGGTCACAGAAGAGAGTAGGTTTTTCCCGTTTCCTCAGAAATGCCTGAATGCCTGCTACATTGCCTATCTGCACATTCTCAGGCAAACCCTACAGAAGTGAGGATGTGGGCTTTCAATCCCCAGATGGCAATCCTGCTTTAGTACCCTTTGGATTTCTGGCATGCAAGGAAACATGTTTTACACATTAGAACTTTCAATGCTGTGGATTTCTGTTTAATACATTATTTAAGTGATTCTTCACTTACAAAGTATGTTGGTATGAAAATGGGAGAATATGGCCTTCCCCTCACTGGGACCCACTCAATCCACACATGAGAACAGATGTGTACAATGGCCATTCTAAGATGACACATTAAAGAAGAAAGGTTTATTTAAATGAATGCTACAGCCAAATAATGACAACTTCAAATCCAAATACACATGTGCTGTGAAAAAACTCCCACTATAATAATGACAGCTCAATAGAAAATAATTCCATATCCAGATGTAAAAAAAAAACAAACCAAAAAAACAGGAATGTTTGTTTGCTTAGTGGCTGTAGTGTAGTGTTTAAGCCCCAGTTTGTAACAAGCAGTAGATACTGAACAGTATGAGAAATAAATTTGAGGAAATTTGGGATTTGGGGTGATTAGTTCAGTAAAAAGGACATTTGATGAGAAAAATATGTTTATTCTGCTTTTTGAATCCCCAGTGTTTCTGCTTTTGTTTCTCACAGTTTTGTTCTTAGTTGATCTACTGACATATAATTTTGTCTGGTTCATACTACTATGAATAAAATCAATTTTTAAAGCCTGCAGAACAACAGTATGAATCCTCATCTTGTTTGCTAGTGGTCAGGTATCTCTAGGGAAACTTAGTTATTTTCTTTGACTAATTTAAATTTATGGGAAGTCATTCAGTCAAGATAAACATCGAAAGGCTTAACTCTTGAATTGTATACCACTGGATTAGGACTTGAAAAATTCTGAGTTATCCATAATATGTGATTATTAATCCCATAAATATTTTTAATTGAGTCATAATGAGCTATCAGCTTTACTCTTGTTTTGAAGGCTACCCTGACACCAGTTGAGTCACTGTCTTTGGAACAGGATCAGAAAATGATGTCAGTAAAGACAAAGAGCTGCTCCGTCACAGTTGTATATGAATAATGAAACAGGTGATTCTGGAAAGTGAAATTTATTCACCTGTAACAAGAAACACGATAAAGTCTCATCTTTTTCTTTCAGATTTACATGAGTTTGTTTTAAAAAGCTGTTTAATTTTTTAAAAACAAAATCCTGGCTTAGCTGAAGTTTCTAGGAGTTCTGTGGTCTAATAACTGAGTCTGGGACTTTTATCTTTCACATTAGACACCCTGATTTATTTTATTTCTCTATCTATTAGGAAGATTACCTTTATGCTAATCACATCACAAAGTGTATTCCAGAGGTGTTGTAAGTACCCACAGAATTAACTAAAGCACAAATTTAGAACATCTCATTTTGGATAGGGTATGATGGTATATCTAAGCAAAGCACTGATTAAAGCCATGCAAAAAAAAATTTTGCTTCAGTTCTGTGGATGACCTAAAAAACCATATATTTAAAAGTTCCTTGCATATTAACCCAAAATACCCTGGCTTTTACTGGTTTTGATGGAAAACAATGAATTGGTGATGAACTTCATCATTGAAAGTGAAATGAGTTCTTCTGGTTTTGGACAATTGGGTGCTTTGCCTCACTGCGCTCTGCCAGCCTGTGCTGCTGCTCTGCACCGGCCACTCCTTCCCACCCTCCCACCTCACTGCAGCTGTCCCAGTCCATGCTGCAGCCATCCTTCAAAAGGTGCCCTGCAAATGGTTCTTAAAGGGAAGGAGAGAGGATGAGAAGAATAGCTGGAAAAAAAATCCTTATTAGAACATGAGCATGATGTTTTCTACTCTTCTGATCTATGATAGATGCCCCAGGGCCACACGTGAGACTAGCTTAAAAAGATCAAGATGTCTTGATGCTAAAGAGATAAAAATAAATAAGAATAACATATCTGGGATTTCCTCATTTTTATGCCAGGCAAAACCTTTTTTTTTTTTTTATTTGATTTGTATTTGCAAGTAGAGCTGGCTTCCCTTCAGCGGCATGTTTTGATGAATACGTTATTTACTACTGAAACAGAAAAGATCTCTGGTGAAGCAGTGATGGGGCAGAGAGGGAAAAACAAAGATGAATGCAAGAAGAAAAAAGGCAGAGTTTGCAGCTGAGCTGTGAGACGAACCAGAGGTCGCAAGGGACAGAGCTACAGGAAATCTGCTCTTTATAACAGCAGGTGCAGGGGGGAGCTCTCATACTCTGATGCCAATTGGAAGCGAAGGTGTCACACAAAGCAGCAGCTATGTGCAGATAATGAGAAGCTGAGAGGCCAAGAAAAGCAGTGGAAAACGGGTTAATTTGGAGCTTGCATGAGGGCTCAGGAAGTTGTCTGAGAAGAGGCAGCAGCACTGCCTTCAGTACAGAGAGGCTTTGCTAAAATTTGGTGTGATTTCTGATGCAGCATGTAATGCTGTAGCTTCACAGTAGCTTTTAAATGGAGAAAAGTTTTTAGTGGGGAAAAAAAGTTCCTAGTTCATTGTAGAGCCAATGAAACTCTCCTGCCAGCACAAAGCAGGCAGTAGCATGGGGAAAGGGAAGGCAGGCACTACTGGAGAGGTAGTGGAGGGAGCAGGCAGGTCAATTTCTTTTTGCTCTGTTCTTGTATGTGCCATTATAATGAAAAATGGAAATTAAGAAATAGCAAAATTCTCCAACTCCCTCCTGACTAATCTAAACTAGAAGACAGCATTATAGTGTCCACTGTTAGGTATGCTCTTCTGTGTTGTTTCTTACACCATCCATTTCAATCTAAACACTTAACTACTGCCCTGAAGTGCATTAGGGCAAACCGGAGTGGGGTAGATTTCTCTACATCTCTGGATGTCTCACTATGTCATTTGAATCAGACTTAGGGTTATGGTTATAATTAGGTTAGGGCACAATTAAAACAGCATTAAAACCCAAGGATACTATTCTCCCCTCCTACCATTTGCTTCAGAAGGGTGTCTACACCTTTTTCTCCAGTTATGCTTAAAGTCTTCAGTAAAAAAAAAATCTGCCACGCCCCTGCACCTCCTTTCCAATGGTCTGGCAATTGAATGATCATGGTTGTTGAAAAGCAGTTCTTTCTGGATAAAGGAACAGAATGTCATGTTCTGTGTACACAGTCACACATATTTACACATACTCCTATTTATCATCTGAGGTAATGAATTACAGTCTGCTGAGTATTTTATTGTGGTGGGACTTTTTTTTAAAATATACACACTGATGTGAGTACCCATGAGGTAAGGCAAGCTCACCTGAAGCAGAAGTGATGAGGTTTGGGATAAACTTTAACTCTCACAGTAGATTCAGAACAAATGCAAAGAACTCACCGGCAGGGCTTTTTTCCCCAAGTACATCTCATGCCCTGCTTCTTTTAAATATTTGTTTCGAGACTATGCGCCTTTTGGTAGCTTTGTATTGACTAGTGTCTCTTGACCCTCTCCTGTTCACCATATAAGCAGCTGAAAGAAGTCTGCTGCTGATGCTGAGTTATTTGAAGTAGCATGAACAAGAGCTAGCTGCAAAGAACTGCAGAAGGACCTTGTGAGATTGAATAACTAACTGGGCAATCAAACCACAGACAAAGTTCACTGTGTGAATTGAATCAGCACCTACCAGGAAAAAAAATTCCTACCTAGGCTCTCATATAAGATGAAAGGCTCTGAAATGATCACAGGCACTGAGAAGGAAACTGTGGCACTAGTTACATATCAGAAAACATCAGTTAAGTGTGTGGCTGTACTCAATCAAATGTTATAGATCTTTTGTGAAGGAACACAGAACAGAACAGGAAACATGAAGATGCCACTGCAGGAATCCATAGCAAACCTGAACACTTACTTAGTCCCCTCATCCCAGAAAGCAGAAGCAGAAAAAAAAAATAGAGAGGGGCTGTGTACTAGGTCAGTCTAATTAGTTTAGCACTGCACAGTTTGGAAAATGGACTACATTATGTGTTAACACAGGAAATCACCAGAGGTACAGACACATTGGGAAAAATATGTTTTTTCAAGCACAAAAATCCAGGAGCACACAAAGGCAGGGAGTCATAGCCAAGCTCAGAGCAAGAGAAGGTGCCTTGTGCAGCAGGTGAGACCTGGGCAGCCCCTCACCCATGGATGCTGTGTGGGCCAAGAGCTGAAGCAGGCTCAAGGTGGGGCTGGGCAAGCCCTGGGAGAGTGTGAGAACCACTGCAGGCTCCTGACTCAACAAACCTCACTGAGCTGAGGAGCCCCCTGAGCACACATTGGTCAGAGGAGGGGCGGGACAGGCCGAAGGGGAAGTGTTGTGGGTGCTGCCTTGCTCCTGCTCTTGCTGAGAGAGCTGCCCTGGCTTTGAGCTGGGGGCAAGGCTGTGCTAGATGGGCCCTTTGTCTGCACCCATAGAGCCACCCTTTTATAACCAATTTTTTTCTGAATGATGGGAGCCAGCATTGACATCACTCAAATCAGATGTGCTGCAGCGAGGCTGAAGGAAGAAGAAGGATGTGTGGATATTTTTGGTATGTGAGGCACAGCTGCTTGCTGTCTTCTCTCACAAGTCAGGAGGGGCACAGAATGCAACAGGAGGTCAAAACTCTCTTAACATGTCCTGTATTTCTTAGCAAATGGACTGAAACCAGAGAAAATCAGTAATATGACAGTTGTTAGATAAACCCGGGCTTTTTTTAGCAACTGTTCTGAATGTTGTGAAAACTTCCTTGTGCACAGGATGGTGTATTTAACTTATAATTACATTTCCTGCATCTGAGAAGGAAGGAGCATTCTTGAAGACTAGGATGGATGGAGGCCATCTGGAATATAGTGGATATGATTATCTATGAGTGAAGCAGGTACCACTTTAGCAAAGTTAATAAAAGCTGTAGTCAGTGGGCACTCATAAGCTTGTATAAAGCTTGTAATTATGAATAACAATAGAAATAAAACTGTCAGTAGAGAAATACTAGGGATAGCAAAAGACGATGTATGTGTTAACTAAGGAGGAGAAGATACACTGGAAATGGTGGAGGACTAAAATTACCTAAAACACAAAACAGGAAAGGCGATTTTAGCAGAAATTCATGTTTTTCCAATGATATGTAACAAGGAACTCGTTCACCACTTCCCATGGGCAGGCAGGCAGTCATCCCCAGGAAAGCAAGGATCCATCACGCATAACAGTGAATTTGGAAGAAAAATGCCATAAATTTGAACGTCCTCTCTTCCTCCTCCTTCCCCCAACTGTTACTGTTGGACATGACATCATGTGGACATATGGTTTGGAATATCCCTTGGGTTGTTTAGGTCAGGCTATCCCAGCTGTGTCCCTTCCCAGCTTCTTGTATACCCCAGCCTGCTCACTGGCAGGGCAGTTCAAGAAGCAGTGTAAGCACTGCCCAGCTAAAACATCCCTGATTCTGGTCACAAACCCAAAACAGAGTCCTAAATAAGCTACTGTGAAGAAAATTGTCTCTATACCAACAAAACCCCATACATATATATAAATGATATACCTTTCAACAAAATGAAAAAGCTCTGTGACATAAAGATATGCGGAGTCATACAAAAGCAGTGAAAATACATACATAGAATTCACAATATCACAGAATATTCTGAGCTGGAAGGGACCCACAAGGATTATCAAGTCCAGCTCCTGGCCCTGCACAGGACAATCCCGAGAATCACACTGTCATCGAGGGATTAGGGACAGCAAGAAGCAACAGCACTTGACTCCATGCTCAGAAGGCAGAAGAACAAACTTTACATTTTTATAGGCAAGATTGTTCCCCCAGAACCTGATTGGTTCTTAACTCCACTTGTCATCTCATTGGTTAATTAGGAACAACACCATCTTTCCATAACATCACACAGAACATGCTCCACATGTTCACAAACACCAGCTGCAGAGACTTAAGATAAGAATTGTTTTAATTCTTTTCTCTGAGCTTCTCACAGCTTCTCCCAGAACAATGCCTGAGAAAGCTGTCTGTTTTGCTCTCTGACCAACTTGTATCCACATCACACCCTCTGCCTGTCCAAATGCTTCTTGAACTCTGTCAGGCTGGCGCTGTGACCACTTTCCTGGGAAGCCTGTTCCAGTGCTGAAGCACTCTCTGGGTGAAGAACATTTTCCTAATATCTAACCTGAACCTCCCCTGACACAACTTCAGGCCATTCCCTTGGGTCCTGTCACTGGTCACCACAGAGCAGAGATCAGTGCCTGCCCTTCTTCTTCACCTCACAAGAAAGCTGTGACTGCAGTGAGGTGTCCCCTCAGTCTCCTTTTCTCCAGGCTGAACAGACCAAGTGACCTCAGCTGCTCCTCATATAGCTTCCCCTCAAGGCCCTTCACCATCTTTGTTGCCCCCCTCTGGACTCTCTAAGCACTTTATATCATTATCTTATTGTGGTGCCCAGCACTCACACAAGACTTAAGGTGAGGCTGCCCCAGCTCAGAGCAGAGCAGGACAATCCCCTCCCTTGCCTGGGTGGTGATGCTGTGCCTGATGCCCCCCAGGCCAGGGTTGGCCCTGCTGGCTGCCAGGGCACTGCTGGAACTCATCAACTTGCCACTGACCAGGACCCCCCAGGTCCCTTTCCACGGCGCTGCTTTCCAATGTCTCATTCCCCAGTCTGTCCATACATCCAGGGCTGCCCCATCCCAGGTGCAGTCTGGCACTTTCCCTGCTTGAACTTCATATATTCGGTGATTGTCTGGCCCTCTGATTTGTCAAGGTCTGTCTGCAGGGCCTTCCAGCCTTCAAGGGAGTTGACAGTTCCTCCCAATTTTTGTATAATCTGCAAGCTTTCTTAGCATCCCTTTAAGTCCTGCTTCCAAGATGTTTATGGCTACTTGAAGCCAATGAATACCACAATAACCATACACATCTTGATAAATTCAGTGAGTATCTGACACGCAAAGCAGTGCCAGAGTAGGGCTCACAAACAGTCACATGATGGCTATGAGACCAAACAATGCCCAGTATGGCTAAACCTGAAAATAAATTGTTTTCCAAGAGAATGTTTGGTATATATATTTGTTGTTGTGCTGGGACCTGTGAGCTGGAGGCCATATATCTGTATGTGCAGCATAGGCTGTGTCCTTCACCTGGGGTGAACAACCCAAGGTATGGGTTAGGGGCTGAGCTGATGGAAAGCAGCTCCGTGGAGAAGGACCTGAAGGTCCTGGTGGACAACAAGCTGCCTGTGAGCCATGCCCCCACCCTTGTGGACAAGAAGACTGATGGAATCCTGGGATGCATTAGGAAGAGCATTGCCAGCAGCTCAAGGGAGGGTATCCTGCCTCTCTAATGAGCCCTGGTGAGGCACATCTGGAGTGCTGTGTCTTGTTCTGGGCTCCTCAGGACAGCAGGGACATGGAGCTCCTGGAGCGGGTCCAATGGAGGGATACAGAGATGATTAAGGGGCTGGACCATCTCCCCTGTAAGGAGAGGCTGAGGGAGCTGGACCTGTTCAGCCTCAAGAGAGACAACATCAGAGGGGACATTATCCATGTTTTTAAGTATCTGAAGGGAGGGTGTCAAGAAGATGGAGCCAGGCTCTTCTCGGTGGTGCCGAGCAATAGGACAAGAGGCAATGGGCAGGAACCAATGCACAGGAAATTCCAACTGAATATGAGGAAGAACTTCTTCACTCTGCAGGCACGGGAACAGATTGTGCGAAGACGTGGTGGAGTCTCCCTCACTGGAGGGAGAACCATCTGGACTCAATTCGGTGCCATGTGCTCTACGCTGACCCTGCTTGAGCAGGGAGCTTGGACCGCTGTAGTCCCTTCCAATCTGACCGATTCTGTGATTCCCTGTTTCCTCTCCCGCCCAACGTAACGCTGCAGACCTGCGGGAACAGAGCTTGCACAGCCAGGGACCACTGCGCGGGCGGGATCGCGGGGAACCCGGGTTCCCTGGGGCTGTGCGTGCGCCCAGCCCCAGCCCAGCCCCAGCCGCGCCGCGCCACCCTCCGGAGCCGGTCCCACCCGCCGCCCTCTCCTTCCCCAGGGCGGCGGAGCTGCCNTGAGCGGGGCCTGCGGGGAGGAAGGGACGAGGAGGGGGTGTTCTCCGGCCGGAGAACTTCGCGAGAGCCCCTGAACGCCCAGGGGGTGTGGGGCACCCGGCCCGGGACCGGGGCCGGGAGCGCTGCTCCCCGCTAGAGGGGCCGGGCTGCTCGGCTGGATGCTGCCCTCGGGCTGGGAGCAGCGGCAGCTCTTGGGAGTCGCTATGAGTATGGGGAGCATGTAGTGTGTGTGGTGTTTTTTTTTTTTTNCTTTCCAGAGGAAAAAACCCCATCCGGGTTTTTTATAACCACAGTTATAGTGGTACGAAGACATCAGTGGTTTTTTTGGTATGGTTCTTTGTTTTTTAAATAACCAACTGCAAAGAGGGAAGTAATGGTGCTCTTAGAAAAGTCACCTACGTTATGTCTCCAGTCCTGGCTTAAAGAAGAAAAAGAAAACTGCCTTGTCAGCAGACACTCTGTATGTATATGCTTTTATAAATAAATGAATTTTACAAGACCATGACAAGTTCATCTAATGTGGATGAACTGCTCTCCTTTTCTCTCAAAGCAGCAGCAATCAGCTGGTCCGAGGTAGGGCTGCCCTCCTTATCAACAGTGGTGCTGGCAAAAGGCTGGAGCCATGGGGAAATTCTGGAAAAAAACACCTTTCCCTGGACAATTGGGAAAGAAAGGTGTATTTCTCACTAGGTGTGTCTGCTGTCTTTTGGGTTGTTTGGGAAAAGGGGTTCTCCCAGCTCCATGAGTCCACCAAGACTTTCTACAAACACTTCATCCTTGCCAACAGTTTAATAGAAAACGGCTCATTCCTATTTTGGTAATCCACATTAATTTTTGTGTACATGTGCTTGAGTAACTTCTTCCTATGTTTTTGAATTAATTATGCTAGCATTTTAAGAGTTCTGCAGGGAAGTGCTCTTATAATAAAGGCTTTCACAAAATAGGCTGCAGAAGGTATAGCAGCAAGTGCTGCTGCTAATTAGAAGTAATGACAGTTTTTAAAAAAATGGGTGAAGTCCCCTGGGATGCATTACCTCTTGTTTTGTCCTTTCCTATTGGTTCATTTACTTGGTAATTTGCTATTGGCCTTACAGTAACTCCTGAAAATGGGAAAAGTTCTACTTATTAAAACTTTTCTTGGTATTGAAATACTCAAGTTCCTTTAATGATGTTGTATGTTCTCCCATCTCAGTGCTGGAGGTGAAATTGTTGTGACTCATTCTGGGAAGGCATTGACAGTGGTTTTCCAGTTGAAGCCCTATTCATACGGCTTCTAGGCCCTTATGAAACTGCAAAATGGCGTGTTTAGAGTAAATATTTGTTTTAAAATGAAAAAAAATGGCTGAGTTTAGAGATTTGTGGTTACAAAATATTGGGATCATGGGAAGTTGCAGGAAATGTACAAGAACCATCAAATGTTTATGTGCAGTGTTTTGTATACTTAGAGATTAGGACCATATCCAATACGTCTTTTTTTCTTCCCAGTGCTTGATTCTGTCAGAGTTAACAATTTTCTTTATAGCTCTCTTTGAGACTGGGCACCAAAAATGGCATGTTCTCATACACGACATTGAAGATTACAGTACAGCAACACTCCAAAAGCAGTCAGAGGCAAGTATTGAATTGCCACTGGCTTCCTCCGTCTTTAAATTTAGATAAATCATCCTTTGTTCTCTTCAATAAAGTAAAGTCAAAACTTTGGGCCTAAGCTGCTTCTGGTGGAATTGTAGTGGGTTCGTGTAAGAAAAGAGGATTTATTAGCACCAGGATAAATTAATTGTGATGAGCAGGAGGACAGAAAGCACTGCAAACAATGTTTTGTACTGACAAAAGCGAAAACCCTAAAGGTTAATTCTGACTTTGTTCACAAATTGGGCACACTTGGTTAGGCTTTTTTTGCTCACAGTCACTTGGGCCTTTGACAGCTACTGAACCAGCTGACCTTTCAAGTGCTATTTACTCAAGTGTGCGATGCCTCATGGGTGCTCCTTGGGAGTTATGGTTTTTTCTTTTCCCATTTTAGCCTTGTGTTTCTTTGAGCAAACCCCTCTTTCCAATTGAGCGGAGTCAGGCTGTGACCTTTTCTGGTTTTGGCCATATTGCATATTAGTGATTCCTGTGGAAAGGGGTTTTCTTACCTCCTTTGGAGTATTGGCCTCCAAGGTGAATGGGAAGGGAACCTCTGGAGTTGCCATAGTGATTTCCAAGTTCATCCTTAGCATCTTGTATCTCTTTCCAGAAAGCAGCCCTTTCATGCTGTGTCACTTAGATTAGGATTGAACCCAGAGTATGTTGTAATACTGTTCAATATTCCTGAAGGAAAACTGCTGCAAAACCCTTATGTATTCGGAATGAATGCGCCCTTTGTAAACCAGCAGTCACACGAGGAAAAACTTGGCCCTCTGGCACTGAACATTTTAAGCATGATAGTATCCTTTTTTGAAGGTGTTTCCTTAATTCTGTGTAGTGTTAATTATTTAACACACCATGTAATTTTCTTTTTTCTTCTCCTTTACCATATAGGTGTGGATTCCATTAAGAGCTCACCTGAAAAATACTTTCAGGGAGAAATATCAAGCCTGCAAGCTAATGATGCTGTGGAAACTAAGATCCACTATGGATATACTTTGTTTGCTAAACATGAGTTTTCTGTATGGAAATTGAATTAGCTTTTGACATGGAGTTACTTCCCTATTTATTGATGCTGAGAATGTGAAGTGGCTTAATGAGTAATCTGAAGTCTGCAGGCAGAGGGGTGAGATCATGTGCTTGCCTCAAGTAGGGTTTCTTTGTTTGGTGTGATTCCTTTGGGACTTGGAGAATTTGGATTCTGCCTCCCTTTTGTATGTACTGTAAAATGCTGCTCGCTGTGTTTCAGACCCTCCTTCATCTCCCAGCCAAGCTTCCTTCTAGAACACCTCTTATTATCTCTGTGTGATATGCTTCTAATTGGGATCCAGCTGTCTAATGAGTATGATCAATGGTGATTGATTTTTCTCTTGATTTTTCTTTCTGATTTTTCTCACCACCTCCTCCCTTCCTCTCTCGCTGTCTTACAAATAGGTGTCACCCTGGTGTCAGGGTAAATTGTCTTGTTACTCTGCTCTTTTTGCCCTCTGTGTCACTCTGTTTATTCATAACACTGACAAGTGTAAAAAACCCCAACTAAATAGATTTTACTTTAAATAGTAAATATTTACTATGTAAACAGCTGTATACTCAGAATAAGGAATGGAAAGTGGAAAATATGTTGTCTTAGTTACTGCTTAGCTAGCTCCTTTAAAGTTGTATGCATTACCTGTGTTTATGGATTGAATGAAAGAGCAACCATGTCAGAACTACAACTGAACAAAAATTTGTTAAACACACCGTATATATGCTTAGATTATAAGATCTCCTTGGAAAAGAGCTGTGTGGGAAAAGTGGCTCCTTGAAACTAAGAGCAGAATTGATGTGGCATATGTGACCTTTCTCTGTTCTCTGCAGTGGCTGAAGAGTTGGTTGTTAGGAGGGGTTTAGTGTGCTCTTGTTGAAAATTTTCCTTTGCTGGGCTGAGAGGTCAGTGGGGCAGGAAACCATTACAGAGGAAAATTTCTTAGTAGGGAGACTTTGAGGTAACCTGTAGAGTGAAAAGTCAAGAGGTTGATAGTGAGTATTGTAAAACTAAATAAAATGAAAGGGTTAGTATCTGTGAGAGGGACAGGAACTGGGAGTTGATACCTTAGATTTTCTAAATAGTTTTGGAAGTCCCCAGATCTGTGTAAGGTGAGGCATGTGGCATTGGTGTAGCTTTTCAAGACCTTGCTTAATGGTGAATAATAATACTAATGGAAAATTAGAATCAGATAATAGTGATGTTTTGAGTGTGTCTGTAGATAATGAAGTTTGTCAATGGCTTCACAACTTTATTGATGAATGGGCTGAGCACCAGAGCCCCTAGCTCAGCTCATCTATCTGACAGCAATTTGAGTTTAAATCACCAGTCTGATGATGGTGAAAATCATCACACTGGTCTGAAAAATATACTTTAAGCAATAAAGGAAGCCATTTTTATAATATTTTTGTTTTGTTTTTGGGAAGCCATCAACTCTCCAGAGAGTATGGGAAGGGGAAGAATAGTTTTTTTCATGATAGTAAACTGTTTTCTTGCTGTTTTAGTGGGACACTTAAATCATTTTGTTTCTCTTATGGTGGTAAGCATTCTTTCCACTGACATACCAGCTTAGTCTTATGGGTTATAATTGCTGCAGATATCCAGGCCCTTGGAATGGTGCTGGGTGAGACTACTTGAAAGGCCAAATGCTTATAGCCACAGGCTTTTCCTCTACATTATGGCTATCTAATTCTTGTGGTTGGTTGTTCCCCTTCCTGCACGCATAAATGTTCTGCTTCAGGGAAACACATGAGGTTCAAAGGAAGGAACATCCCTGAGCCTGTTCAGGGCAGTAAATTGAGGTAGCCTCAGCTCCATAAAATAGCTGACTTTTTGTTGCAAGAGCTAGGCTGATCATATAAACTTAATTTCTCCATTGTTAGAGAGCATGTCTTTGGGGACAAGAGCTTTCCATTCTCTGTTAGGATTTTGGAGAAGGATTTTTACTGAAGCAGGAATGAGATTGAATTTCATGGTTCTGGTCTAAGTTTCAGGTGCTTCCTGTTGCTAATGGCCTGTGGAGATCCTGGTGATGGAGGGAAATGCGCAGCACAGCTGTTTTCTGGGGCTTGGCTTTTCCCATTTAATAAGTAGTGCATTAACCCGTCAGTATTTGCACTAATAGCTTAGGCTGAGCTGTGGCGATGTTGCATTCCCGGCTCTGCTCCTGAAGAGCCGTGGGCACACCAGTCTCAGGAGGATGTGACACACAGCTGCAGAGTTTGGTGATATTTTATACTGCTGTAGTAAGATTTCCTTGCTGTTGACATCTTTTTTGCTTGCTGTGTCTACGGTGAGAGCAATGTGGGTAGGGTGCTGATATCTGTGCTTCAGCAGTGATGTGGGGTCTTAGGGGCATGAGGTGCTCTTGGACACTTTGGATGGTCCCAGGCTGTGCTGCCACTGCAGTGGGACAGCACTGTTTTAGCAGGACACCACACTCCTTTTCTTTTTCCTGTCAGAATCCTTGTTTAGGAGAGCGGGACATTTTAATTTGCTCAGAGCAGTGAAAATCTTGAGGAGACCCTCACTGAAATTGTGTGGGTAGGATCTGATTACTGTTGCCTGGGGTGCAGAACCAGAACAGCTGATCCTCTGTGTGGTTCTGCTCCCAAAGTAATTAATAATCAACAGGTACTGTGTTTCCCTTTGCCCTGGGGAGCCTGAACACGGTCACGGTGAGAGAGCTGCTGCAGTGTTCCCACACTTGTGGCCTGCTGGGGACTTGTACAGACTTGGCTGGGAGAGAAGAGCTGCTCCAGTTAATGGTTCCTCTGAGCAGTCTGTCAGAACTTGGTGTCTGCTTCCTATGATAATGGAGACTGGGGGAACGTCTGTTTTTGCCAGGGGGTCTCAAGTTGCTGTAAGCTAAGAAAAGATCAGCTTCAACTTCTTTTTCCTGTATGCAGTGAGCACTAGCAGCAGGGTATTTGTTCTTTTAGCTGATTGAGAATTTTCCTACTGTGGTGCCAATTTTTGCCCATGACAGAATTTTCCATGGGATCATTTGTCCCAGCGTCAAGTTAGGAACTATTTCATGTTAGCCAAGGAGATGCTTTCTGCCCACCTTGAGTATGGCTATGATGTAGATTTTCAGGAGTAGGTTTGTTACTGTCTTTTCCTGTGTAAGGTAGGACTGACAGGTAAAAACCAGCATGGCTGTTTTGGGAAGAATAATCCATAAGATTTCTGAATGCCCTTTGTGAAACTGACTGGCTTGCCCTGTTGTACTTCAAGGCCTTGTCTTTATCTTTTAGAGTGTGGTTAGTAAGATTTTCCGTCTTTGGGTTAAGTAGGCAGTATATATTCGTGTCATTCACTTTCCAACTTAATTTCATACTATTTTTAAATAATTGATCTTTGTTACTAGTAGTGAGCATGGTGTGTAGCAATTGTTTTGCTGTGTTTCTGGTGAGTTTGGTGTGGCAGTGAATTTCTTGATGTGAGAGTCCAGACTTTTCTCCTGGATCTGGATGCACACATGCTTCTTGTGTTACTGCTTCGTGTGCTGCCATGCCCTGGTGAAACTTCATGTGCTTTGCCTAGGCATGAAGTTGGAAGCCTGGGTATTGAGTGTGACCCTTGCACAAGTTTAGATTGGATGTGGTTTTAATGCTGAGAGGCCAGTATGACTCTTCAGTGCAAGCTGTGAGAAGTACATGGGGTTGCTCTTTTCTGCAGGTCTCTTAGGAGTAGTTGTTCATGGTGTTAATTGGCTAAAAGTGATCTCTAATGGCTTGGAAATAATGATATAAAATACAGGAGGAGTTTTTAAAAGGAGGATTACAAGGCAGGGGGGCAAGTAGGGAATAATACCAGGAGTAATAATAATCAAAATCAAGCAGACCAGGTGAAGACAATGCAGAGGATACAAGGAGTTCTGGGTAGCAGCCTATGTACGTATTTTGAACGCCAACATTGCTAAATAGTGGAAGAAGAAGGAGACCAGCCCCAAAAATCCCTCAAATTTCTACCAAACCAAGAAAGAGAAGATATAGAAATAGCTGTGTTTGCTACTTAATTCAGTTATAGATAACATACAGATCTCTGGCACAGTTTTGGCTGCCTGATACATCTGTGTGGCAGAATATTCAGGCATGACTTTTTACATGCTCATGTCATAATCAGACTTCATGGACTGGATAGGGTAGAGGCAGTATTCCCTGGCCAGAAGTGGTCTTCTCCCTTCCTTTGCTAGGAAATTTGTGAGACAGGCAGGTTTTGCTGCAGCTGTTCAGATGTGATATTAGGTTTTTTTTTGTGTAATGCCCTTGGCGCCATTTAAGGGATTATGTTTTTGAAAGGCAAGTGTCTTCAGAGAGTTGTAGTCTCACAGATGGCTCCATCTTGTCTTCCAGTTGGCAAGCAGCCTAGGAATAAGTATCAAAATAATTTTTAATACAGCAAAGAGAAATGCTTGCCAATGTTTGTACAACCAATAAAAAGCCTCTAATAAAGATTTTGTGAAATAACTACAGTAGATCAAAGTGACATTTAAGTGATGCTCATGAGCATCATTTAATCACCAGCTAACTGCTAAAGGCCTGCTGCTGTGGAACAATTGGAGTTCCTGTGTTGTTATGCTTTACTGTATCTGTATTGCTTAAGGCCCTGACCATCACCGAAGTTTGTCATTTCTCTCTCTGTGTGTGAATGGTGGATGCTTAAATGCTGTTTGAGAACTTATTTATTTCTAGTATTGAACTTTATTCTGAATTTTATTTGTAGAAAGTGAACTGCTTTCAGCTTCCAGGATGTGATGGAACTATGTGATGCTAACTTCTAGTGACTCCTTTATGGAGTTATAAATCAGATAAGTTGCTTTCTTGCAAGGTTGGATGCATCTC
Source organism: Peucedramus taeniatus (assembly GCA_013400575.1). Classification (NCBI taxonomy): domain Eukaryota; kingdom Metazoa; phylum Chordata; class Aves; order Passeriformes; family Fringillidae; genus Peucedramus; species Peucedramus taeniatus. Next base: position 64,901 of record WBNO01017202.1, read on the forward strand.
CACACATGAAACTCTTGAACTTTTGTTGTGGGTATAGTTGGGTTCCAGGGAACCTCAGATGATCTCTGGTCCAATTCCCTGCTCAAAGCAGGACTGACTTTGGGGTTATGTCAGGTTGCTCAGAGCTTTCATCTTGTTGAGCCATGAAAACCTCCAAGGATATTACAGCCTTTCTGGTAGCCTGCTTCACTTCTTGGCTGCCCTCAGGGTGAAAAAGTTTTTCTTTGTATCCAGTTGGAAGCTTTTCTATTTTTAGTTATGCCCATCTCTTTCTTGTCCTGCCTCTCTGCTCTGCTATGTATGGGTTGCTGTCATACTCACTACTGTTATGTGACCTCTTCAGAGCATTGCTCCTAGTAGATATTTAGAGTAATTTCTAACATCTTAGAAGTCTTGTAGTAGCACATTTGCATTCTTTGATTTGCTTTCCTTCCTATAGCATAAAATAGCACTGTACTTACTGAAATTTACTGTTGCTGCAAATATGTCTTTATACCCAAAGAGGGCATTCTAACCTTAAAGATGTTCTTAGTTCTGCCTTGCTGGCTTTCTCTGGTACAGTCCTTGCTTATGACTCAGACTTCAAGGTAATTTAAGACATTTCATATTGTAAGGAAAATTAATCCACAAACATCACAGGTTTATGTCCAAAAAGGAGACAGAGGAGTCCCTTTTACTTTATTCGAATAAAGGGAGAGGCCATGGGGCATTCCCCTGGGGTCTCTCGAATTTTTGGAGGACGCAGCCTCCTTTTTATCCTCATTTCCCGGCCGCATTTCCCTCTCTCTTTCCCCACTGGCTGAGGTACTTGAGAGGTACAGACCTCCCGGAACACCTGATCCCAAAGATTCCCCTCTAATGTATAACCCTCCCTTTTAATTTTTAATCTTTTCAGAATTAAGGGGTTTTCTTTCCCATTGTTTCTTTCATCTTTCAATGTCTAATTTCAATTATCAACCAACATAGAGTTTATTTGTAAAAGCAAATATCTTTTTCCATTCATCAATCAGTGGAATCCTTCCCATTGTTTCTTTTATCTTCCAGTGCTAGTTTTATCTACCAGCAGACTCCCAGTTTGTTTGTAAAGACAAATCCACTATTCCTCTCAATATGTTTTTCTTCAGTGAAGCACTATGACACTTTTATTGCTCAGAAATGAAAAATCTCAGTCTTCTCAGTATCGCTCATGGTTTTGTTGTCACCTCTTTGTTTTTGTAAGGCTAGTTATGCAAGGTCTTCCTGCTCACAGAGGCCTGGAGAGAGAGGATGCTTTCTAGGTTGAGCAACTATGGCAGGTGCATTGAAAGTACTTTGAGTTTTCCTTTCTGCCTAGTCAGGAGAAAATTTAAAAGGTTTCCAACATAAAGGTAGCACTGATTCACTCCGTAGTTAAAGGACCCTGTCGAATAACTATCTATGTCTATGGATTATCTTAGTGGATTTACTTGACACAGATATTTTATAAATCTATTTTCCAGTCTCAGATTTCAGACTTGTTTAGATTTGGAGTACAAAAATGTAGACAGGTGCAAGTCGGTATAGACAAAGAGTCCTCTAAATATTATGTTTGTATTTGCTTCATGTTTCTGGTAAAAAATGTAAGTTAAACCTGGAGTTTCCAATAAAAATTCACCAGACAGAATAGCATTATTGCAGGATCTGCCTCAAGAAGACCTGCGACTCTAAGGTTTGATAGCTTAGGTAATATAAAGATAAAATTCTATCTGAGGGCTGCTTTTAAATCTCCAACCTTTTCCATGAAGACAGGAGTTCTAAAGGTACAAAGCTTTAGGTGTATTCTAATAGTGAAAATACTTAGCTGTCTTTCAGGAGTCCTGTGTTAGTCCTTTGTTCTGACTTGGGCATGCTTTGTGACTGGGATAAGTTGTGTAGTTTCTCACATGGTCTGCTTCAACCACAAAGCAAATGCATCAGATTACTGCTGTACCTCAGAACTCATGAGATCAAATGTCTCTGAAATTGCCTTGCTTTCCTTGAAAGGAAACTACAGCAGTTCTGCCTGCTACTTCTTAATAATAATACTTGTCAGGAGTACTGTGTGTAAACCTGAAAGAAGCAGAAGAAATTCCTAATTACACAGGGACCTATCCCATATACCTGAAAGGGATATACAAATATGAGCTACCTTTCACAGGACCCTGCTGATCCTGGATTACGAATTCAGGTTTTCTAAAGCAAATAATACTGCTTTAGAATTGGAAGTAATGAGTTAACAATCTGTATTTATTCTGGAAAACTATCTGAATGACACTCACAAGTTTTCCTCTGCCAAGCTTTTTGTTGCTGAAGCAGATCTGTTCAGGTGTGTGTGTTTAATGCCATATGGTACATCCTGCACCTTCTTTATCCACTTAAAATGCTACGATGGATCTGGAATATGTTGATCTGAAAAACTGTTCATTGGCTTATTCTTTCAATACAGAGAATGTTTTTGAGAGTTTTTTTTTGTGTTGACTTTTTATTTTTTTTCAACTTGAAGTATTTTGCTGAAGACTTTGTTTCAGTGCAGTATCCTACAAAGTCCCTGGCACCCAAGAAACAAGCTATATCATATAGGGGTACAATTTCTATGAAGATTAATACTGTGCTTTCATTTACTTTGTTAACAAAAGCAGATGGGAAAGGTTGCAGATACTATGTGTTTGTACTTAGGTAGTAGTACTTATGTGAATGACAAACAGCATGTGACAGAAATATGTTAAACTTCTGGCAGAATCTGTGCTTTTGTTGAGCAGCATAGACGTGTTAGTAAGAGTAGCTTACCATGTATTAGTAGCTAATGTATGTTAGCACAGGAAGAATGTCAGAGTAAATTGTGACAGGTAATTGTCTTGATTTCCTAGACATGAATAGCAGTGATTTACAGTCAGGGGAAAGAAGCTCTCACAAGAGTGTTTTTGTTGAGATGATCTCCAAGGAGATGAATGGAATCAGTGTGCCTTTAGAGTGAGGTTTGGTTTAGACTGTCATACAAACTCTGTGTGCTTTGAAAGGCGTAAAAAAAATCCTCAGCCAAAAAGATAAGCAACTGGAGGAAAGTGATGAAATCAATGAACACAGCTGAAATGGGGCTGGGCTTCTTTTAAATGTACCTGGGAAGCCTAGAAAATTCTGAGCCCTGCTGATGGGCAGTGTGAAGCAGGAAGGCTCTCCACCTAGGAAGGGATGGGGTGAGGAGGTGGAGGGCCTGGAAGCTCATATGAGGAGGATTTTTGGGGGTAAGTTGAAACATGCTTGTTTGCTGTTGTGAGAGAAATGCTGTTAAGGGGGCTGGGAGGAGGCTTGTGCATGTTGGGGTCGTGACCAAAAGGAAAGACCAGAGAGGCAGTATTGCAGAAATTGGTATGGGAAAGAAAGCATCTCTCTTTGGCTTGGAACATTGTTCGGGAGCTTTGTGGATGGTTATCATTCTAGACTGTGAAGTGTGACCTCTCCAGAGCTTTTGTCAAAGCTCCAGAGCAGCAATTGGAAAGATTCTGGATCAAATCTCACTTGAAGAGAAATGAGCCCTTGGTTTGGAAGGAGTAACTGGGAAGCAATGATTGAAGTGCAGTGAAAATGGGTGTAAAAGAAGTCAGGGTTTGATGGGAGCGGTGGAAAGCATGTGTAGTGTTGGTACTAGCAGAGTTAGGTTGGAGAAGAAAATGAGTGAATGACAGTCAAAGTAGATTTGTTGGTGTTGGTGATGTCCTCCCTCAGTCTAGGGTCTGACTGGCTGCTGCTTGACTGTATTCCTTGATCCTTGTCTGGTGGCCGTGGCTTTTGAAGGTGTGTGAACAGGCTTTGGTCCTGTTGAGTCTTTGGTCTCCAGTCCTGGTGTGAGGTGCATGGGGTTACTTTCAGCTCCTGCCTGAAGCTGAGCAGGAGGTTGCTTGGATCTCCGTGTTCCTGCCATACCTGATGATGTGGGTTGGAAGTAGCAAGTTTGGCCTCTAATGCCAGGGCTCCTACATGGAAAGGTATGGAGAACTAAATGTCTAGTGCAGGTGGGTGCCTCCTTTGAGTGCTCTCCAGCTGTGTATTGAGGCCTTCTCAACCCCTGTATTGACAACTGTTGTCCCTCTGTGCTGCCACAGATGCTAAACTCTGTGGTTCAGTGCAATTACCTTCTAGAGAGAAACTCTATTCTTTCCTGGAAGGTTAATTTAAAAAAAAAATTAAAAAAATATATCTGACTTGCTCTAGGCAGAGTGACTTCTGACCCACTGTATTTAGAAGGAGCTGTGATTTCTGCTAGAAGTGTTCTTGCCTATGGTTAGTATTCTGCTGCTGTTTCAGCAATCTCTGCTATAGTATTTCTTCTGTAGCCTGTTCATAGATAATCTCAGAATTTCTTCTGAACAACCTACTTTTCTCCTCTATGCTAGAGGAAAAGGCATCCTCACTTTTGTGTTCTGGGGCCCAGTAAAACAAACTTCCAGCTTCTGTTTTGTCTGTCTACAGCCTTGGGTAAGGGTTGTAAAGGTCAAGCCATATTCTCAGTGAAGATCTCAAAAGGGATATCATGTGTGTCTTTCCCACTTTCCAGTTAAGTTCTCTGAGAGAGCTGCACTCTGCTTGCTGGAGCACAGTTTCACCCCTCACAGGCTGTAACATCTGCAGGATGATGATGCTGAGCAATCTGCTGGCATTTGGCAAGGACTTGCATTAACTGAAGCTGCTTTTGCAGGCGTTGGGGACAGGGGAGTGGTGCTGCAGGCTGTGCCTCGAGGGGTCACTGGGGGATCTTCGTCTCCCCACTTGGAGCGGCAATTTCTTGTCAGTTGGCAAAAGTACAGCTCACACAATTGCTGCTGCAAAGAGCAGAGAATACCCAAGTGCAGAAGTTCTGTCGGAGCTTAAAGAGCTGCAGGGCTTCATGTAAAGCCCTGAGACTTTGTTTCCAGGGGAGCAGCACCACTTCTTTGCCTTTCTCCTAGCTACAGGTTGGCCTCGTGTCCTGTGCGCTGCTGTATCTGCAGTTTGTGTTCGTGCCTGGCTTTTGCAGTGTCTTGTATTTAATCTGCATCCTGAGGTGCTGTGCTTTCTATGGGAATTTAGTGCTCACCTTTCCTGATGTCTGGAACTCCATTCCATCTCTGTTCTTGCCTACGCAGCATGGACTTTGCATTTGACAGCCTGACTGAGGCTACAAGGTGAACTTCCTTCAGCAGGCAAAGGAGGAAAATTTGTCCTGGGACTTTGATATGAAATTGTTAAGCTAAAAGCCTTCTGACTCCTCACCCTTGGCAATACAGGAGCTGCCACGTTGTTTTATTTTCATTATATGTTATCACTACTGAGCTGTTAAGAGAAAATTACTTTCTATTTCAGTAAACTCAATTCTAGTTTGAGACTGACTGTGCATCAGATGCTTAATTTGGAACCCACTCCCTTGGTGAAATTAAAAATTCAAATCTCCAAGCTGGAGCATTCGAACTGTGCTTGAATTAGAAATTGACTGGTGTCAATGTGCTCTCACACTTCACTTTTTAAAAATTCCTTACTCCCCTCCCCCCTGATGAGTTTAATATTAGAGTGTTGCTGTAGATGATCTGACTGAGCAGAAGTAGTGGGAATCCACACTGTCACTCTGTAGAGAGAGTGATGAAAGAGGAGTGTGGTGTGTTAAATAGACCATTTTTGAAAAGGACTGCTGTGTACTGTTCATAGTTTCACGAGTCTTTGGTGAAATGATTTTATGGGACATGACTGCAAACCCATTAAGTGTTGTTTGAAATTAATTTATGACCTAAGAAAACTTCACAGTTTCTATGCAACATCCTTGCTCCCCCTCTTTCTCTAATATTTAAAGCTGTTGTCAGATCTTGACTGAAAGAATCAGTGTTCTCTCTACTTAAGACATTTGCATGGACTGCCTCTACAGACTTCTGTATTGAAACTGGGAACAAAAGAGTTTCTCCCCAGGAAGAACAACAAAACTTAGACCCACACCCCACCTCCTGAAATAAGCATTGGTTCTCCTTTGTGAATATTCTCTGTAGGCTTACAACTTGTATGTCCGTCTGCCTCTTTGGGAACTGGATAAATTATTCTCAATAACTTAACTATAAGTTCAAAAGAAATTTGCCGACAGGTTTGGAAAAAATTGGGCTGTATATTTTTGGGGAAGTGTTATTCACTATGCTGAGGGCACCCAGTGCTGGTACTGGCTTGTTTATCCAGATCTGCTTGTGTTCATCCTTGGGATGTTTTGTTGTTCATCAGATTGGCTGACAGGATCAATCACTGACCTGGGTGTAGGGTCATTGATGACTGGGGAGCCTGGTAACTGTTCTGTTAGGCAGCTGGTGGTGTGAGTTTGGCAGTTCCAGCTGGCCAAGGCAGGTATCAGTTGGGTGAAATACATCAGTGAGCTCTGTAAAGAGATTTGGAGAATGATTGGGTTGAGGCTGATCAGCCAGAGATGAATTTGGAAAGGGAGTTCTAGTAACAAATACGTAATTAAGGAAAGGGTGATTTCTCTTATTCCCCTGACTCAATAGGCGATTGTTACTGACATGGGAAGTGTTTGTTATTTACCAACTTACTTTTTGGTAGACTTTTTTTTTTTTCTTTCTTACTGTGCTTTTTTTATTTCTGGAGGTCTGAAAAAAATTGATGGGTGTACTAATATCAGCTGATGTGATTCTAATTCTAGAGAAAGGTGCTGTAATTTCATCAGACGGCTTAAAATGAGTTGTTGCAATAAGGAGGTAAAGTGGCTTGATTGTGACAACTCAATGATCTGCATTATGGGAGTGTGTCAATAAAAACACAATTATTTAAACCCTGGCTAAAGAAGAGCATTCTGGCTTTTGCAATACACAACTCTTTGAAGTGGTTTTTAATGGAGAATGGAAACTGACATGCATTAAATGACCTCAGAGAATGCGTTATTTGCGATGTTTTGGAAATCTAACAATTGAGTAACTGAACCTTGTCTGTGACCTTAGAAATCACAGAAAGCCTTGGAGAGGAAATAATTTGTATCATTATAGCCAATACAATGTAACTCAGCAATCCTTTCCTCTGTAGATACATTTTATAAAACTTTAGATAAACCAAAGTTGCGGTTAACACTCAGTAGTGAGATGAAAAAGCTAAGTGAGACCTTTTCATTTCAGGAGTTACAAAAATCTTTATTCGAAAGTGACTTTCTTTGAAAGTTTTTTTTGTGCAAAGAGGGGTTACTTGTTTGTTTCAACACAGGCTGTGTTGAGATCAGTGCTGTCTTATTTTGAGTATTTAGTGGTGTCTTTGAAATTCAGTAAATGAGTCAAACTATAACTGATTAGGAACTTGCAACATTTTACATGTTTCCGTGATGTAGGAACTGAACAGTAGTGGTTATTGTCATGTCAGATTAATCTCCAAGAATGGTTAGTTTTTGTTTCTGATGGGTTAAACATTTATGTGTGTATGTTTGTAAATAATAAATATTTGGAACTCACTTTGTGAGGTGTTTAGGGCTTCCTTAAGAGAAGCAACACTACAGAAATTGCTTGGAGCAATGTTTGATAGTTGGCTTTGAATATGACCAAATACCTTTTCTTCCACATCACAGTTACCACCCACAAATACTCTGAAGATGAATTTGCTATTCTAATGAAAATGAACTGTGTATAATATGGGCATATTCAGATGGTTGAGCTACATTTAAAACTGCATCTATAATTTCTCACTTTCAGGGAGAGCTTAAAACAACTCGCAAGCATTCTGCTTCAGATGCTTAAAGCAGGAGTGAGGAGGTGATCATGTCAGAGTTTCTGTACCGATCTATAAAATTCTTTTGGAATAACAAAAATGTAAGATATTTACATCTTTTCATCCACAGATGCTATTAGAACATTTGGTCAAAAAACCTGAACTGCCGCTTTTGTGACTGAGAACAAAGACTGATGATCTGAAATAAACTAGATGACTGTTTTGCTGTCCTTTAGTGTCAGACTGGGTACAGGAGAATGTGCTCTTTCCATCAGTGGGAAATGCCCTTAGGCTTCACCTCTCCCTCTTTCATCTCACTTGGTGCAACTAAGATGTGAACAACATTGCTTTACAGCAGTAGACTGTTTTCTTTTTCCCTCTGCTCCATATCTGAACTGTTATTTTACATGAAATGTTGATCATCAGGAAAGATTGCTATGGTGAAAGAGCTGTTAAGAATATTTCTGAGCTTTCATAATTTGAATTTGAAGTAATTTGCACATATCTGCCATTAAATAAATGTTACATCATCTTCTAAGTTTGTAAAATATATATTTTAAAAAGTGGATTTTTTTATATTGCAGTTGAAAGGCTCTTCCATTTGTGGCCCTTCTCTCTTTCTAAATGTGTGTCTTGTACAATGCACGACCCACTGTAGTGTAGGGTTTTAAAATTGACTTTGCTTGTTTTCATTCTGATAATTTTGTAGTTAATCGCCAACAGTTATTTGATGTTCTTCAAACTGAGATAAGATGAGAAGAATAAGGCCTGTCCTTTTGTTTTTTAACAAGCCAGCTGAATTGGTTCAGTGTAATTTCTCTGACATGCAGACAAGGCAAGCTATGGTTGGAAGGCTATGCAGAGAAAGTTTATAGAACTGTATTTCAGATATGTAATAATAAACAACGGAAATTATTCTAATCTTGAGAAAGGGACATGGCACAAGATTAAACAGTGCCCAAACAGTACACCCAAGGCAGTAGAAGCTTCCTGGCTGGGTTTTGTGATGGCTGAGGGCCCTGTGAGTGCTCTCTAGCTGGACCTGGAGATCAGGGTTCCCCTTATCCTTTGGGGAAGGTGTAAGTGTCCATGTTCATGTTGGTCCCAGCTCTGTCCTCTCTACCTTGCTATTGGGGCAGAGGACCTGTGGCATCCTCTGGATGGCTTGTGGCTTGGCCCTACTCTAATCCTGAGTATAAAGTGGGCAGTATAATATATATACACACTCTGTTCTCGTATCCAGGTGAGCTGTTTGTGCTGCTGGATGGACTCACCAGGAGATAGACCTGGAGTCCATGAAGGAGCAGAATGCCAAACCTGTCTAAAGGGCTACCTGTGAACCTTGTGAGGAGCACAGAGAAATGTGGGCTCTGTGTGAGCTCATTCAGGATACTGGAATTGTACCCCTTTGGCTCCAATAATTTTTAGAATTGCATCCAGTTCACTTGGTGTGAATATCTAATGCTTTGGCCAATTTAAACCTTATTTACATTAGCTTAGTTTAAATTTGGTGTTTAAAGAGCTGTAATTATCTGTCTACTTTAGAAATTCATAGTGACTTAGTGAGATCAATTTTAAACTGGTTTTAATTAAACCAGAGAACCTTTTGTGCTTTTACAGATGAGGCCTGTGACAGGCCTTTTTAAATGGCCATGGAGTATATGCATCCTTAGAATGACTCTTATACATGACTACTTTCTTCTGCTGAAGTCAAACTTAGGCAATTATTTTGTATATAAACCAAAAGAATTAAATTTTAAAGAACATTCTGTTCAGTTTTTGTTCCATTGCTCCAAGAGTGATTCCTGTTTGTTAAGACTTCTATTAAATTACTCCCAGTACAGCATTTCACTGTCTTTTTATAGTAGACAGGCTGATGGACTCCGTGACCTTTTTTACTTCTGATTTCTGTGATGCTTTTTTTCCTCAGACAAAAGAGAATGTAAGAGACTGCTGGGATATTCTAATTTATGGTGATAGGAAGCAGAATACAGAGGCTTAACTGCAGTCCCATGGTGAGATGTGCCACTATTCTAGTGTATGGAAAATGTATGAATTGCTTTTGTTGAAGGTTATTTGGAGAGAACGTAATGAATGTTGGGAAAATTCTCCTGGGAAGTTTCGGTTCTAATGCTTAAATTCTTGTATAGGATGTCGTCATAGTGAGGTGTGTATGAGGCCTGTGTTAGGAGTTGCTGAGGAGTTTAGATTATGTGCATATCTATCAATGTAAAAACTGACAAAGGGCTGTGATTAGAATGTTAAATGTAAAGAAAAAAATCTGAAACCTGTGTTTTTGTAAGGGCTCTGTGTGGGTGACATGAATATTTCTAACACCCAATTGATTCTGTTTCTTTGAGTAGAGGGCAGCTAATGGAGGGCATAATTCAGCTAGGCATCAGATTGTCTTGGAGAGTGATCCTGGCAAATAGGTCCAATCAATATCTTTTTGTGTTATGAAATGGATGATAGTGCAGAGCCTGTATTCCCGTTGATTCCCATTGTGCAGGACAGACAAATGGAATACCTTTTAATTAGCAGCAAATCCATGATAGAATGAAAGTAGTCATCATGTAATCTTTTACCAATAATACAGATATAAAAACATACAGAAAACACAGACATTAAATTCTGATCTCCCACTTTCAATGTTTACTGTGGTATTTTTATCTTATTTGGGTGGGGTTTTTTGTTTGTTCTCCTATTCTCTGCAAACAGCAAATTTATCTTTTCATATGTGTAAGTAAGGTATTTGTAAGGAAATCAAGTTACTGAGCAGAGGCTGTTTCTTAATGATATTAATACTTTAGTAATGCTATGAATTAATAGTTTTCTAGGATTGTGATTCTTCATGCAAAGCTTTTCCTTTAACTTTACATTTTGGACAATAGGTGGTATCATAAATCTAAATGACAACTTTTACAGTATCTCATTAGACCAACATCTGCAACCACAGGGTGTTACAGTTGTATCTGTTATGGCAGCAGAGCCTGAACCACTTGCTACTCATAGTTGTAAAACATGGGTATGAACACAAGAAACTGAACACTCAGCAACAGCAGGTTATGAACAAAATCTCTTTGTGATCATGGTTCTCACATTTTGGTTGCAGATTCTTAGATGTACTTGTAAGTCTGAAATCATTTTGGATCAGAGAAACTTAAACCAAGTTTCTGCTTCAGCGTGCTGTTAAGCAAGTTGAGAATGGAAAAGCAGAGTGATGCTGTAAATAGGGAAGATGATGTGATACATCGTACCCAGATTTGTGTCCTGATTGTAAGGAAAATTAATCCACAAGCATCAGAGGTTTATGTCCAAAAAGGAGACAGAGGAGTCCCTTTTACTTTATTCGAATAAAGGGAGAGGCCATGGGGCATTCCCCTGGGGTCTCTCGGATTTTTGGAGGACGCAGCCTCCTTTTTATCCTAATTTCCCGGCCGCATTTCCCTCTCTCTTTCCCCGTTGGCTGAGGTACTTGAGAGGTACAGACTTCCCGGAATGCCTGATCCCAAGGATTCCCCTCTAATGTATAACCCTCCCTTTTAATTTTTAATTCTTACAGAATTTAGGGGTTTCTTTCCCATTGTTTCGTTTATCTTTCAATGTCTACTTTCAATTATCAGCAAACCTAGAGTTTATTTGTAAAAGCAAATATCTTTTTCCATTCATCAGTCAGTGGAATCCTTCCCATTGTTTCTTTTATCTCCCAGTGCTAGTTCTATCTACCAGCAGACCCACAGCTTGTTTGTAAAGACAAATCCAACATTCCTCTCATGATGGAGGAGCTTGTTAATGAATTCATTTAAAAACAGGTGCAAACTCTTTAGAAGGTGAATGAATACACACAGTGTTCTCTATCTGCAGTATGGTCAGTGTCTGTGTTTTGTTGAAATGGAAAATGATATGCTGCTTGAAATTTCAGAAACAGCTATTTTCTGATGCCACAGTATGTTAAGCCTGGAAAACTGCAGAAACACTTACTGACTTTCTCTCCCCTCCCAGATGATCACCAGCAATTAGTGCCGGCGGGCTCTCTTCGTAAAAAGAAGCTGGCCAAAAGACCTGGCTACATGAGGCCAGAAGCTCAGCCACAGATCCAGATCGAGTTTCAGTCCCCGGGTGCCTGTGCAGGGTTCAGCCCAGCAGAGCTCCAGCATGGCAGGCAGCACTGTGGAGGCTCTGAGGACTGTGCTCTGCTCAGACAGTGCCAAAATGACTTGGAATTCCTGTGCTGTAGTGCAGTGAGTAGTGCTGTGGTTCCTGCTAATGGGGTGACAATCTTGGCCACTACTGGAAGCGCTCCAGGATGCTGTGAAAATCTATCTCGTTGCAATAGTCCACAGTCAGATAGCACAGGGATAGGGATCTGCCCTGCTGCCACAACAGGCAAAGGAGATGCTTCTGCTGTGTGCTGTACATGGCAGAAAAGCTGCAGCACCAAAGTGAGCAAGCCCCCAAACATGTATGCTTTGGATCAGACAGAAGTGAGTAACAACTGTGAATATCAAAACAGAGATAGTATTTCTTATTCTGCTGGTGCACAGGATAGGTTTAGTTCAAGTTTCAGCTTCATACAGCTCTCCCTGAACTTGGCCTCTGGAGTAAATGATGTTGAAGGCGAATCTATTGAGGAAGATGAGGTCGTTCTGCATCCCAAAACCACAGGCAATCTGCAGAAGCCAGAAGAGATGGAACAAACTCATGAGCACTTGGGAGATTTGTGTTGCTCCTCCAGTTCCAGTGAAGATTTGCAGCATGAGCATGAGAGCCCAGTAAATGATAAATTACAGGACTGTGAGACTGTCTCTCTCTTGGATATAGATGCAACATGTTCATATTCTACAGATTCCTCGGATGCAGCATCTGCTGGCTCTTCTGTCACCTCAGGCTATGAAAGTAGCTTTATTGTCAGTGACCATAACTGGGATACTTTGATGAAAAAATATGAACCGGTGCTACAGGATTGCTTGCTTGGCAACCGCAGTATGTTAAAGGTCAGTAATCTCACTTTGTTTTTGATATCTTTTCTTCAAAACATTTTTATTTGTAGTGCCAAAATCAAAGTTTGTGTGTAGGAGTTCATACTGGCTTTTGTGGCCTCTGTTCAGAGTTTTACAGTAGACCTCTGCATGATAAAAATGAGTTAGCAGGTTTTGTTTGGTTCTTTAAAAATAGGTGATTTTGTTGCAGTACCCTATTCTATGTTCTACTGAAACTTTAATCCTCTCATTTCTAATATCACACATCAGTTTCTGACTTCAGTAAGTGCCATTTCTTTTCACAGGTGGCTGTTTTTTCTGCAGTTTGGGTTATACATAGTATAAAATTAGGAGGTGGTAAGAACTCTTTCTTGAAGTATCATGATTTAACAACACTAAACTTTTTAATTGGAAATGTTGAAGTTGAGCCAAAGGTTTTTAAGAGGAAACTTTGTGAAAGTAATGTGTAATCTAATCGGTGCTCTGCCCATGTGAAGAAAAATGGGGGTCAAGTCCCTCTCTGTCTCCAGCTGGGAACTGAACCTTTCTTTCTTTTCCCCTTCCACCCCAGAGGAGTAGTGGGCTGGTGAGTGAGGAATCTTTTTGCATATATGTATATTCCCACATTTATACCTACAGTGTATACAGGCAGTGTCATTCACTGTGCTCTTTATAGGAGAGGGGTGGGTAAACTTTAAGAAGGATCAGCTGTGTTATATTTTTATGATGGTAGGGTGGGCATTCTGAGCTTACCCAATCAAAGGAGCCAAGTATTGGCTTAATTGTGCACAAAGGAAACAACAATCCAGAGACTAATATGGACACAATGGATTGCACTAATTTGTTCAGGGTCTGCTGAGTGGGTTGTGGGGATTTAGTTGGNTTTGTTTGGTTTGTTTTTTTTTGTTTTTTTTTTTTTTTTTTTTAATTTTATTTTAACTGTCGCACTAGTGCCCAAGTTTTTTGGTTGCCTTTCAGAAATTCAGATCTTTGTAACTTCTCAGCTCAGACACATACCTGGTGAGATGTGCTATCATGAAATGACAATTCATTAGGCCTAATGAAACAACCTGCTCTGGGGAGACTTTGCACAAACCTCCTGTCTGGGTGAGACAGAAGGCTGAGAAATATTTATTCTTTTCTTGCTTACCATGACATCTGACCTAGGCTTACAATGCCCCATAATACTTTCTTTTCATAGATGATGTAGAACTCAAAGTAGGTTCTCTTATTTACGGACTTCACGCACATTTGTGTGGAGCAATTTCTTTGTTTTCCTGCCTGGAATTGCAATGTGCCCATAGTCTGAGATGGTTTGGGAAATTAATTTGTTGCAAATTTGGGAATGTATAACGCAATCAAAATAGGAAATTATTTTTCTTTCTTTTCAGTATTGTTTTATTGTGTTTTATATGCTTTTTTATAGTTGTTCTGTACCTTGGCTTATCCCAGTTCTCCCTTATTTCAGTGGTTCTGCCCATCCTGCCTCCTCCCTCAACCCCTCCCTGGTGTCCTGTCCGTCACTCAGCAGCCCATCCCTTCCCCTAGAAACTTCTGTTAAGGGCGACGAGTGACTGGTTCAGGAACCGGGGTTCCTCCCACAGGTTACCCCCATTGGTCTCCCCAGAGACCCATCTTCCCAATGTCCCTACCCCCATGTTTCCCTATTGGCTCCCTATCTTTGTTCCCCCTTTATAATATACCTGATAGCCCAGAGCTTGATCTTCGAAGTGAGGTCGTGCTGGGCTCAAGGTGCCCCTCTAATAAACCTGGGCTGATACCTCCATTCGAAGTCCAGTCCTTTCTTCCACCGCAGTCGTATTCCTGCCTCACCCGCGAAGGCGAGAGCCTTAGCCGCCCCGCCTGCCCCTCGGATTTCGGGAGAGGTTCCCCACAGCTGTGTGTGTCACAGCCAGCCGGGACCCCCTGAAGGGACTCGTGGAGGCGCCCTTACTACACAGTATTGCTTATTTGATAGGCACAAAAAAAACCATTGCTATCTTTAATTTCTGTATTCATTAATACATTGAATGGAGAACTGAAGATTTATGCCCTCAGATGTCTTTGCCGTTGGTTAGGCAATCTTGTATGTTGAATTTGAAGCACCTTCCTATTGTAATGATAATGAGTAGGGTCTCAAAGTTTTCAGAAAGGAACAAAGGCAATGGTAGTCAAGAAAAGGAGACAATACCAAAGTTATTAAAATATGCTCTCTCTGTACTTAAAAAGTGATATTCATCTGGTACACATCTAGGACATACCAGGCTGAAACACAGGCAGGTCTTTGATTAGTTGAGGTCCAAATGTCTCCCCAGCCTGCAAATAGAAAGCACTTTGCTGTGGCAGCATCAGTCAGCTTGCCGTGGGTGTGCCTGGGCTGTGGTACCCAAGCAGACTTTAAATGACCTGCCACTGTAGGGCGTGATGGAATAAACACTGCCAGCAGCAGCAAAGCTGCACTCTCGATATAGGTGGTTGTTATACATCATGCATATGAAAAAAGTGTCACTTTAATCACTCCTACTGCATGCTTCTTTAGAACTCTGTAAAAAAGTCAGGCATAAAACACAGGAAATAATTTATGGTGAGGGTTCAGAGCTCCTCCCTTCAGTAACATTCACATTCCTCACTAGCCTCAGAGAAAAAAGATTGGAGTTTCAGGAAATGAAAACCAAAATAAAGCACAGAAGAAATGGGAATGTATGCAATGTTTTTTGTTTGTTTTTCTTCTGGAGCATCCTATAGCC
Source organism: Peucedramus taeniatus (assembly GCA_013400575.1). Taxonomy (NCBI): domain Eukaryota; kingdom Metazoa; phylum Chordata; class Aves; order Passeriformes; family Fringillidae; genus Peucedramus; species Peucedramus taeniatus. The sequence goes on from WBNO01017202.1 coordinate 80,334, forward strand.
TATTATTAATCAAACATTTTTGGATATTTTCCTGGCTCTATAGTTTGTTTCTTACCAGTCCACTTTCAAATACCATATTTAGAGGTAAATCCTGAATTTAAAGGTTTGTGTGTTGATTGTCTAATTTGTGTGTTGATTTGTAGTCTTTAGAACTGAGTGCTTCTATTAAGTTGTTGACTGGCTGTACCTGTTTTTCTGTATGCAACTTGGAGTTTAAATATGAGGATTAAATATGAAAGAGCTTCAGGGAGAAAGTATGGATTTTAGTGCTCTCCCAGGCACTTTCAGGCTTTGGACTTTGAGAATATTCACTGCTTCTTTCTCCAGGCTCACCTTTTTCAGGGCTGATAGTGGCTTGTTTGGTACAGGTCATGCATAAATGTAATAAGAAACACATTCCAGTCATGTAACTGCAGCTGTGTTAGGCTGTGCCTGTCATGGAAGTGAGCAGAAGACTAAACCTACCTTCTAAGCAATTTCTTTTAGCAGCAAAAACTTGTAAAGGCCTTATGAATTTTTAGTAAATTTAGAACTTTGGTCCAGACTCTTGATATTAACAAAGATAAGCATTAACTTCTGAAATAAAACCTAATTATGGTAAGTTTCTCTTGGAATGTGAGAGAGTACTTTGTATGTGGTTTGGGTATTCTTGGTGTTCTGCTTTTTTTCCTTGTCTAGCATTTGCATTGTGAAAATGCAAATATCAACGTTATGTAGATGAGCATTAATTGTGTTTTAAGGAAACTTTTTTGGCTGCATGTTAACACTCTTTTCTGACCCATAATATCAGTATACCTGTTCCAAAGTACTCATACTGCATTTCTGTTTACAGAATAAAATGTGGTTTGCATATGGAAATTTTATATTTGTTCTCTACAAAACTCAGGTAAAAAATTGTCAGAATGAGCTTGGGAATGCACTGTTAAGTACGGTGTGATCAGAAGTAGATGTCATGCTGACAGAATCCTCTAATAATCATACTTTCATTTATTCTCAGGGTGAAAAATATCCTGTGATCGCATTACCTCCTTTGCTTTTCAATAAATATAAATTGTTATTCTCTCTGTATGTTTGGACTAAAGCCATGCTTGGCTCAAGTAGCTGCAGTTCAGCTGACTCCCAAATAGGTCTGTCTATTTAACAAATACTGGGCTTAACTATCAAAATTTGGCCATTGTAGTGATGTAGTAATCTATTAAATTTATATTGTGTAGAACTTAATAGTCTATATATTTTTAAATGCAGCTTCTTCTTAACTAACTTTTTTTCTTTGCATAGTTAAAGTCCTTGATCTTACGGCTTCAGAGGCTTCAGGAAAAAGCAATAGAGGAAGATGACTATGATAGAGGTGAGAATTGTTCCTCCCTACTCCCTACTGGATCATGCTGCTTTTTTTTTTTCTTTCCTTCTTCCTCTGTTAGTTTTATTTTATATTTCCTACAAAGCAGTGACTAGGTGTGGAAAACTAGTTCAATGAACTGTATTGTTTATTCTGTCATATGGCAGGAAACAAATTAAAGTAGGTCAGCAGCAGGTAGCAACAGTTTTTATTTTCTTGAGCCACATCACCATGTGGGAAGGCTGCAATCCAAATACCCACTATCTAGATCAGCTGTTTTGAAGCAGCATGACTGAAAAAAATGCAAAAAGGAGTGGAAGCTTCAAAAGGACAAAAGACAGGCACTGGCTGCTGACAGAGTGAGATTTGCTGCTTGCCACATTTAACCATGACACTACAACAGGGCTTACAGAAATAAGGTCAGTAGCTATTACAGAAATGAATGATACTGTCCTGTGGGATTAAGTTGATGTCCACTGAGTTCAGTCAAAATCAGCTAGAGAATAGGGTGTTGATGCAACTGCTGGAAAATGTCTTTGAATAATGCTTTTTCTTTCAAATGCCTTTGCACTTCTGATACGTTTTGTATGTGTGCACATTAATAATTAGATTATCTATTAACACACATTTGGTTTCCTATTGTTCCCTGTTGTGGTAGTCTGTGTTCAGGTACTCATATTTTGATAATCTTGAGGTTCTAAGGTAAATTCTTCCTTCTATATCTCTGTTCACTTAGAAGAGTCTGCAAGCATTTTAGTGAAATCTACATGGTTACTTCAGAGAATAAGTGTGGAAAAAGACAGCTCCTTTCCTCCCACTTTTATACTCTCGGCTTTTAGGAATTGGGCAGTGGTCAGACTTGTGGTTTGCCTCTCCAAATTAATGTGTGATGCTTTGCAGTTGTACCATGACTCTGTTTTCCTGCCCCCAAAGATGTCCCCAAGATGAAAATCTAGTGTCTAGGGGGTAGGTGTGTAGTACTTTTGTAGGAGTGGTTCTGTTGGCCTCTTAAAGACCTGCCTATGTGTAGGAGAAGGTTCTGCTACTGCCACAAGTTGTTCTTTTAGTGTGGCATCTCCTAACTGGGAAAACCTTTAGGTGTGTTTAAGTCTGAGGATGTTGTAGATATTTATGGGTTTAGTCTCTGTCAAATAGATATTATTAATGTGTGTGCTTTACATGTGTAACACTCATAACTCTTCTTTTTTAAGTGTCTGTGGGTTGAGCTCACAGTTGGAGACTTCCCAACAGCTGTGTACTCGGTGTGCATGGTTATCACAGATTCAAGCTGGGATTCTCCAGGCAGTCAGCCAGTCTGGCAGCAGTGTTTCAGTGTATCAGGTGTGACATCTCCATGTGATGCCATATAGTCATTGACCACAGGGAAAAATGATGACTTGTGTTGAATCTCACACAGAAAGCTCTTGTGTCATTTTCCTGGGCACTAGTCTTGTATCCTTAAAACAGGACCAGCTGTCTGTTGTCCATCACGTCTTCCTTTTACCCTTTTGAGTTCCACCCTAGTTACTAAGCAGGGTTAGCACACCTGGTTAGCACAGAGGGTGGTTTGCAGAATGTTGTATTAATTCTCCTCAGGTAAGTGGTCTGGCTGAAATGTTATTTCACCAGGTGTTGTGGGCACAGAGAGAAAAAGTGATAAGGAGAATCCACAGATGGGATTGCTGTTTTCTGTGCTGACATAGACAGGCAGAAAACATTTTTCCTGGTATGGGACTGGATGCTGAGGTGCTTGAGAGACTTTGACTTGAGTTCTTCCATCCCTTTGAAAACTAGGCACTGTTGTTCTCAGAAAATGACATGCTTAATGCATGTGTGCAACCAGGCATCCTGAATTTTATCAATTTCTGGCTTTTGAGTCCTTGACCTGTTTTCTGTCATACTGGTCTTTGTTCCATTCCTGATACTGTCAACTGTTTTTTTTTTTTTTTTTTGGTAAATGCTTTTCATTATTTTTGTGGAAGCTGGACTGGCTCCCTTAGTTTTCCTTTTGTGGAATACAGGCAGTGTATCTTCAAGATAAGACTTGCATGGAGAAGGTGCAGTGCTGCAAGGAGAATCAGAGCTGTGACAAAGCTTCCTCATCTTGCAGTGGCAAAGCTTTCCACCTTTGCTTTTAGAGCTATGTTGCTGCTCCTGGTGGAGAACAAAGTCTCCCCTGGTGTGAAGTTTGAGAGCCTGTTAAATAGGTTACAGATTGGCCCAGTACCAATTTCTGTTCAAGTGAAATCTGTAATTAGCCTTCTTAAAGGGATCTTATTGCCAAATATTGCTAACAGGGAATGGAATTGCTAAATGTGCAGAGCCATGATGTGGGGCATAAATGGCAGTGTATTATCAGGGAATGGGAGAAATGGTGCATGGGGAGGGCTGAGGGCATTTTAGCTGTAATGCTGTAGAGAAAATTACTGATCCTGTAATTTGGGGGGTGACTGAGTATAGAGTGAGTCCTCTGCTAAGAGCAGAATTGTTTTGAATCAGAGATGATGGCAGTGCTGTGTGTGGTGCCAGCACAGATCTTGCTCATTTGGAAGCACTGCAGGGAAAGGATAGACCTAGAGTGATGAGAATAGCTGTGAAATGCCCTGGACTTGGAAGAGGTGAGTAGAGGGGAGGGAGAGCAGGTGGAGGAAGGGTATGTGTGACTAGACTCCCAAGGGAAAAGTTAAATTGCCAATAAATACATTATCGTGTGTAACTACTGCTTTGGTGCTGGAGTCTTCTCTCCAGCTTCAGCCACAGTCAAGATCTAAACTCAAGAGATTTTCTGACTCCAGCTCTTTAAGAGTCATCTAGTCTTGAGGGAAGGCCTCTAGGTGGGAGGGAGATGTGTTAGCATTTAAAACTTCTTGAAGGGCTCAGAACTGTTTTCTGCTGTCTGACACTGCAAACTTCACAGCGTAAGGAAAGACAAGCATCACAGGTTTTACATTGTTGCTTTCCTGCTCTACAGAGCTTTTTGAAAGCTCCTGTAGTTTAAGGTAATAATTGAAATTGAATTTTAAGTAAAGTAGTGTTCCTACAGGGAGGGAAAAGGATTGCACCATGTTTTCAGTTGTGGCAACAAGACTAGGAAATGACACAGAAATAAAGGCGATCTTATCCCCTTACAAAGCCATGGACAATACCTTGTTGCAAACAGTTCAGGAATGAAATATGTTTTTTTTTCCACCTTGCAGAAACACAGGAGAAATGCATGCTGCTTGAGCTGTTAGAGAACATGATGTCTTCCAGGTTAATATTAATGCATTAGCATTTATTTCCTGAATGAGGGAAGATTTTTTGAAGGGCAACCACAACCCACCATTGTTGTTTAAGAGGCAAGGGAATGCCTGTTTAAGTCTTCAGCTTGTTTCTTCCTAGTTTTTCCTTTCTTTCAGTGAATCTATTAGCTTTGTCTTCCTCCTCCCCTTGATCTTGACAGGTGCAGAGCAGAAATGACTCTTGCTATTGCTTGGTTACCTGTGCTGTGCCTTCTGAAAGACCTGCCTTGGCATGGTTAGGGTGTTGGTGTAGAGGAGCTTCAGTCAGGCATTCAGATAAGTACCTTTTTTCCTACACATTCTGGCAGTGCTGTGTGTGTAGGGTGGGGGATGTGTTTGTTCCTCAAGCATTGGGGGCTGCTCGGGGTAGAGGCCACCCCCATGTCCCTCATTGGTGCTCATTTTCTAGAGGTCACAGTGCTGTGAAACCTGCATGGTATTCTCTCTTCATGCTGTGGCTGTCTTGGGTGGTTTCAAATGCAGATATTCCTTGGCTGTGAAATGGTTGTGTGAAATGCATATTCAGTGAGACAAATATCCTCAGTCCCAGTATAATTTTAAAGAGGAACCCTTGGGATGTTATGTGTTTTATTGCTCTTGCTGTTTTTAGGTGCTGAAATATCGGGAAATAAATGATTTTTTTTTCTGTATTTACTTGTGGTCTCCTCTTGATGGCCACATTACTGTATATTTTCAAAGCAGGTACTGTACCATGGGAGTATAAGCATTTTGCCTTGCATAGCATATAAGAAAAATTGGTCTGTTCTCCAGGGATCACTTGGAGTGTTGTCATGGCTCATTATTCATGATGGAGCTTGACAGCTCCAAGGTTAAACACACTGCTGAATACAGGAGGGAAAAAAAAACCCACTGTGTATTTTGTGTCTGTGGGAGTTGTGCTTGCAGTGCGAGCCAAGCATTTTTCTCAGTACAAATCTATTGCCCAAACATTTGAAAACCTTTTTCCTGTTCTTTGCTGCTTGAGCTTCTCAACCTTGCTTGGTGCGAGAGGCAAGTGGATTGATAATTGTCAGGACCAAGTCTTGCTGCTGAACTCCACTGCTGGCTCACATGCCATCTTGCTACTGAGATAAATGTTTCTGCAGAACTACTGATTCTTTTAGGTTAGGATAATTATTTTTTAAGGAAAAATTTTCTTTGCATTGCTTGCAACTGGTTGGGAATGCTAATTCTCCCATGCAATTCAGAGTTAGGGTTCTTCAGTGGGGGTCATTGAGCAGATCAGGGCAACTTTTCATCAGTCCAACATGACAGAAAGAACACAGAAACACAGAAAATTTTTCCTGTGGTGGCAAAATCTGTCCTATCTCAGCAATAAGAATTCATGCTGTGGATACGTTTAAAGTCATGTAAGCCTTCAGTTATTTTAGGTGAGCGCTCAAAAGATGAGCTGTGTGAATTGGTGAACTGCCATGGACCTGTGCACTGTATGCTCTGCAGAAAAATGAATTTGCATGTTTTTTCTTTATTTTTTGCTCTTTGCTTGTGTTCTTTAAGACAGCTTAATACCAATTATTCTTTCTGTATCTCAGGATCTGCAGAGCATCAAGGACACCCTCTGGTGTGTGTAGGAGTTTAAGTCTCATTTTGCACATTTTCCCTTAATCACAAGAATAGGAAGGGAAAGGAAAGACTTTCTAGCTGTTAGTCTCCTGTAGGTTTACACTGTAAGAGGTGCTGTTGTTCACTTGAACCAGCTATTTGTTTTAAGGCAACTGTAGAGAGAGTAAAGGAGGGAGACTCATATTCAGTAATGCTTGGATTGAAAATGTTAAATGGCACTCGTAGGAAAGCCTTTGTCACTTCTTACACTGGTACTTGCAAATACTGAATTTTGCAAAAACTCTGAACACCTGGCCAGATGCATAGCTGTTTGGTCTTTACAAGTTTCTTTCTGCATTTTAAACTGGAGCATTATTTTTCCCAATTTGAAGTGCTATTTCTAATCATAGCTCTTAAACATTTGAACTAATTTGATATTCAAGCAGGTGGGTGGTGTGTTGTTCTTTTTGTTGTCTTTTTTGTTTGTTTGTTTTTTAAATTCTTTTTTTCTTGGAAGAGCTGTCTGTAGATGAGGGTTGGATAGAATCCCTGCTTTACTGTGCTTCTATTATTTTGAACTAAACTGCTTGCTTGACAGATGGCTGCTATAACAGGACACAGAAACGAAGGCAACTTGGCTTCTTTCTGAGGAAGGACAGGGAATTTGAGAGAAGCTATATCTGGAAATAACTCTCGAAGAACACGTTACTTTGGATTGGACTTGTTTCAGTGTGGCATGTACCTTTGGAATTTGAATCTTCAAACCCAGCTACATGTTTAGTGAAGCTCTCTAGCTGAGGCTGCTGACTAAATGAAAAGTGGTGAATGCTGGAGGAGCAGAGCTGCTGTGACATAGGAGACTTACAGCAAGCTTGTAACTTGCAGTTGCAGGCCACTGACTTGTCAATGGGTTTGGGGTGGATGGAGCAAATAGAGTTTTCTGTTGTGCCATGCTGTCTGAGCCTTTTTCATCACAAGCTTGTAGAAGCTTCCTGAAATCTGTGGATAAGCCTTCTGGCTTTCATTTTTTGTTTTTATGACTTTTCTGTATGGCTATTCAGAGGATGGGGGGAAAAAGAGCTTGTATAAGTTATCAAACCCAAATATTTGTTACATGGATCTTGTTTATCTTGTCTTACTCTGATAAATTTGAATAACCTCCCCAAAAGAATTTGGAAGGTTAAGGATAGTAAATGCTTATGTGAAGTATACATGAGACTTAATTTACCTGGCAGCACAAGCCTTGCACCTCTACTATCTTGTCCGTGTTCCTCTAAGACAGTGGACTGAAATGAAAAATAGAGTCTTTTTGCACGTATCCATTTCTTGTTTGGTGCTATTTGAAACTGTTGACTGAAATGCTGCTGTTCAAATGCTTCACCTTGGCTTCTGTCCACAAACAGAAGTAACAACATTATTGATTATTTTTATGCAATCTGTGTTAGGCCTATCCAGTTGCTGTTGTGTTTGGTTTGGTTTTATTTAATTGCAAAACTGAGCAGGAGTCACAATTTAAAGGTATGAATTTTCTTATCTCACTGTCAGGTAGACAACTGGAAAAACTTTTTTTAATACTGAAACAGTAGTGACCAATGCTTATGAGAGGGAGGTCTGGTATGCGTTTCTGGGTACTTTGACTTCTTGTTTTTAGTCATTACATGAGAAACACATGCAGGTTCTTGAAATGCTTTTGATGTGAATCCTTATTTTAGGTCAGTTGTTCTGTTTCACATCAATGAGTGTCTTGGAGGTAGAACCAGCTCTTGCTGTTGGTCTAGTTATGCTCCACATGGAAAAAGGAGTTGTGTTTCCTGTATCTCTGATTCCTTAGCCAATATTGTAGCAGAAACTGCTGTAGTCATGCAGTATCTTGCTTAACCCATGCAGCCTAAATATTTTTAGGAAGTGGTAGTATTTTATGGGATTCTGCTATGCTCTTGTATTTTAATCTTGGCCTGAGTGAAGAGGTTCAGCTACATCTTGTGTTTCTAGAAACTGCTTGACAAGAGGGAAATTGCTGAAGTTTTGGCATACAGAGTGCTTGGAAGCTTCTTCTGCTCCTGGCCATCTGCTGTCTACAGCTGACACTGCCGGCCTCCTAGGGCAGTCGGGCTCTGTTTCTCAGTCCATGATGCAGCCAAGCTGTTCCCAGACAGCCTGGCTAGTCTTTCACAAACAAATAAGCAATGACAAAAATATGAACAAAATAAGCAATTATGGGTAATTTAAGATTTTACTTGCTGAATTGCTGTTTGAAGCATTGGGTTCTGATGATTGTAACTTGGGAGAAGTATTGATGTGCTATCTGGACAGTACCCACTGACTGAATGACATGGCTCTCCTGATACCCAGCCAGCCCATCTGCTTACTTTGCACTTGAAAACAAATTTTATATTCAGGACAGACTTCTTTCCCTAGCTCTTCAGAAATATTAGCTCCAGATAAGAAAACTGTGTTTCATTTGCAATATGACCACTGGAGACAGCATGGCTATTCATTCAACCAACAGCTAGAACTTGATTTTGTTGCACTTGTCTTATGCTTAGGATATAAAAATTCTAAGGGAAGGGGGACACCTGCTCTTTTCAATTGTTATCTGTTTAATAAATGACTGGACATGGGCAGAGACTTCTAGATGTCATGATAATGCAATTTCTTTGTGAATTTGGATAAAAAAAGATGCCGAATGGGTGTGACTACCATTTGAAAGCAAACATGAAAATCTTTCTCTGTGAGTCTTCTGTGGGGAAACAATAATGCTCTTTGCTGATTCTTGAATGGTGTCTGGTCAAATTTCTTGACAGGATGTTTTTATTGGAAATCTCTGCAGCCCTTCCATTGCTTTCCAAACTTCCCTGCAAAGTGGGATTGCCCCAAGTGAATTAACTTCTGTTTTATCTTCTCTTCTTTATTACCAGTCAAGATTCCTGTGATTTGGACATCTTTGTGCTCACAGAGATTTTTTTGAAGTGTGAAAAAAGTAGATGAAATTAATAAGTTGAATTGTTTGATGTTTGGCAAAGTTGGAAACAAAGCAAGGTGAGGTGCTGTGATTTGGAGGCATAATTCCAACATGATGTTGAAACAACCTACAAATGAAGATGTACAGCCTTTTTTTGTTTAGATCATGGCAGAATATACTATTGATCTGATTTATTTGTGGGCATTCATTCATGTGTGCCTCTGGCACTGCCATGTGCCCCTGTATGTCTCCCTGCTAATGAGTCCCTGAAGAAATAATGTCTTGGAGCAAAGGCTTTAACCCTGGAGTTGCTAGAAGTTCTCCAGAGGTCGTTCAGCTTCTTGAGTGTCCTAGGGTGACGTTATGATGTTTGTATCCCCAATCGTCTGTTCTGTTATGCTGGATATTATGCTCTGTACCTTCGAGACCAGCTCTGAAAAACGAAGTTGGTTTTGTTATCAGCCTGCTCACTCCCACATGGACGGCGAGACACAGACCGTACATAGGGCTGCTTTTGTTTTTCTTTGCTCTCTTTCGCTTTTGCCCTTGCTTTGCTCTGGCTTCTGCTTTTCTCTCTTGCTTTTGCTTCTTGTTAGCTAGTTTACTAAGGCAGTCCGAATTTTTTCCTGGACTGTTTTTTTTTTTNCTTCAGAACGGTGAAAGAGTTTTGTCATCCAGTACTGTTCATTTGTGTGTGGGGGGTGTGTTGCCTGTTCAATAAACAGGTTCTTTCCACTTCTCTCTGAGGAATTTTGTTCTGAACCCTGGTTGGGGGGAGGGGCCGTGTGGGTTGGCTTTTCTGAAGTGGCCCCTTTGGGGGGTTTTCTCCCAAATTTGCCCTAAACTAGGACACTGAGAAACTTGGGGGAAGTACAGAACAAAACCCATTTGGGTTTATATGTGCTGTGTGCTGTTGCCTTGTACCAGTGTCAGGGAGTGTGTTATAATGTTGAAGCATTTGGGATATTGGTCTCAAGAATAAGACCTGCTTAGAAATGAGTGGGTTTTTATCTGATTTATTTTTTTCATGATGTACTGTACCTAAAATGTTTCTATGCTGTCCTGATATCCAACCCTAAACTTGGAATAGGTTGTTCTAAGATCAGGAATTGCAATATCTAAATTTCAGACATTTTAATTTCTGTCTCTTGCCTGAAGAAACTTTCAAGGGGCATGGTGAAAAGAGGTGCTAACTGATGTGTTCTGACAAGCTCATGTATGTGAGTTATACTGCGTGAGAACACATGGGAGACATCTCAAATTGGACAGGAGTAACAATATCACTTCACTACTTAAGCACTCTTGAACAAATGTGTTCTGTAAGATTTTTGTCTAACTCTAGGATTTCAGTTGTGCAAAATATGTGGGGATTTCTTCTTTGTTTTCTTCCTTTTGTGTTTTGAGGCAAATGGGATTAGTCATTAGCTATGGGTACAGGTGTTGGCCTTCAGGAGTTAAATGCAGTCATTCTCAGTGTAGGATTTTGCAGGGCCATGAATTCCAGACAAGATTTGTCACATGGAGTCTGATCATAATCAGACAAGCTTTTAGGCACACAGGTGTGGGGCAGTTTTCATGCCTGAAAGTTTGTATTAATGTTCTAACTCAACTAGTTGTCCTGGTTGGCTAGTTAGCAGGACAAGCCTTGTGCTGCCTGTTTTGTGGTGCTGTGATAAATGTGTTATAGGCAATGGTGTGGTGCTGTGATGTGAGGGGAAAAGACATTCTAGCTTTGCTTTACAAAACAGCAGACTCCATGCTTTCCTTTGAAACTTCACAGTGAGAATATGATATTTGCTTCTCTAAAACTGTCAGTTTGGTATTTTGTAGTAGCTGGTAATTGATAATGTCAAGTACGTTACCAGTTTTACCTGCTTCATTAAATCTGAATAACCAAGAGAACATATAAATAAAATCACTACCTCGGGAGGATTTCTTTTTATGAAAAAGAAATACTGATCACTTATTAGAAAACTGGAAATTCAAAAGCATACTGTGCATACCAATAGCAATAAAACAAATGTTGCTGGAATAAAAAGTATTTTTAGAGACTTCTGGAAGAACTTGGCTAATAAAAGGTCTTCTGAAGGTGAAAAGCTGGTGTCACTAAGTGGCGTGATTTTTTTTTTTTTTCATCTTTATTCTTTCTTTTAGAGGTGAAGATCAGCCATGCAGTCACACCAGTGATCTGTTGCTTCTAGAGTTGTGCATAATTTGAAATGAATAATGGCATCAAAAAAAGACGTATGAATATGATTGTGACTATCAGCCCAATTCTGGAACTTAATTCTACTATATCTGTTTTTGAAGCAAATTGTTTTTAGTCCCAAGAGTTTTGTAGTTTAAAGTGAAATGTATGTTTAAAATTCCCTCAAGCAATACAACCTGTGAGTTTTTCTTGTGTTATCAAATGAATATTCAATGCCCTTATGTATTTTTCATTTTTTATAAATAAAGCATATGATGTAATGGGATTACTTTTGGCTGCACCTCTGCACTGGGCTGAAGCTGAGCTCTTTTCAGTCTGAATCCTGAGTGACAGCAAGAACTCTCTCAATGGAAGTAATTTGAAATTAAATGGCTCTCTTAATTATGGGCACATGAGCAGGAATGTAGAGCGAAAAGGTTACTGCTGTACCCCATAACACAGTGCAAAGCCTACTCATAGGGTTATTGCTGAAAAGTCCTCATCTATCAAATACCATTTAAGGGGAACTGATGTCTCAATCCTTAATCTGAGCAAGAGTCAAACTGGTGAGCTGGAAGCAGAAAGCTCAATAGCCCATTAGTAGTTCTGCTATGTTCTTCTGTTTACAGGTTTGAGAAAGTAGCCCTGGTGACTAAAGAAAGCTACACTGATTCTGACCTCCTTCAAATGTGTACAAGCAGTTATCTGCTGCTCTGTGTTCACAAGCCAAATGCCATGCTTTGTTGCCCATGTTCATAGAGAATCTGCTGTCCTGGCCTTTCTAAGAACAAACAAAAGGAATAAATAAAAAAGCTCAGCTCTTTTAAGTATACAGCTGTAATTAAAATCAAACTCAATTAATATTGAAGTGCAGGGGTGTTGATTTGAAATATTTTAATTACTACCTTTATGTGGTAGAGAAAACACTTCAGAGCAAGAGCTGAAATAGCCCCATTCACAGGTAGGCTTTAACAGCTGGTTATTCTGGTGCTGTCTAATGATAATGAAAATAGTGGGGAGTTCTGAACAAAAACGTTCTGGTCAGGCTGTGTCATTTGCTTTGCAGAACCTAGGGTAAGAGGACTCAACATGTGTGTAAAAAACCCAAAACAATTCATAATGTTGTGTAAAATGACAAGATCTTCCAGGGAATGAAATGCTGAAGATACTGAGGAGGATAAAAACAAGAATTATTTGGGGAAAAAAAATTCAAAGTAGAATTACTTCAGAATTAAAATTTAATTATGTTTCAGAGCAATGTGCCTGCAGAAGCACTGCTTCTTGTGTGCTTAGATTGGCTTTCTGATGTAATTATTCTGCCATCACAGATCTGTTCATGTCTGCGTGTAGAGAAGTCTGAGTTTTGTGCACTTTTATATTTCCTGTCTCAGGTGCTTATTTCCCCACCTGTAACTCCCAGGACTTACTATGAGGAACATGTAGGATGCTGTTATTTCATTTAAATGGCTCTTAGTTTTTTTTATTTTTTGGAACATTTTTTAAAACAATCATGACATTCCAGGTAAGGAGAAGAGAAATCTGGCAGAGAAACAAATAATCTTTACTCCCCATGTCATGCACTGTTGCCACTTTGCTTGTTGAGTGAAGTTACCCTTTACTTTATACAAGAGGTGTTTCTCTCTGCCCTGCTCCTGCTTTCAAAATATTTAGGCTCTTCCTACCTATAGGTGTTGTACTGACTGACCCACGCACGCTGAATATATAGGGGCAACCTTACATGCTAAAATTATTCCATTGTTATTGCTTCTCTCAGAGGGACAAAAAAATAAAAAAGACAAGTCCTTTCCTTTTCAATCAGGAGGGGAGAAGGCGAGGCTGCCTGTCTGTGTGTGAATGGCTAATGCCTCACCAGTGCAAACAGATGGGAGTTACTTGGGAACAGTGTGGGCAGCAAAGCAGCTGAGCTGTATTTGACTTACTTTCTTTACTTGTGACACACTTGTTTGTTGAATGTAGGAAAAAAAATATTCATTATGTCAGAAAAAGTGAAATGAAGCTTTTTTGGCTGGTTAAAGTGTCCTGAAAAATGCTGCTTTTGCTCAGATGAGGAAAAAACAATGAAAAAACAATTAATTTAGTTCCTGTTTAAGCCTGTGCCCAGTTCTGTGCTGACTGCAAGAGGTGTAGGTCATGTGAGGGCTGGAATCCTTCAAGAAGATAATGTAGGTGGTTCTGCTGGACAAGCATCTTCTGGGCTGTAGCTTGAAGAAAGCAAACTTGGAGTTTGACTTTAACAGGCCTGTTCTGAGAGGTTTCTTGTACCCCCATGTGTGCTCCTGTAGGGACTGTGCCACATTAGTGATGTTTGCCACGTTTCCTGGCCTCCCTTGGGTGCAAGCAAACAGCATTGTTTCTCCTGTCTCTCTGAAGTTAGTGGCCAAGCTTGCCTTACACGCTGTGCCTGCTTTTGGTTTGTCTAGAAGCTCTTTTTTCCCTTGCTTTTATTTTATAATGTACAATTCCCTAACTGAAACCTCCTTGCCAATGCCTCTAATTGTTCAGAGTGAATGCTGATGAGAGCACCTAATAGTGAACTGAATGTTTGCTTACAAAATCAGTTTCGATTTTTGAAGTTAGGAGGGATGGAAAATTAGCTCTTCAGGGAAGTGTACTCTCCTTGATTCTTAACACTCCTGGCTTTCCTTTTCCTAAGAGGCAACCTTTCCTCTATTTCCATTAGAAAAGTGAACTCCTGTGCTCCCATTTCCCTGCTCTGGAGTTCAGTGTGCTGCCTGGCCTTCTCTACACTTCCCCAAATCTGTTATTTCTGTAACAGAAGTGGGCAGGTCAGTGGCTTGTGTGCCTTCCCTGCTGCTGGAGCAGGATCCTAGAAGCTGTTGTGTTCTTAACCAAGAGTGATGAGGGGTTTTTGAATTGTTTTCATGTAAGGCAGATGCCTTTAGGGTTCATATTTCTTTGTCTGTAGGAACATCTAAAGAGTTGTTTGGATGGTTGGTTGTTCCGGTATGTATAGTTGATGCCTCCTACACCTAAGGAGTGTCTTCTTTCTCGTGCTTTTTTTACATAATCTTAATTTCTTCTCCCCTGTCCATTACAAAATTACACTTCATATCTGCCCAGAATTACCAAAGTCCATTTTTAATATCCAAGATTTATCTGTCTTGTAATGCAACTGCACAGAGTATTCCTAATATCTCCAATGCCTAAAAGAAATATTGCTGTATGTTACCTGGGATGCAGAATTTTTTAATCACCCTTGGGAAAACAAAAAAAATCATTTTTACAGCCCTGTTAGACAATCAGAAAGGCTCCCTTTACCAAAGTAGACTGGATAACCTTTGGAAAAATGAAGAAAACAGTGTGAAATACTAGATTTTTTTCTCCCTCAGTTCTCATCTGCAGGCCGATTGACTCTTGACAGTTGGTTGTCTTTTTTGAAGCGATGTGTTGCACACAAACCTATCATCTTGGCTTCCAAGCAAGTAGACAAATGATACTGGGGTCAGTTAAAAGTCACAAAAAGTACCAGTCATCCCTTCTATGCAAATGGGTTTAAAGTTACAACCCAAACCTACTTGCAATAGAGAGATAGAGAGATTTCCTTGATGTTAATATTCTGCTCAGCCAAGATTAACTAACTGCTGCAGACTTCTTTTGAAGCTTAGGATGAAGCTGGTGCTATGCTTATTTCCAATCAAAGAATGTTCTTGGGAGGTCAGGGTAAGGTCAAAAAGTTGAATGAATGTTTTATCACTGCCAGCTCTCATGAAGTTGATGACTATCCTGCTTTACAGCTTTTTCCCACTTTACTCAGGACTTGTTGGGCCACACCTGGAATACTGAGTTCAGTTTTGGTCCACGCTACACAAAAAAAATGTGGGCAGGCTGGAGAGGGTCCAAAGAAGGACTGTAAAGATGACCAGAGGACTGGGAGCCTTCAGTGTGAGGCTGAGAAAAATGGGTCTGTTCAACCTTTAGAAAAAAAGCCTTAGGGGGAGACCTTGTCACCATGTCCCCATATTTAAAAGATAGCTACAAAGAAGATGGAGAGTCCCTTTTTGCAAGGAATCACATGAAAACAGAAGGAGTTATGGGCACTAATTACTCCTAGAGAGACACCAGTTGGATGCAAGGAAAATTTTTCACAATGAAACCAATCAGTCATTGGAATAATCTCCTTAGGGAAGTGGTGCATTTCCCAATGTTGGGTACCTTTAAGGTTCAGCTGGGCTGTCTTGTCTAGACTGTGCATCTCTGAGAGAGGTTGGATCAGGTGATTCCTGAGGTACTTTCCAGCCTGGTATTCTGTCATTGATTCTGCTTCCTTCTATTGGTGAGGAGCCTAATTTGGCCTCAAATATCTGTTTGAGAAACATCCTGTAGATTTGGGGAATGTTTAGCAGTATTCTGATGTGTTCAGTGCTGAACTGCCTGTGCACAGTCTTTGTGCAGGTGGTGCTCTTGCAGTGCTTGGTTTTTGATCAGTATTTAAATGGCTTCTTCCTTTATTGCTCAGCTGCTTCCAAGCATAAGCAGCTGCTTGTTACTGAAATTTGTGGGGATGACCATAGTGGGCAAGGAAGTGCTAATTACGAGGGGTACACTAGTGGGAAATGTGAATCTGTCAGAAGTGCTGTCTCTGGGTGGATTTTGTCCTCTGGTGTTTTGTACTTGTTCATTCAGAAATACTCTGCTTGGGGTCCCTTCCTGGCAAAAGGGCTGTCCAGCATTTGCTATTTGCTTACTGCCTTAACCTTGGCTGTGAGGAGTTGCCAGGGCTCCTACTGTGGAAATTCAGCCCCCGCAGATGCTGTTTTAGAAATAAAGCCAAACTAAGAAAGAAGTCACAGTGCTAGAGGGTATCTTAATATCTGAGTATCTTAACCTTTTGTTTAGACAATAAGCGATTTAAAGAGTCATGTTAAGTACAAGAACAAATAATGGCTCGTTAAGCTTCCAAAGGAAAATATTGGAAACTGGATGGAGTGACCAGGAATGCCTGAACTGAACAAGAGATATTTTTGCTTCTTATAACAGAATTTATTTCTCATTATTTTTTTACTTTTATGCTAAATATTTTGTTTAATAGCAGTGGAGGAAGTAGGTGAATGTGATGACAGTGCAAATGATGTGGCATCAGGGAGAACTTCTGTAGAATTTTTTTAGAAACAAAGGCTTTTGACCATTGGTGAAGCTCAGTAACTGGGTTATAATGTAGGAGATAAAGCAGTTGTACAGAGGGAAGTATTCAATAGGAGTTTTTTTTTAAACATTATGTTAGAATTTTAATTTATTGGAAACTTTATGCAAATACTTTGTTGCATTTTTATTATACTTTTTCATGTATTTGACATGTTGCCCATTGAAACTGATTTAACCTTCTGCCTAAATGTGTTTGAAAAAGTTATTTCTGGAAAGTTTTTTTTTTTTTAATTTGGTATGAAGGGATTTTCTCTGATGGTTTATTTCTAAATTTTCATCATTGGATAATTGCATTAAGTATAAGACGTAGCAGCCTGGTAATTCATGGAGCTTGCTGCAAGAGGTCTGTAGGATTTGCCAGCACCGGCGGTGGGTGCAGTATTGCAGAGGCTGGCAGGCTGCCCTGTAGGCTTTTCTCTCCTTCCTTTGAAATGTTGAAACATCCAGTTGTCACTGCTGCAGGCAGGATCCTGTGCTGGATGGACCCTAGTCTGATCTAGTCTGGTGATTCTTGTCACTTCAAGACTGTTTTGGTTTCCTCTGCTGGTGTAATATTCCCATGTTTTGTTGTATGTACTTATTGTGCTGGCAAAGCTATAAGGTAGCATATGTAAACTTTTCTTTTCAGCTCTTTATAAAGCAAAACAATTTTTTTTCCCTGCAGCTTAGGCTGTTGTAACCACTCCAGCCTGTGCCTCTGAGAATCCCACTGGTTTCAGTGGATATCAGATTTTTTATATTTAGGTTCTGGATCCATAAGCTTTCACCTCTTCAGATAGGAGACAGCTGGCCAAGGGCTAATTTTATTTACACAGTATGCATCTATTTGATGAAGCTTCCAAGTAAACAAATAACTTCTTCCAGAATGCGGATCTGGGTGATATTCTCCAGAATATTGTTTTGTGTCAATGCAGTTACACGTAAAGCATCTACACATTGAGGGACATTCATCAAACACTGCTTCATTAGCCTAAAAACCGTAAAAATTATATTTTCTGTCTCCTACTGTGAAGCTGTTTTCTTTTGGGTTTTCTTTACTGCAGCTGCTTGCAGCCCAACATTCTGATGCCGCCATCATTCATTGTGCTGTCACTGAAGAAACCATTGTGGCTTTCTAAGGTCTTGATAGTGTTGTTATTGAGTATATTTGAATAACTACTTGAATTTGACACAGTTAGGAAACCCGCCAGAGGGTAAAACAAACATCAGTCCCACCAGTCTTGCATGTGGCAGCTGAAGTGGCAGTGAAGAGGTCTGAAGAATGCCACCCTGTCCCTTTGCCAGCTTCCAGCCTTCTCTTCCCTGTGGAAGTGAAAGCCTGTGGAAGGAGATACATGTTACTGTGCTATACTGGATTTTTTCTTTTTAATGACGAGATAATGCATTGGACAAGGGGTAGGTGGCTTCAGATACCTGTTACTGTATCCCTTGGAGTACTTACTGACAGGATGGCCCGATTCTGTTCTTACTGGTGATTTAATTTCCCTTTTCTCATTCTGGAAACATTCAGGTAGTTACTGTTTTTTCAGTATCTTATGGACAGAGTTGCAGCTGTCTCTGTGTAACTTTATTTTTCTTCAACAGAATGTTGTTTCTTTTTTTTTTAATCTAAAGCTTGCTTAGGATGCAGGCAATTTTTAGTTCTATTCAACTAGTATCTGGAAAGTCTAATAAGACCTAACCTGATTTGCAGTAAATCTGGAAACCCAGTGCTTAAAATTATGGCATTGATTATTTTATTTTTGCTTGTTTTAGAGTTGACTCCAAAATATTTCTACCACTCTTCCCAGTAACTGCCAAATTTCTTCCAAACTTGTCTTGATGATACAGGATCTGAATCTTAAGCAACAGTCTTGAATTTTAAATATTTTGTTAGGAATGGAAGCTGAGAATAAACTGAGTTGTGTATTAATTGAGTGGTGGAGAGATGTAGGGAGATGAGGAGAACCTGAACATCTTCCTTTCCCTTCTATTCCACCATTGCACAATACTACTCCAGGTTTCCCTGGGTCACAAGGGTCATGTGTCTGTGTAGGTTGGGTTTTTGATCACTTAGCCTTAGGATTTCAGCTCCAGCATAAAAGTGCCTTGATGCTAATTTCTGTATTTGTATATGTTAATTTTATATTTTACAACATACTGTGATGCTACAAATGATTAAGTGCTGCTTTTTTAAGAAGAAGAAAAAGATTTTGAAAAGACAGGAATAAGGAGCTAAAAGAAAGAAGAAATCCCAAACCCACAACAGATTTTCATTTTGTTTTGTTGTAGTCTCCATAATTATATTTGCTCTTTGCTATTTTAACTTAGGCAAGCTATTTCAGTCTGCTTTAGGTGAGCTGTCTATAAAATGGGTGTATCATCACTTGCAGTACTACAGTCCTTTCAGTTCTAATTAAATGCTCCAAAGCCCACTGACCTCCAGTCATGAAATGACAGTAATGTTAGTGTGTCATGTCTTGGGAAAAAATGAAGTACTTGAACTTTTTTTTTTCTCTCTATGATGTAGATTCCAACAAAGTTATTTTCTGTAGTAGCAATTATTGGATGGAGTGACCTTTACCAATCTAGACACTGATGTGGTGAAAGGGACATTTTTCTGCTTGACCTTTATGCAATGTGTCAGCTTTTCCTGTAGCACCAAATGAGTTGCAATTGACAGATTTGATGGAACACTAACTTGATGGGAGCTTATTGTTTGGAAGCAGTTATGTGTGGAAATGTGAAACCTCTAGTAAATAATGTGATAAAAGTTATTTGCATGTCTTTTATCACTAAGGAACAACTTGCTTATAGATGACTGCTGCCTGAATTGCAATTTGAATGCTGGTTAACTGAGATTCCAATAAACCTTATCAAACAGTGATACTTTGGAGTAAAATCTATTGACTTATCTTTTTATTTCTGCATTGCTTTGTAACCAAATAGCAATGGTTTTCTGCATTTTAATCTTGCTACTTGTTTTATAAGAAGAAAAGAGGAATGAAAGATAAACAGTTTTCAGTGTATGACAAAGAAGCCATGTCTTTCAAGAGGCTGGTCATGTGTGTGTGTGTGTGTATAATAGCTTTCTTGGTTATTTATTAATATATTAGAGGAATAACGGCCAAATATAATTTGAGAAGAGAGGAGTTCTGGTTGTGGGGAGCTATAAGCACACTCTAGAGTGAGGGTGGTAGATAGCATAAAGACAATCATAAAAGGAGAACCAAACCATCCTGCCCCACTGCTCCAGCTAAGAAGTGCAGATGTTAGCTGCTCTTCACATCTGTTAAAATAAAGTAGGGAGAGGCTTGTGCTTGTTGAGGAGAAACTCAAAAGCAAAGACTGAAAGTCAGTTATTTCAGGTGTCTTGTTCTAATCCAGTATCTCTTTCTGCTCTGGTGGAAGGCTCTTATACTTCCTGTAAATAAAGTAATGCCACCTCCAAAATGGATAAGAAAAAGTTGTTGTGGAGCTCAGGATCTACCTGAGACTACCTAAGTAATGAATTATTGTAGCTTTTTAAAACCATTGAGCATCAGGACAGGGAAAAGAGCAACAAAGGCCATCTGTCTGATCTACATATTTTACCACAGTTCTTCTTAACTCTCTGTTGAGGTAAAGTAAAAAGGAGCTGAATGGGAGGGGAAAGCAGCTCAGGTCTCTTCTGTTGGTTTTGCAGGAAATACTTGGAAGGGGGAAAACATTAGGTGTTTATAGAGGTTGTTGTTAACAACAGTCACATTAACATATTATTTGTTACTTCAAAGACAATCTGTTCAAACAATTTCAATAGCAGGGGATGCTGCTGGACAGAGTCAAGGTGGAAGGCTGGATAGAAATGTTTATTTTGCTGTGGTAAAACAGGTTGTGTGGGTTCCTATAAAAATGACAGATCTCATCCTTTCTGGAGCACCCACTTTTCTGAACCACTTCTGGAGAGCATGGTAATATCCAAATCCCTCTCCCCAGTCTCCATTTCTAGCTGTGCATCCATCAGACTCTCACTTTACTCCTCTTTCCCACCTGGCTCTGTCAACACAGACACTGGTCTGGCAGCTTTCATTTCCAGTCTCTGGAGGCTCTGCTAAACAGGGGGACATGCTGCAGGAGGCAGTGACACTTCATGGGCTCAGGCTGGATAAGGCAGTGAGCCTGTATGTAAAATTTTCAACTCTTGTAGCTTGAAGTGTGAGGATCAGTGAAGGTGCCATGGCACTGCTGCATTCCACTCAGGTTGGGAATTTGAGAGGCTCTGCTGTGGATCTGCATGCTGGAGGAGGTTGGACTTCTTGCAGTGGCTGTCATTGGGTGGTTGCTGCTGTTCCTCTGTGAACACAATCCAGCCAGGCCTCTGATTGCATTTTGTGGTTGATGGGGTGCTGTCTCATTCATAACTGCTTTGCTAAAGGGCACCAAAGTAGAGCTAAAGATCTGTGGAATTTCCTTAGAGAGCCTTTGTTTTTCCCCCTACTGACCTCAGCTGCCCTCCTGTGCAGCTCTACCCTCTGTCCAGCACGTTTGAAGAGTAGTTCTTACACCTAAACCACTTCCAGGAGCTCAGAGCCAGGATGAAGGGGATAACTTAAACGTAAAAAGTTGAAGTGCATATGAGGAAGGAAGGTGAGGAATAATGATTAAAAAAAAACCCAAAAGAACTCAAGGATCTCATTTGTTAAAACAGGAAAGATGATGGGCTTCATCTGCTTTTGAAATGAGAAGATTGAGGTGACTCCAGTGGGTGAAAGTCTTTTGTATAGAACAGTCTGCAAAGCTCAAATTATGAAAGGGTTAATACAGAGTTTCTTATGCAAGGAGCAATTCAGATTGTGTAATTACACCTGTCCTTTTATTTGAAGATCTCACACAGGAGTTAATTAAGCCTAATGAGGCCCCTTGTGGAGCAGTTGTTGCTATCTGTGCTTTTACAGACAGAGGACGTAGAAGCTGAAAGAAGTAAGGTTATTGGTAATGCAGCACTGTAGATTTGGTGCTCATGGGAGAATACCCAGTGTGACTTGAAGCCACCTGGCACAGGCATGGCAGAACCAACCCGTTCTATGAAACCATGCCAATGGTATATCCCAAATGTTTTTCTTTGCCTTAAAATGTATGTAAGCCATAAAGGTATGTGTAGATGCATAAAAAGAAACTGTGGACTAAGAAAACTTAGTATTTCTAGATGGGCCATCTTCATTATGCCTATAACTACTCCTGGGCTTTCTTTTTTTTTTTTTTGTTTGTTTTGTTTTGGTACTTTATTCTTGTGATTTGCAGGCTCCTGTGAAATTTTGGTTAGCATCCAGTGTTTTGTGAGGCTTATGGGAACAATAAGGAATAAGGAAAATATACCTATGTTGCTGAAGTTTTGTATGCTAATTCCTTTCATGTGTTCATGTAAATCTTTTCAATGCAGAGCAGACACATTGTTTTGTCAGCTTCCCATAGGGAAATCAAACAACTCTTAATTTTTGTTTTGTTTCCTGTAATACCCCTGAGCTTTTGATAATTCCACAAAAGAATTCTGAAGAAATACTGGTGGATGGATGAGGATGGGTAAACAGAGAATTTTGAGATATTCTTACACTGCTTTGTTTTTAGAATGTTTGATTTCTTAAGCAAATCATCTTAGCCTTTCATCATCTTCTGACCCTACTTCACATAGTGTGGGGTGGTTGCCTGCCTTGTATTTAGTTGTTCTTTTCTTTTTCCCTGGAATTTAGACAGCTCCAAGACTACCCTTGACAAAATTGCTACCTTTGTTGTTTCTGGAAGCCTCTGTAACAGGCTGAACGTGGTGGTGGTATTGACTGTCCCAATGCCATGATGTGTTGATAGAGATCTGTTTCAGGGAGGTGATATCTCTGAGTCATCAGCTCAACAAAACACAAGTAATTTTTACAGAAAGAACCTGCTTAAGCTAATAAGAAACTGCCAACATGAAGGATGACTTGACAGCCAAGGAAATGCCTCCTCTGAGGTTCTTGCAGTGAGATGTGGCTTTGATCCAGATCTCCTGAGACTGTTTCTTCAGAGAAGTTCACTTCGTGCAGTGCTGTGAGCCCCATAAACTTTCTGGGGTTTTTTTTTGGGTTTTTTTTTTTTTTTTTTCAGAATTTGGTGACATTTTGGGTATGTCAGAAATGCAGGATGTTTTGAAATTCAGGCTCAATAGGACAGAGAGTGCTTGAGATTAATTTCCAGAGGGAAAAAAACCAGAAAAGTGTATGCAGCTTTTACATTTGATATTTTATATATTTTTTTGCCTTCCAAAGGAAGTTGCAGGATCTGACTACAGTTCCACTCCCAAATTATTTAAATTGTTTTGTTTATGCTTTGGTACCAAAAACAGACTTGGGAAAGCAATGTTGAAGATGGTAGGTAGGAAATAGACAAGAGCTTAGTACTTGTATATGTAAGCTAAATAAACTGTAGGTACAAGTCAGCTAAAAAATTGTATTTTTTCTTCTGTTTTTGGAAAAGAAAAGACTAGAGAAGCAGATGCTAGCTGGAAGATGTGGGAAGACAATCAAGGGGCAGAAACAATGAGAAGAGAAACTGGGGTGTAAGGGTACCCATGAAATGCTGAGCGGGAATTGATTAATAAGGCCAAGTTCAAATGGAAGGGCAGGAAACCAGTCACCAAATATTAACAGTCAGCAGCTATTCTGTGTTTAAATTATTGTCTTTGCCATTGGATTTTGATTCCTGGAGCAATAATTTCCTGGTGGAAATTACTAGATGACTATCTAGTCAATGACTAGATACAAGGCAGAAATTTTTTACAATGTCTGTGCTTGAAACATTGGAACAGGCTGTGCAGAGAGGTGATGGATGGATTTATGCCCCATCTCTGGCAACATTGAAGGTCAGGCTGGATGGGGCTCTGAGCAGCCTGATCTAGTTGAAGATATCCCTGATTATTGCAGTTGGTTGGACTAGAGGACCTTAATAATCCATTTTTTGTGTTGACAGAATAGTCTGAGAACAAATGACAAATGTTGTCAACCATTCTCTCTTATTGCTTGCATTCTCAGGATATGGCCTTTACTGTATAAAGCAGAACAGTGTAACTTCTGTGTGCTAGAACACAGTGATGGATGGTAGAAATTGGAAAAGTGGCTAGCCTGAACTAAATTAGCATCTTTTATTTGCTATTTTTTAATTTGCCTTTATTTTTTAAATAGTTTTAAAACAGTTTTTGGTTTTGCATCTACTGGTGCAGAGTGCTTGGGGAATGCTATCAGCTCAATTTGATGGTAAAGTTTTAGTTCTTGAAGAGTGCTGGGAATAAGGAAGAAACAATGAAATTAGATTTATATATTTGAGATTATGTAGACTATGAAATGTGAGAGTGGGGACCTGGAATACAAGCAAACATTAAGCAGTATTGTGGAAGCTCAAGAAGGAGAATGCAGGGAACAAGAGAGGCAGAAAAAAGATTGCTTTAACCTTAAGTAAAATTCTGGTATCCAGGTACTCATCCATAATGAATGGATATACTGTTTTCAGCTCTGTTACTACAAAGACTTACTTTATTTTCTCTCTCCCTTTTTGTTTCTAGAAGCTTCAAGTTTCCTTGTAGAGTTCCCCACTGCAGTTTTCAGAAGAATTGCTTTGGGGCTGCATGCACACATTCATATTCTCTTGTCCCGAATCTCTCGTCGGAGAATCCCAGCTAGCGGTGGCACCGCTGACAGCAGGGGGACACTCTCCTGTTCTCCCGGGGAGTCAGGAGAGCATCTAAGGCTCTCGCCTTGTTGGGGCGAGGCAGTGGAGCGACGAGGGTGAAAGAGGGAGTGGGCTCCAGGCGAAGGTGTTAATCCCGGTTTACTGAAGTAAGGCTCCGAAACCCAGGGCAACCTTCATCTGAAGACCGAGAAGCCCCGCAGTGCAACGCTTTTTCAAGGGAGGAGGGAACAGGGGAGGGGTTGAACAAAGAACCAATGGGTGGTCACGGGGGTGTGGAAAGGGGAAGATAGGCTTTTGGGGAAACCAATGAGGACATTGTGAGGGAGGGACCCCGGTGCCTGAACCAATCACCCGACGCCCTTGGTGGAAGTTTCTAGGGGAAAAGGTGAGCTGCTGAGTGACGGACAAGACACTGGAGAGCGGTTAAGGGAATGACTCAGCAATTGTTGCTGAATCAAGGGGTGGAGGCAGAGGATTGACATGAAGGGAAGGGAGGAGGCAACATGGGCAGAACCATCACAACAGGGGAGAACTGGGATGAACCAAAGTACAAAACCATTACAGAAAAAAGTACAAATAACACAGTAAAAGTACAAAGAACAAAATACAACATTCTTTTTATAGTTCTCTGTGTGTAATATTCAATCAATAAGAAATAGTATTTTACACATTTTCATCAACATGCCTTGCCACAGAAGGGAGATAACGTTGCCTAATTGCATTTTGTTATGATGGTGTTGATGTGTAGCTGCTGGCTTAAGCTGAGCTGCAAGCTGATTTCTTCCCCTATTGTAGTCCTTGGGAAACAGCACAATTTCATATACACCACACTTCGAAATCTGTGCTGTTTTCTTTCAAACTTCAACTTAAAGCAACTCTACATTTACTCATTGGTGTTCCTTAGCCTAGACTTTTTGCTGCTTTTTTCTGCCTTTTTGCAACATGATTTTTAAAAGTATGAAGATAAACCTTTGTGGAACACTGCTTATGTTATCTATGCTATTTTGTGGCTTCTCTCACACAAAAAAATAAAATCTTTCAAACACTATGCTTTAGGATGGTCTCAGTATATTCAGGTTAGGCAATAATAAGGGGTCCTTTTCTTTGACAGCTGGAACAAAGCACTTTAGATTCACAATATGTGCTTAAATAGAGCCTAGTACTAAAAGTCTCAACAAAATCTAACTGTTTCTAGTTACAAAATCCCTGCTATAAAAGCCCAGATATAGACCATCCCATTTCAAAATTTCTTTCTGGAGTATTTACAGCTTTATAAAAATGACAGGTATCTCACAATAGCTGTCGAACACTGCACGGTTTACTGTTAATTGAGTCACCTGTTTTCTAATCAATCCATGGCATTTATTCAGAGGCAGTGGAGATAGATGGATGTGGGCTTAGAGCTTCCTGGAGCAAGAAAAGGGACATGGTGAACTGGGATTGAGTCGCCTACAGCTGACATTGATATACAGCTGACAGTTCTTGTATATGAACTGCACTGATTGCAAGCATCCACCAAACCTTTTCTTCTACCATCTCAAATAAAAGAAGCTGTATTGCCAGCCAAGGAGCTTTGCATGGATCTCTCTGAGCTTCCTTGTCTTGCGAGATCTCTTTCAGAGTACAATTTTATTCACAGTAGTTGTCTGTGCTGTTCTGCTGCATAGCCTGAGATTTTTAAATATACAGGTTTGACCTGGAGTCAGCAGTATGTGTTTTTCTTCATTTCTCTAAAATCTCATGTGTAGTGACAGTACTGTCAGTGCTGCTTGCAGAATAATGTTGCTATCAAATAAAGTGCACAAGCAATCAGCTTTTTTCCCCTTTTAGTGTATCTTTCAATGTTACTGTAAATTATTTTTATTATAAAGTCATATTGGAAATGTAAGGATCTTGGTGGTTTCATTAGAAACTTTGTGAAAGACTGTGAAAAGCAAACAGTCAATGGGGCACTGTTTAATTTGTATTGTGAACTGCTTAAAGGAAAAATTAGGTCTCCAATGTTCACATGCCTATCTGTGAACTCTTGTGGTGTTTGAAGTGACTTAGAAATGCAGCAAATCTGAAGAGAAGGACTGTAGGGGATAGAAACTGTATGGAATTGTACTTTTCATGCAGTTACAAAGATGAATTACAAAGGTTGTCATATCCAGAAAACTGCCCACTATTTCACTAACTGTTACGCATGTCAGGCACATTAAAAATTGTGATTACTCCTGCATTTAGAAAATTATGGAAGTAGTTAGTTTATGCTCTAATGTGAAATATTTATGAAGGTCCTAATATTAAAAATGTTGCTATTAAAGATACTATAAAACCTCAATGTTTTTCAGAAATGTCAGGTTAAGAGCAATGGAGATTAAGGTGCTTCTAGTATGTTGAAATTATTGCCCCTAATTTTCACCCAGAGTGTGGGTCTGATGCACTGTTCTCTCCATTTGTCCCTTTTGCTGTCACTTATTTGTGGATTGTAAATTCATTGGAGTAGGGTTTCTTCCCCCCTCCCCATCCCCCCTTGTCTGAGCCTAGCACAGTTGGAACCTCCATTGGAGGCTCCTCTGTGGGATGCTAGTGGCAAATAATAACTACTTTCCTTTCAGGATAGTCATGTTACAGGAAATTGTAAGTTTATCCAAATAGTCCTGATGTCCTTAAACTCAGCCCAGAAATAAGAGCTATGTGGATAGTTCACCCTACATCATTGCCAGGTGAGGAGAAAGCAGCATGAGAAAGTAAAATTTTTCTAATGTTGGCCAAGTAACTAGAGAGATTAATTGTCCAAGTCAGGACTCGGATATTTTCCTCTCAAGCCCCATATTTCCCAGAGGTGTGCTGGACAAAGCCCTTCTGGCTTTGTGGCTTCTTGCTTATATTCCTGCTGATGTTGAAAGTAACTGCACCTACACTCTCACAAAACTGTGGAGTTCTGTGGCTTGTGCCCCTAAATCCTGTGAACGGTTGTTATTGAGAGCCAGAGAACACATCACAGATCTGAGTGACAGTCTGTCAGTCACACTGCTGCTATGCAGCACTGGTCAAAATTTATGCTAAAACTCTGCCCCAAGCTTTGCACTAGTGACTTTCTGGGGAGAAGGTTCTTTCTGGGAAGATAGATTTTCCAGTGTTAACTGTAGGTGTAAACTGTGGGTGGAAGTCTTGGTGGTGTGCTTCGGAGGATGCATCTCTTAAAATGTCTAAGAATGCAGCTTTTTGTTCAATGCTAAATGAATGCTCTTAAATTCAATATAAATTAGAGGAGGGAAATATCTGCCAATGTGTCATGCTTCCTTTTGTAATAACAGCTAAAAGATGTCTGTTCTTGTATATTTTAAAGCTTTCAGACTTCCCAACTCTGCTGCAACACAGATGTTCAGTACACTAAATTCTGAAATGTTATATATTTTAAGGAGGCAGCAATTTCCTGGGTTGTAATTGGTGTGAACTGATGGGTGGAAAATGCAGAGCTTGCAGGGAGGCAGAGAGCATGCTTGAGCTGTCCTTCCTCTTAAGAAATCTTGTAGACAGTGTTCTCCATCCCTTCTCTTGAAGGGATTATTTTGAGTACCGGGTTTCCTTCCCTTTCCTCCCCCACCTGATTTATGTATAGCAGCGTCTCGTTGCTAGGAAAGGAGAAAGAATCTGAGGATAGGCAGCTGATGCTGACTGCAGCAGGGGGAGCTTGTGGCATCAGTGCTACATCAGGTCATTGCTGGGTATTTTGGTTACTCTGGTACCTAGCATCTCTTAGGGAATGCTTATTCTCTTGTACTCTTCTGCTTCCTAGTCTTTTAACTTTAACCAGCACCATCATTGCAGGTAACTAACCATCAATCGAGCATCTCAGCAGGAAGCCCAAGGGTTTGTCATCTGTGTTAAGAGTGGGAGATAACTGAGGAGTACAAACAAACCAAGGAATTACAGAGTTGTAGTAGCTCCTGCAGATTTTGGCCCTACTGCTTTAGGGTGAATTTTGTGGCAGTAGCTTCTGACTCCAAAGGATGTTCAGCAGCCAGGAGTTTGGCTCGTTCTGCTGTTCCTCAAGGTAGTCTTGATAGTTCAGGAGCAGCGCTGGAGTGTAAAATAGCACAAAGTTGCCTTTTTGACTGGAATGGAACAAGTTAAGTGGTGGGTAAGTGGGATAATGACATTTGCATTTTGCTTTACCTTTTTATGAGCTAAGCATGAATGTTTGGCTGTGGTACCCAGGGGGTTATAGCCTTGTCTGGAAAGCTTTAGCCTCTGCTTACTGACCTTCCAAGGAACTGCTTTTTCCACTGACTGATGGATGTATTTAATGGACCCTGGCCCAAATATAATTTTAGTTCAGATTAAGTGCATGGGCTTTTGGAAGGAATCTCCCAGTTGTCCCATTTTCTATGCTTTGCATTGCACTGTAGAGCAATCTTGTAGTACAATGGGTTGGTTTTCTTTCAGGTGAGACAAAGTCTGAAGATGTGCTGTAGAGCTACCAGAGGGGTTCAACTATCTGTTCTTCAATCCATGGCATTGCACTAAACCTAGTTTGAAGTAGGACCTTCCAAAATGCAGATGTTTGGGCCTCAATACTAAACTGTTTTGCTCTGCAGATGTTCTCCTTTTAATCCACAGTCAGCAGGGTAGGAATAACTGCTTCTTCTGTTGCTTCAGCGGTATCTGTCCCCAGCTCCATGACTTCTTGGAGTCAGCCTTACCCAGGTGTGCCATTTGACTTTGCAGTGGCTTTATTTTGCTTTTTCCCCACATGCAGGGCTGAATGGAAGGTAGAAAAGGTTTGCTGTATACTGATGGCCAGACAGCACATGGAAAGGGCTAGCTGTTGGACTGTCCAAGAGTAATCTGAAGCTGCATTTTATACATATCAAGTGTTTACTTTCAACTGTGTATATGTTTGGTACTGTTAAATGGTTAATTATTTTATCGTTAAGAGCAGATAGGTATTCCAGGTGCTTGTAATGCCTTCAGTTCTTATCACAGTATATGTCCTTACATGTCATATTTGGATATTAATTGATTTGCATTTTCTCCTGCAAGTTACTTTGCAGGAGGCCAATGCTAGTAACTGGGCTGTAGATGCCTTGCTTACTAGTCTGCTCTCCAGATGTATTTCAGTCACATATTCAAGCTCCACAGTAGACTCCTCAAGTTACCAAATGGGGTATGTGTTTAAATAATTCATGATTCAACTTTTGTATTCTCTGTTACAATGTATTTTGGAGACCAACGGCTCAGATAGCCTGAGAAGAGAGAAGCTTCTGGTGGATAGAAGGGGAAGTCTTTTAGCTGACAGACATTAGAGTTGCAGGAACAGAAAGAGGGCACTTTGCACCCTGGTTCTTAGTCTTCTCTCTTAAGTCCTGTTACCGTGTGTGGTTTTGGATACAGGCTGCAAGAGGGGTCTCTGGTTTTGAACCTGGGACTTCTTTGGTTCTTACAAAATACTTAACTGTCTTTGGTGCTGAGCATACAAGACACTTCAGTCATCTTGGACCCTTACTGTTTTTAAGAAAGTGAATGGTGGGGAGATGATGTACTTCTGGAAGTATCTGGTAGGCAAGAAAAAACATTTTAGAGTTGCAGTGTGTGAGTTATGGTTATAAATCCTACATAAATCCTGTTTTAGGGCCTTCAGATTTTGGGGGGATGCAAGGGCGAAAGAGATGCCGAATTGTGGAGTGAGATCAAATGACCTTCCCTAGTTGAACTAGCTGAAGAAACACTTTTTTAATGTCCAGCAATTTGTAGAATAGCATAATTGATTATCTTTCCACTTATTAGCACAGACATAAATAAACATAAATATATGCAGTACATAGCAAATTAGGTTCTGTCCTTACTGAGATGATTTTCTTAAACGTTTTTTAAATGATGATTAATAGTTCTGATAAAGTGAACCTTTTCTTTGGAGGAATAAAACTGATGTTGGAATCCTTAAAAAGTAGAGAGGTAGCCAGATGTTCTCACATGGTCAATTAGAAGTTAGGGAAATTGCATCCTTTACTCAAAGCTATTACAAAGAATGATCTTTGGAGACACTGTTTTCTGTCTGCTGCTTGTTTAATTGAGAACAGCAGTTAGTCAGCATCTTCCAGGCCTGTACTATGACTTTAAAGTGAGTGGGATGTCTGAGGTAGACAGGCAGTAGTGGCTTGCATTGGAGGGTAATTTAAGAGTTAACTTTTATTCTTAGGTCTGAAGTAGGAGCTTTGTCTAGGGTATCTGTAGAACTCTTCAAGGCAGCAAGCTGGCACCAGAATGTAGTGAAATAAAAGGCTGATACAGAAAATTAGGCCTCATTTTAAATGCTTCTGTAAAACAGTATGTATTGATTACCTGAAAGTTTGTTCATTTAAGAACTTCATCAAATGTGGGGGGGATTGCTTTTGGCATGTAATCTGTCCCTTAAGTAACTTATTTCAAAGTGAGGAATGGGATACAGAAAGTATTAAGCCTTCCTTTGTAATGGAGATACCTGAGTGCATATGCTTTCTTTTGGTGTCTCAGTGTATCAGTGAGTTCTTGGATTCTTTTCTCTGTTGGAATAACTTGTTTAAACACTAAAATGAAAGTAAAAGAAACTTATGCCTGTGAATCTGATGACTTAGCAATAGCAAAGGCCTTCTGTGTCTGCTTCTTGGCTGAAAAATCCTAGAAAATATGGTGGAAGAGATCACACAGAATATTCTGAGCTGGAATAAGGATCATCAAAGTTCAGCTCCTGGCCCTGCAAAGGACAGCCTGAAGAATCACGTGATGTGCCTGAGAGAATCATCCAAACACTTTTTGAACTCTGTCAGACTTGGTGCCATGACAGCTTCCCTGGTGAACCTGTTCCAGTGCCTGACCACCCTCTGGGTGAAGAACCTTTTCCTAATATTCAGCCTAAACCTCCCCTGACACAACTTCAGGCCATTCCTTTGAGTCCTGTCATTGGTCACCACAGAGAAGAGATCAGTGCCTGCCCCTCCCCTTCCCCTCATGAGAAAGTTGTAACTGCAAATGAGGTCTCTCTTCAGTCTTCTCCAGGCTGAACAGACCAAGTGACCTCAGCTGCTCCTCAAATGCCTTCCGCTCAAGGCCCTTCACCATCTTCATTGCCCTCCTTTGGACACTCCCTAGCAGTTTAATGTCTTTCTTATATTATGGGCACCAAAAACTGCACACAGCACTTGAGGTGAGGCTGCCCCAGCTCAGAGCAGAGCAGGACAATCCCCTCCCTTGCCTGGCTGGTGATGCTGTGCCTGAGGCCCTCCAGGCCAGGGTTGGCCCTCCTGGCTGCCAGGGCACAGTGACTCATGTCCAACTTGCCACTGACTAGGGTCCCCAGGGGACTTTCCATGGAGCTGCTCTTCAGTCTGTCCATACATCCAGGGTTGCCCCATCCCAGGTGCAGAATATAGCACTTTCCCTTATTCGAACAAGGGAATGCATTTGGTTTTTCTGGCCTCAGCCTTAAAACTCTGCCAGAGATATTCCTGGGAGATGTTTGTCTGACCTGAAAACCAACACTTGAGGAGATTTCCTGTCTATCCCTGACAGTTAGAGTTAGTGCTTCACTATATCCAATGTTTTTTTCATGTATCAGTTGCTGCAACTCAGGTTTGTTACCAAGGTCTCAAGTTCTAAGGGAACATTCTATTACTGCTTTCTTTGTAGCTTGCTGGCTTGTAGTAGTACTGGAAGTTACCTCAGTCTTTATCTCTGCTAGTCTGCGGAACCCTCCTTATTTCCCTCTTGGACATACTGTTGGCTAGACTTCTGATAATTTCCATTACTTGTGCTTGATCCAGATTTCTCTTGAGATGCAGCACTAAAAGCTGGATTGAGATGAACTTTATTTGCATGGTTCCCTGCTCTGCAGCTGGCACTAAGGATCTAGGGTCTCTCCATGCACTAAAGATATCAGCCAGGTCAAATGGCACAGATCTCCTTTCCAGGAGAGGATTCTAAAAGCTGAGTGCTGCAGTGTTCAGCTCACTGGTGCTGGAGTCTATAATGCTGAAAATATGAAAAGGTAAAAAATCATTTAGTGCAGAGAGATAAGTGGATATGAGCAGCAATATTACTTATAAGATGCCAGTGGAACAAATTATTTAGAAACGTCTGTTAGTAGAAACTAATTGAATACTGTGTAGTTTTGAATATATGAAGCAGGATGCAGCCAAGACTTAATGAGAGAGAGAGAGAAGGAATTGGCATGTGGATTCCCTTATCTGTTTTCCTTCCCAAAATAGCATGTTTCTAGGGCCAGGAGGGGTAGGAGTAGAAGGATGAAACAACTGGACACACAAACACAGTTAAGCATTATTATGTTGAAGAACAGTGATGACGTTGTTAAATGGCTATAGAGGGTTGCCACGACTCCCAGGAAGCCCAGTGGTGAATGGTGTGAGTAAAAGGAAGTGTTTCCATGTGGTTTGGCGTTCAGTGTCATTGGTCACTAGCCAACCCTTTCATCCCTTACTATTCTGTTTGTAGCAGTGGTATTTTCGATGGCTGAGTTTGAAATGCCAAGTGGCATATTAGCGTGCAAGTGCAGATATGTTTTTCTGGTCAAAATATGGGGTTGGCAGTCTGATCTCAGCTCAAATTTCAGTTTCAGTAGGATAGGGATAGGGTGAATCTCCTTAGCTGTAGCCCCTGAGAAATGCATCACACCTGTGGTTCACCTCCATTACTCTGCTGGGATAGTATGCACATGGGTACATGTGGGGTGGGGTGTTCATTTCAACAAGGGCCTTCTGACATTTTGCATGCTGATGACAACACAAAAGTGAGTTCACCCTGTCACAGTATGCTGGGACAGGGAAAAGATCTAGTCTTATTAGTAAGGTCTTCTGGCTTTATTCCTGTTTGCACAGAAGCAGAGTAGAGATCAGTACTAATGACAGATTGTTGTAAAAATGCATAATTTCTCTAAACCAGCAAATGTAGGCAACTTCTCGTGTTAAATCCCCTCAGAGGATAAAGAGAGAAAATAAGCAATAAAAAGCATGCACAGATGGATGCTATTCTGATAGCAGTAACTTATTGAAAATGTTAAAAGGGTTGCACAAAATTATGTGCAGCGAGGTCACAAGCAGAGTACTGAACTGTAAAGGTTTTCCATTTGTGGGTCAGCTCAAAACTCTCTAATTTGACTAATGTATCATCAGAGGTGTTCTGTCTTGGATGGCAGGCTAGTTATCTGTCATGTATGTGATTTTGTTGGTGTGATGGCACAATAGAAGATACATGTACTGCATTAAGAATTAGTAATTAGAATGATGTTCCTTTGTTTTCTACACAGGGTCAGAAAACAAATAAGTAACTTACATAGAGAGGTGGTTACTCTAAGAAATGTGTAGGGTTTTTGTACAATCAAAGCAGTGTCTTGGGGACTACTGTTTTTTTTTAAGTTGGAGGTAAATATATTTTTTTTTTCTGGATGATAAACTGAGCGTAATTCAGGAGAGCCTAGAATGTGATAGTTGTTTAATTGCTGTAATTGCACGTGCATTTTCTCTTGAAGTACACTGCTATATCATATGTGATTCTTCATTCCTTCACCTAATAATAATACCAATTTTTAATAAGGTAAAATTTTAAATATGTAACTGCTATCTAAGTTTTAAGATAAACTGAAGCAGTGAAGAATAGCATTTTTCCTAGAATTTAATTCTCAGCTGTTATTCTAGGAAGAGCATGGATGGTAACTTTGAACCAGTTCTTTGGAGCCCTATGAAATTAAAAAAGTGCTGGGAAGCCTGCAGTTTTGTCCTTGTCATAGAAAAAAGTAGCTTGGTATCTTGGTTATTTGATGTTCTACATTGAAGTCTTGTTGATTTGTACTTGAGCAGTGCAGACCGATATATTTCATGAAAAGAGGAAGAAGAACCATCAGAGAGGTGGATTTTACTTTTTGTTGAGAGACTATTTCCCCCCACCCCAGGTGAAACAGGACCCTTTCATCACTGTTTAACTTTTTTTTTTTTTAATTAATTTCTAGCTGATAAATTTAGACGGAAACTGGAAGAACTGGAGAAGAAGAAAAATTCTTTAAAATTTCAGCTTCCTTCAAGACATCCCTCAGTTAGCAGTTTTTTGGATAGGTTCATGACCCAAGTTCAGGCAACATTGCACTGGGCTGCTGATCATTGGTAAGTTTGTTGATTCATTATTGTGTAAAATGATGCTTCTCTTTTTCTCAAAATGCAGAATACAACTTATGAATAATTATAATAAAGAGTTTTAATGACCGTCTAACGTGTCCATATGGAGCTTGTTTATGAAAAACCCACCCCGTTCCCCTTTTTTTTTTTTCTTTATCCAATTCTTTCAGAATTCCCCTGAAAAACATTGATCATAATGAACTGGCAAATTAAATGGAATGTTTCTCATTGATGTTGAGTGGGAATGGGATTGAATCCTTGACACGGCAGCTTGAGCATACAACAGGAACGCAGCTTGAGCAATGCTTCCCTGTGGAGTTAATTCTGATGCTCCCTTTCAGGCAATGAAAGGATATTTAAATATTAAGTAAAAAACAGATTATTTTTTGATATGAATAGATCTTTGGGAACTTCCTTTTGTGTGCCACTTCTTAGATAGCAATATTGCACTCAGCACCATACAAAGTCGCAAAAATAAATTCTAAACCTTATCTTGAAGGGATAACTGCAGAGATGGGAGGAAAGCGAGATGTGTTGGATAGCCCAAGAGGGATAGTTTAAGGAAAAAAAAGAGTCTCTGTTTCTTGGTCTGTCTTCATCTGTGCTCCTAGTTACTGTTGTTAGAAGAGGATATACTATATATATACTTCTATATTGTTGTATAGAAGAGGATACTTCATAGGTATTGAAAGCTATTCTCAAATGGAATTGCACAAATTAAAAAAGCCTTTTGTTTTCTGACAGCTTGTTAATATAAAGGCTGCAGTGTGCTAGTCAATACCTTCGTGTGTAATTTTTGATAGACATGAAAATTAGATAAAGTCAGTACAGATAATATGATTTTTTTTAATGAAATTGGAGAATTTGAAGGTGTTTTTAGTCTCTGTTTATAGCATCTAGTAATAAGAGAGGTTTTTAAGAAGTTGCATTCCTTCAGAGCTGTTTCCTTCTACCTTCTGAGGCTCTAAGAGGCAGTTTTATCATTCATTAAAGAGTTAGGATACACCACTCTCTGTTTTGTCATTTTAAGATGTGTTTGGTCCATGCATTAATTTGTAATAATGATTTTGGCATTAGAAGTAGTGTTGTCTTCTTTGTCAGAGAAATTGAGTCACTAAAGCATTCCTCAGATCAGTTTGCTTATTTTTATCCTGCATAATGTATATATAATGTTTTTATATATAAAATAGATGTTATAACGTATTTATGAAAGTGTTCCTGTTCTTTGGATGATTACATCTGTAACTCTTCTCTTTGCAGAGGTCTGATCAGTACCGTTCTTCAGAGTCAGATGAATATCCTCTTCCCTTTTCTGTCTTGTGCACAGTCCTTCCTTTAAGCTTAAGTTCGACTACTGTTGTTGTGACACCCTCTTATTTGCTTGTTTGATTCTTGTAGCCTTTTACACTGCTTTGTCTGTGGTCTGACTCAGTGATATAGCAAGAGTACCCTTTGTCTTCTGTACAGGGGTTTAAGTCCTTTCTGTTCCAGCAATATTTTTAGATAGTACAGTGGAAAACATAACTGCTTCCTCAAGGAAAATTTGTAGGCTTCAATTTTTGTTTGCATTTTGAATTGGAACAAAACCAATATACCCAAGAAGCCTTTTTCTTTTTCCACCTCGAAAATTAAAAAGATGATCAGATTAGCCTCAGAAGACTAGATCATTGCAATTTTACTGTAGTTAAGTCAATCTTATCTTTTTGCAAGAAAAGTGTGTATGGCAGCTTATTTAAGATATGAAGCTGAAATTCATGCCTCAGTTTTGTTTTATTGATTCAGTGATGAGATGAGTTTTTAAGTGAATGTGTTTGATGTTGACACCGAATATTGGGGGCATGTGGTGGGAGCCAGATTAGGTTATGTTTAGCTTAGGAACAACAAATGCTGTGGTTGTGCAAACAGTCAGGTTTGGCAAGATCAGAGAGATCTTGTTTGTCTTCCAGCAGTACCAAGTAGACAGATACACATGGAATTTCCAAGGAGATTCTGAAAATAAACTATGTTTATAATGGATTTTTTACTAAATTTGAACTGGCCATTGGAAATTTATTACGTGCCTCTCTAGGAATGATGCAGCTCCAGCTTGAAGAAGGTGGCTTCAGAGCTGCTAGGAAGTGTGGTTGGTCAGAGCCACAGGAACCTGTAATGACTGTAAGGCACAGTGATGGTGTAGCACCTCGTAATAGGAATGTCTCTTTGGTGCATGCTGGTAATACAGAAATGCAGTTACTCTGTCGTTATGTCTATCTTGCTTAATTATACCTGTGTTAGTGCTGAAGCTTTATTTTGCTTTTTCAGTACATTCTGCAGCCTACAGAGAGGGAGTAAAGCAAGTGTGTCTTTTGATAGTCCTGCAGAATGGATGAAAGCCTCTTGTTCTACACACTTGTTAAACACCTGTGCATGGAGGTCATAATTGTGTGATTAATCATGCTTAAACCAGACTTATGATGCATGTTTTATGTGTGGCATGGATGGATTTGCTTTGCAAGATTACGGTGGGAAATCATGCCTCAAAACACTTTGTTTGAGACGTAGTATTTTGTAAAGAAGATACTGAAATGAAACTGTACTTTTTATGTGGAGATGCATGCACTTGGCTCTAAAGATGGACAGAAACACAATTGCCCTTTGCAAGTGCATGTGCCCTTATGAGGGAACATGGAAGTCAAAGTGGGTTTGCATTGTTTGCAGGTGCACTTTGAGAGGCGGATTATGGAATTGATACTTAACATAATGTGCTGATTACCTTGGAGTCCAGTCATGCAAAGCTTTACAACTGAGGGTTGTACAAATGACTGGGAGGAAGCCCACTGATTGTGGTTTTGAAAGAACTCACTGTGCAAGAGAAGTAAAATTTGGCATTGTGGAGCAAACATTCCAGATGATCTCTAATGTAGTCCCCTGCAAAAAAAGCTGACAGAAGCTGCAAAAATGGCTTTGGCAAGTTTCTAAACTTCTGTCTAAGAGATTTTTCTCTGTATTGATAGAAACTACATGCCTTAGTTTTGTCTCTTTCAAGGCAGTGATGGATAAATTTCTGAAATATGATAAAGCTGGGGGAAGCCTGAAGCTATACAAGCTTTCCATTTTCTTTCTTCATCGTGTTGTAAAAACAATGCAAATGTTTCAGATAATAAAGGAAGATATGCCAAGGAAAAAAATTCTCTTGTTCTCTAACTGTATCTGTTTGAAATGTAATCATTCTGGTGGTGGAGTGTTATGACTCTAAAGGTAACATGTAACATTCTGATCTGTTCATTCCTTGAGATGCTGAAACTCATGAAAACCACAAATTTTTAGCTTTTTTCATGTTTTATTTCAAAGGGTTAGACATGAAGAAAATGGTCCTTGTCATGAAAAAGAACACAGGCTTTTGAGATCAGCTTCCCAGGAGAGGACACAGGTTTCAGCTACAAAACGAAACCAGCTTTCTCAAGAAAAGACACGGTTACAGGTAACAGGACTGCCAAGTTGTGTATAAGAACCAGTGCTGTGTGGGGAAAACCTTGTAAGCTGTCACACAGAATTAAATAAATTTATTGTAATAGCAACTTTGCTTCTGTGTCGTAATTAGAGCCTTGGCAGGAGTCCAGTCGATAATCTAAGTGATGATTGGAGATGGCAGCCATAGGAGTTGTGTTAATCTCATTACAGAAACACAGAGCTGGAAGGTTTGGTGGCTTGTGTGCATGCTTAAACTTTCCTCATTATCTTTTTAAGCATACTCTTTGTTATAATTTGACGTTTTAATATTACACTGATCTTCCAAAGTTTTTATTTGAAGACAAAAAGTCTTCATCCGTTTCTGGGTAGAATTTACTATAAATACATGATTGACCAGCTTTATTCCTGAAAGATGATTGATGGTTTTCATAAGGATGAAGGAAGCATCACGGAGCAGTCAGCATTTGCTAACAGTAGCTTTACAATGACACGTGATGTCACAATGTGATAGTTTGGCAAATGGAATGTTTCAAGATGGCATTATTCCAATTTTAAATCTGCAAGCCTTTTAAGCAAAATTTAACTTTTTCTTTTCACCATCCTTCAAAAATCTCAATGTACTGTCTAGTTATGTGTCTTTTAAACCTTGGTGATCACACTCAGCGATGTGGCACCTTAGAGAGCTAGTAGACCTAGTTTTCCTTTTTTTCTGTGGTCTTGTCTTGAAATTTTTTTTGGGATATTTTCCTTTCTTTTGTGGATCCAATAGTATAGTAATCTCTGCATGTGTACACACATAAATTGATGTATATAAACAACCCGCAAAGAAATAGAGAAAAACATCTTATGTGGTCATTGCAAAATTGTACTTAGGTGAAGAAATGTCTTTTTTTTATCCTATTCATCACCTTTGTATTTTTAAGGCTAATTTCATCAACCAGTAAGAGGAGACATAGTGTAGTTCAGCATTATCAGTATGCAGAAAATTTTTTTAATCTGAACATCCAAGAGCCACCTCAAGATATTGAATTGAAAACTGCTGTACTTAAGAGTCCACAACAGCTAATTTTTACACTTGCTCAAGCTGAATCTTTATTGTTCTGTAGTTATACTAGGGAAAAATTAACCACACCATTATACAGGCATGCTATTTATTAGCATTTTGTCAAAATTGCCAAAAAATTGCCATTTTGTCAAGATTCAGGGTTCTGGGAAACGCTGATCTGTGGTGAGTGTTTGCACCCAGGAACCTCTAAAGATTGCTTCTGCCCAAAAATCTTACATGATCAGAAGAAATTAAAAAAAAAATTTCCTCAGCCCAACTTCTCTTTACCTTTTCTTCTGCTCTCTCTTTTATTGGTTCTGCATTTGTCTTCAGGGATTTGAAAACCTGTGGCAGTATCTATAATTTATGTATTAATATTTCTACTGCAGTCTCTACTTCATGGAGACAATCAGTCCATAAGTGAGGCTGGAGGTGTACAGTCAGTACTGATTAATTGTTATGTTGGAAGTCCCGGTTTAAACTCAAGCTAGAGCTGAAGTAGAACTCCAGCTTATGTTTAGTGAGATGAATATCATCTGATGCTCCATACTGAGACTTTAGGCCCTTTTTATCTGTCCCTGGAGGCTGACCAAGAACACGCTAAAGGCTTCTTTGCATTTCTGGAAAAGAATGCAGGAGAATTCCAGTCTACTGATTAAAATTTCCATGCTCCCAAGAATGCCTATGAACTATTCCTGAGCAGAGGAACGAACTTTCTTTCTGTGAATGCAGATTGTGAGCTTCTAGTATCTATTTATGTTGTATGTTTCAGTACTAAAAGTGTGATTGTAAAAGCAGATTCTGTTCATCTTGCTTTCTGTTCCCATGTAGGTTGCTTATTGCAGTGATTGCAATTACTACATTTTCACTGAGTATGGAGGTCTCTGTATTAAGTAGGGCCTATTAAGATTTTGGCAGTATTCCCAAGCCAGTAACACAGAGACAGAATTGTCCTTTGTGCACACTAAAAGCCTAATTTGAGACTGAAAGAAACAAAACTGATATTTTTGGTCTGCTGACCTTTCCGTCCTTGACAAATTCCTGTGGGTTGAAATATGGACCACACCATTCTCTTCTTGCTATGTCTAAAACCAAAGAAGGGGGAAAATAATTGAGAAACCTAGTGTGCAGGACTATTATAAGTTGAAATTTTGAGCTTGAATATGCAAGGACCAATTCTTGTTCTAAGTGATACTTGAGAAGCTGGTTACAGTCCAACAAACCTGAAAGTATGTTTGTTAACAGAATTAGTGAATTGAACTTCATGTAAATTGCAGTGAAAACATTAAAATAATGTTAAAGTTTTGAAGAGAAACTCTAAAAAAAAAGCAAAGAAATGCTGGTCTGTTATCTGTGCATAGTATATATGTTTTTTAACAGTCTGTAATATTGAAGTATGCCTTTCCCCCTAGATCCCTGCCTCCTACATAGCTGAAGTGTCTGTTCAGATATTCAGAATACTATTTTATCTTCATTACTTAGTATTTGACCCCAGAACCCTTTTACTGTGTGCCACTCAAGTCTTCTTTTGAATAGAAATTTATTAATTTGTGAGTGGGCTCCTTTTACAGTATTAATCAACATGGTGTCTTAGTGATTCAAACCCATTTAATTTTATCTCTGCAACACCATTTTGGGTGTTACTGCCATTTGCTCAGATGCAGAATGGAGAAGTGAATTGCCATAAAAAGCCATATGGTTGTTTCTAATGTCAGTTTTGTAATGCCTAGTTATTTACTTATTAAAGATTTGGTTTTGGGTTTCTGGCTTTTTGTTTTTCTTTTTTTTATTTTTTT
The DNA here is from genome assembly GCA_013400575.1 of Peucedramus taeniatus. NCBI lineage: Eukaryota > Metazoa > Chordata > Aves > Passeriformes > Fringillidae > Peucedramus > Peucedramus taeniatus. The sequence goes on from WBNO01017202.1 coordinate 120,964, forward strand.
TTTAGTTGGACTGAATGTGATCAGAGTTTGAAATTGAGCTTTGATTTCTGTTGAGAGCCTATAGATAGCATGTCAGAGATCTCTTGCAGGTTGTATAGAAAATTATGAACATTCAGTCTGTGGCCATATGTGGGCATAATAGTTTAAATGGCTTGCAAAGGTTCACAGAGACAGTAAGAAGTGTAGGAATAGAATCATATTCTCCAGTATGGCAACTGGAGTATCAATAACTCCAGTATTTAGCTAGTTTGATGGCAACTTTAACTCAACAACCTAGTTTCCTTCAACAAGTGCTGCTTCCCTGGATGCAAGCTATCTGTTGGGTTTTCAAGGAAAAGCCTGTGCAAGGACAATGTACAAATTCATGAAGCCTTTTTTTGACTTTTGGCCTCCTCACTTCAGGAAGGACATAGAGGTGCTTGAGCATGTCCAGAAAAGGGCAATGAAGCTGATAAAGGGTCTGGAGCACAAGTCTGATGAGGAGCAGCTGAGGGAGCTGTGAGTTTTTAACATGGAGTAAAGGAGTCTCAGGGGGGACCTTATCACCCTCTACGTGAAAGGAGGTTGTAGCTCGATTGGTCTCTTCTCCCAAGTAACAAGTGACAGGAAAAGAGGAAATGGCCTCAAGCTGTACCAGGGGAGAATAAGATTGGACATGGGGAAGAATTTCTTCACTGAAAGGGTGGTTAGACTTTGGAGCAGGCTGCCCAGGGACGTGGTAGAGTCACAATCCCTGGAAATGGTCAAGAAATGGCTTGACATAACACTTAGTGCTTTAGTCACTTAGTTGACCAACTAACTTGGTTTAGTTGACAAGGTGCTCTTTGGTGAAAGGTTGGACACAATGATCTTGGAGCTCTCTTTCAGCATTAATGATTCTACAATTCTATGATTCTAAAAATTGTATTTTGCTCTTGCAAGAAACATCAATGTCATAATGCCCACAATTTGAACTTCTAGAAAAATGAGTGCAACTGAGGTTGAAGTTCTGTGCATTTTAAGTTAAGGGAAGGATTTTGTGCTTTTAGTTAAAATAAAATGTTAATTGTCAGAAGGGCTGGTTAGATGGTAAATGATTCTTTGCTTGCATCCTGTGCTTCATGTCAGATTGGAACTATCAGACAAACTATTGCAGGGATATTCTGCAGGACAGATGTTTGATCAGTTTAGCTGCCAGTCTGTAGAATAAGATTCTGTTGCCATGGGTGATCTGACATTTGGTTTTTTTTGGTGGAAGTCTTCAGTTATAAACTTGGGAAATACATAGGTATCTTAAAAGTGAAAGAGGACTGGCAATAGGTGTTGGAAGAGGAACGTGAAGTGTGGTGTTGAAGTGGAGGTGGTGAGTTTCAGACTGCTGGAAGCACTAGAGTTTCTGAATACAACTGACATAAGAATTTTTTGTGTGTCAGCAAGAGGATGTCTCATTTAATGTTTGCTAAATTGGACAAATTTAATTCATGCTACTTCTGACACTTGTACTGTTTTTTCTCAGGGGCAAATGAGTTTCTTTTATAGGGTTCATAGTAAACTTTGGTTTCTCTTCTATGCAGAAAGAAATTGAAGATCTCCGAACAAGACTGACCATATTAGAAGGAAAAGATCAACATCTGAGAAGAGAAATTGAAGAACAAGATAGGCTTATTCAGTCACAGGACTGTGAACTGGCTGCTTTACTTGGCTGCATTTCTTTGAGAGAGCTGCAGGAAATAAGCAAGGCTGTGGATGACACTTTAGCATCCTCCTATCAAATTCCATTCAGTCTAGATCTTCCAGGACCAATAAAGAGGTATTTGAATTTCAGCTTAGATGTAGAGTCTTGTATCTTCCTGTATGTTCTGCTGAATTGGCTGTCAGTTGTTTTCTTCATCATTGTGCCAGGTAATTATCTGGATTTAGACAGTTTAAAACTTTGTGAGAAGAGATGTTGGAGTTGTTATATTGATGTACTTCCTCAAGATGAGTTTGTAGTTATTTGACTGTCTTGCACTTAATGTTCTCTTATAGTGAAAACCCATCAACAGAAAGTATATGTATCCCATCAACTGTTAATTCCTATCATCAGCTTACACTACTTCTTGTTAAGTGCTGGAATTTTTTCCCCAGTTTGGTAATGCAGTAATTAAAACATACTTTTCACAGCCTGAAAGTGTGTACTAGGTACTGTTCAAATAGATATTAGAGATGCTTCTTGCTTGCATGAGCTTGTAATTACAATTAATTCCGATGTGATGAGGAATGCTAGACTCAGACAGTGGACTTGAGGCAGTGGGAGGAGGATGCAGCAGGAATAATTTTGGGGCACTCACAGTTAAATGAACAGTAGATGCATCCTTTAAATGGAAAAGTAGCTATTCTTGGCAGTATTTTGGAAATAACCTCATCTTTATTTAAAAAAGCAGTTGAAGTACTGAAACTACTGGACATTGGTGATGGGACTTTGAAAATGGTACTGCTGCTATGTCACCAAGAGAAAATAAAATTCCTGTTTATCCTAATTTACTTTTCTTCCAGATAAGCAATAGCTATGCTGCTTGCAATTTTTTATCTCCCATCATGTTTATTGGATTTAGTTTGGTTGTATTAACATTCATGAGAAATTGCTGCTCATGTGTGCTAATTTATACAGATTTTTTTTAGGTCAGCAGAACATTTTATAGAGGACATATTCTTCTCTTTTGACATGTGTTTAAAATTTTAAATTAGATTATGGGAAATAGTTTCTTGCATTAAGTTTAGCTTGTTTTAATAATGTCTTATACCTGTGTTTCTGAGATTGCGGAGTAAAAGATCTTAAGCAGTCTGTCTGAGAAACTGATTTTTCTTAGTTTTGGATTTGCTTCTGAAAGAATATTCAGAATATTTTTTTCTCTCATTGCTGCTGTAATATTTGGGTTGCACTTACCTCACTGGGAAATTTTGCTTACTTGCACCATGAATAGCACAATCACTTGAGAGAAAACAGGCATTCATTATTCAAAATGAGTTCATAACTGGAATGAAAATTTTAAAATAATTTATTTCCTTTCTGTTCATTTTTAAAAGATGCAATGAATGAAAATTCTATGTTTTTGGGGTTTTTTTGTTGGTTGACTTTGTTGCCACCAGTGGTCAGGTGCTTCTGCTCTCATTCCCATAGCTGGATTCTGCTGTTGGGATTCTGGTGTGTTGACCTTGGCTGCACACCAGGCGCTCACGAAGCCACTCTATCACTCCCTCTTCTCAGCTGGCCTGGGGAGAGAAAATAAGATGGAAAACAATCCATGGGTTGAGATAAGGCAGTTTACTAAAGCAAAAGCAAAATGTTGCAAGCGTGCAAATAAAGGTTTTATTCTCTACTTTCCATCATCAGGTGATGTCCAGACACTTCCCAGGAAGCAGGGCTTCAGCACATGTAGTGGTTGCTCTGGAAGACAAGCACTGTAAATAATGAATGCCCCTGCTTCCTCCTCCTTTTCTTAGCTTTTGTATCAGCAGACATCACAAACATCCAATAGTATGGAATATCCCTTTGGTCAGTGGGAGTCAGATGTCCTGGATATGTCCCTTCCTGGGATTTTGCCTGCTCCCAGCCTACTGCTGGTGTGGGAGGGTGGAATGTTGGAGAGAGGGTGCTGATGCTGTGCCAGCACACAGTGGTGTGTTACCAACACCTTTCCAGCCACCAATGCAAAGCTCAGCACTGTGGGGGAAGTTAACTCCATCTCAGCTAAACCAAATACAGGACACAGCAATGCAGTTATTCAGAGATTATTCAGATTTACAGTGAGTTTAATTGATGAGTGGCTTCCTTTTCAAGCTGTGCAGTCTATCATACCTCAAGTACAGAGATTTTATTTCTGAATCCAGGCCTATTCTCCTTCTGTAAATTGAAAAAAGTATCATGCACGTAAGAAGACATTTGGTGCAGGTATAATTCCTGTGTGCCTATGGGCATCCCCTAGACTGTCATACAGTTAAACAATAATTTAGGAGATTACCTTGTTTAAACTTCTGCTCAAAGTGAGGCTTCAATTTCCAAATGAAATCAGATTGCTCAGGGCCCTATCTCCCTGAGTTTTGTATATCTTCAAAGATGGAGATTTTGCAGCCTTACTAGGCATTGTGCATTTGCTGTAAACTCTTTTTCCTTTGTCTTGCCACAATTTCCATGGTTGCATCATGCATTGGCTTATTCTAAATCAGTACTTCTTGTGGAAGAAGTATTGTTTATTAGGTAACAGGTTTAAATACTTGGTTGATGCTAGTTCAACATATTAGTTTTAAATTCCAAAGTCTTGGCATAGTTAATCTGAAAGAGATTTTTCTGGAAATGTGCATCTGATTTTATGAATAGTTGGAGAGGAGAAAAAAAGTTTGCTAAATTTAGAGCTATCCTTGTGAGAAATAAAGCTATTACTTACGCACATGTGCTAGAGATCAGTGATTATGTAGAAAATTCAATATCAATGGACAGTGAACTATAAACGTCTCACTGTTGGGCTGCAAGATACTCTGTATTTATTCTAGCAACATTGTGCTTGTCAGTAAAGTACTGCTATACTGTGCTTTTGCATAATTATTTGTTGACTACATGAATTGCGTTCAGCACTGGAGTAACCCAGGCAGGGCTAGTGTGAAGCATCTCTTAAGACAATCTGTACTGTAATGAATTGTATTTGGTGGCTTGCGGCTCACTAAAAGATAAAAAATTATTCAATATATTGAAGCAAACTTCCAGGAACATGAGAGGATATATTAAACAAAGAATACTTGCCCAAGTACTTGCCCTTCTGTGTGAAGGAGGAAAAGAGCAAGTCAAATACAGCACTGGGATGAGCATTGGTTCTCAGCTTATTTTTCTTGTTGAGTGTTATTTTTTTCAGGAGTGTTCTTTGTTTTGCCTTGTTTATGTTTGGTATGTGATGAACTTTTTAAATACAAAGAGCCTTTGTCAATACCTAAAGCATGCTTTGAGTTTGAAGAATTAAGAAATGTTAGGCACATTACCCTGGGACCTTACTTGAGGGCTGTTGGAAGACACGGTTTAAACCTGCTGGTTAATGGACAAAGAAGTATGTTTTGACAGGGAATTCCCACTGAGGTTGAGACTGCAGAATGTGGTCATTTTGCTCATCCAGACAGCCTTAATTGCTTTTGGTAAGCTAAAGGGTATAATCATTATTTTAAAATGGGGAAATTGCAAGGCAAAAGCTCAGTTCACTTGTATGGGGTTGCGTGGAGATGCTTTTCAAAGGTGGGAGCACCTGGTGTTGTGTGCACTGTGACACATTGCCAGTGTTTTAACTGAAGACAATGCACTGAAATAAGATGAAAATGGGTCTGGGTGTTTCAGTGTGAAGTACTTTCTTCTGGAGATTGCAAAAGGTATCAAAAAAACATATAATTTTCATATTCACTACTGGACACCATTTCAGAAATACATGTTTTTAACTGGTGTAACTTGAGTTTTCTAATTATAAAATAAGACCAAATTAATTATTTGACCTATTAATTTCAGTATCTGTTAGTTCCTTATTTTGTTTCTTTCCATTTCACAGCACAAACTAGGGAAATCTGTTATACTTCAGTTCATATTTAGTTTCATTTAGCAGTTTCTTTGTTTTATCCATATCTTCAGACGCATGTGTTCTTGCAGCATGCCATTCTTAAAATAAATTGCACAGTTCCATCTGGACTATTGTCTGGGCACTGATTACTGGTTGAAAGAAATTAAATTATATACCTTTCAAAATATTTGAATGCTCCACCTCTTCTTCACGTGGAACAGTTTTTGATTAGTAGGAGTTTATTCTATGGTGGGTTTGTGGTATCATCTGAAGATAAGGAAATTCTCTGTTATGTGTATTAGTTACTAGAGGGTGGCCAGTGGTGAAAGGAACTGAACTTGAACATTTATGCAGCCAGTTCACTCTGCTTTTGTGACGCCTGGAGTTCATTTGAGAAAGATCAATTTGAACTGAAATACAAGTACTCAGGGGGGTGTAAATCTTATTTGTTTAAATATACCCAAAGTATTCAGCAACTTCAGTTGAGGACAAAGCCTGATAAAGGCAAAAGAGGTGGGGTTTTTTTAGAGAACTTGGTTTACTCGAGTAAAGTTGGAAAAAAGACTTCAACATATACATACTTCACATACTAACTTAGGAAAGTAGGATTTAGAATGGGCTGTCATGTTTTGTCATTAGGAGAAACTGCTTGCTGCTGTTCAGGGCCCCACTGGAAAGTGTTCTTCTTGGGGGTAACCAGGTAGAGAGGGCTCACAATCTGGCTGTACTCGGGAATGTGCATTCTCCAAAAGCCTTTGGCACCTAGGAAAGCTTGTGTTTCCTTCTTGCTGGTCAGTGGACACATTGCTGTGATCTTGTTGATGACCTCGGTGGGAATCTGACGCCATCCATCTTGTCACTTTACCCCCAGGATCAAGGGATCTCTCGGGCAGGACCCTTGACCTTGCTCTTCTTGATGGCAAAACCGGCTTCCGGAAGAATCTGGATGATCTTTTCTCCTTTCTCAAACACTTCCATTGCCGTGTTTCCCCAGACAATGATGTCATCGATGTATTGTAGATGTTCCGGGGCCTCACCCTTCTCCAGTGCAGCCTGGATCAGTCCATGGCAGATGGTGGGGCTGTGCTTCCACCCCTGGGGCAGTCGGCTCCAGGTGTACTGCACACCCCTCCAGGTGAAGGCAAACTGAGGCCTGCATTCTGCTGCCAGAGGAATGGAGAAAAATGCATTTGCAATGTCAATAGTGGCGTACCACTTTGCTGCCTTGGACTCCAGCTCGTACTGGAGCTCCAGCATGTCCGGCACAGCAGCGCTCAGCGGTGGAGTCACTTCATTCAAGGCACGATAGTCCACAGTCAATCTCCATTCCCCGTCAGACTTGTGCACAGGCCAGATGGGACTGTTGAAGGGTGAGTGGGTTTTGCTGACCACCCCTTGGCTCTCCAGCTCACGGATCATCTTGTGGATGGGGATCACGGCATCTTGATTTGTCCGATACTGCCGGCGGTGCACTGTCGAGGTGGCAATTGGCACTCGTTGCTCCTCCACTATCAGGAGTCGTGCTGCAGATGGGTTTTCTGATAGTCCAGGCAAGGTGTTCAGTTGCTTAATGTCCTCTGCCTCTACAGCCACTATCCCAAACACCCACCTGAGTCCCTTTGGGTCTTTGTAATAGCCGTTCTGGAGGAACTCTGAATTTCTTATCAAATGTCATAATCCAGTTTGAGCTTTGATAATAAGATTGTCTCATTTTCAGCTAGTCCCATACCTGGGCTTGTCTTTGACAAGGCAGTCATCTCAGCTTTCTCCAAGTATTTGGCTACAGTCTTTTGTGAGAGGCTAAGACAAGTCATAGGCGAAAGAGGAGATCTGCCTCATCTTTTGTGAGCTTACTGATTAGGAGGTTCATCTTTCTTGTAGCTAGATAGGTGTTTTCCTCTCCGTTTTGTCTGCCTAGGATTAATTTCATTTGTTTGTTCTTTGCCTAGGATAGAAGGGTAGAGTTAAAGGGCAAGTGGCTTTGTTTCCTTTCTTGTGGCAGCAACTCTAGGAGGAGCTATGTGCCATAAAATGTCTGTGCTTTGGCACATGAAGTGAATTTGCTTTCTGTGAAGATGCAAACGTGGCCCAGAAGTTCATAATGACTCTGATCCCACTGGAGGGGGAGTGAGGACCCCCACTAGAGGGAGGAAAAAGGGCTTCTGCTAAGTCTACTCCCACACCGTAGGCACGGGCTTTCCTTGGGAAGAGCAGGGGGATTAAAAACAGAGCAAGGGAAAGAGCCAGTCTTCCAACTTGGAGGAAAGAGCCATTGCTGTCAACCTGAATTGTTTTGGAGAAATCTGGTTTTTTGTCCTTCCGAGCAGTGTTGTAGAAGGAAAAAGTCGCAGCAGAAGGATAAGTAACACTTGCTTGAGTGCTCACATGTATGGTGTAATGAGGAATATGGTTTTTCCTGCTGAGCACTGGTTCCCCCTGCTTGCTTGAACAGCATCCAGTGGGACGTAGTGGCCTGTAAAGCCCAGGCCACATATGTGCTGATTCCTCTGGGTGTGTGCACAATGAGATTTACTTCTCTTCAGGGAAAAATGACTAGCTGTCTCAATCAATGTGTGATACTAAATTAGTTTGTATATAATGAAGAGAAACAGCTAGCAACAATATCCAGGGACAGACCCTTTCAGTCAGTGAAGTAAAATGGATGTTATTCTTAGGAGAATAATTGCAGCTGCTGCGGACAAGGTCTAGTTTTTGTGCACTCCAGACAGATGTAGCAGAAGAATGGGGATCTCTTGATACATCAGAAAATCTGGGGAAAGTATTAGTTAGGATGTGATGAACTGCTCCAGCAGATAGCTGTTTGATTGTCCCCTTGTTCTCATTCTGATCCTCCTGCTCCTGATAGCAGCTGAAGCAATGACTGCTTCAACTGCCCTGCAGCAACAGCTGGCAAAAAAGTGGTGGGAAATCCAGCACCATATGAACGATTTGGTTGGTTGAAACAGCCAGCTGGTTTAGCTGTCTGAATGGTGATTTATGGGACCAGAACATTTCTCAATACATGGCAATAAAAATTGAGCTTGTTGTGATGATTAAAGATGCCAGTAGCATCTTCAGGTGTCTGTGAACTGATTCTTTTGGAGTGATTTTATGTAAAAACTCCAAAACCATACTGAGATTCTGCCTCTTTGTATTGCTTGCATTTAAGAAACCACTTTATTAATCATTCTTATAAAAGTTATGAAGTGCCATTCAATGCCCTGATTTTTCTTCAGGTCTCCTAACTGGGGCTGCTGTCTGGCAGCACTCAGCAAATAAGAGTTGACTCTGTTTAGAGTTTTTATCTATGCAAGAGCTGGGCAGGATGATGAGTTTTTAAAGTACACTTCCTGTAGGGGTAGGTCTTTGAGAATCGACAAAGGCAAGTACAGTCACTGAGCAACCTGTGAGTCAGTGAGAAACCCTGTTGGTAAACTGAGGTTATACAAACATTGACAAAATGTATTTCCAGTTCTGACTCTTGAAAAATTCTGTGTGGGGAAGCACATGTATTGAAGCAATCCTTGATGCGTAGCAACAGTGAAGAAGTACTGCTCTGCAAATGATAGCTTGAAGAAGAGCAAATTGCTGGAGAAAAACCAGCTCTCTGATCGCTGAAAGGTAGGTGCACAATTTCGGGTTCTCATTCATATTCCTTTGAGAACTTTGTAGATTGAAATGTGCAGAAGGTGCAGAAGGCGCTCCTGTGCCTTAAAGTACATCTCTTGACAGTTGTTGTCTCAGGTCAGATTAATTTTTTAGGTTGGAAATTTTCCAAGGTGAGACTTTGCATTTTACTTCTAATTCAGGTAACTAGTCCTTGCAGCTGCCAGAAATTTCACTTTCGTTATGAGTTAAACACAACTTTTCTCTCCTTGTATTTAATGTCCAAGTCCTTTCTTCAAGAGCACTCTCAGGTTTACATAGAGAAATTGCATTTTTACCACATCAGCTGAGCAGAAATTTTGTATTTTTATAATTTTTTAACTAGCTCTCTCATCTTATAGAAGTTTTCTGTGGGCTGCATTATCAAAGAAAAAATCAGAGTTTATTTGGAAAACCCTGATTTGGGTTTAAAGGGCAGTTTTACTTCCCATTACAAAGATGCTGCTGTGAAAATATCATTGTTTTAAGTCCCATGGATCATTGCACTAAGATGAAAAGGAACTTACATGCTTGGCTGAAAAATTGCTTTCTCGGTACGGTGGTACTCAGATGTGTTGCCCAGACAGGCTTATGAAACGATCACATAGAATGAAAATCTTCTTATCCCTTTTCTTTTTTCATTAGATAGAATCAAACTTTGTGGTAATGAGTAAACAAAACTTTGTGATAAAAAGTAAACAAAAAGTGGTGGTTTGCCTTAGTGCATTTAATGCACTAGCCCTGGATATCCTTAACTGAGCAGAAGTGTAGGGCCAGCAATGCCCTGTAGGTCTTGTCCTGGTAACATCTGCCCATGGTATCTATAAATAATAATCTGTTGGTTTTCCTCAAGAAAACTTTGGTAACAAGTATGTTTTCTCATAGTTTTTTTTTCTTTAGTCCTAGTTGTACATGTCTAGCTAAAGATGTCCCTTGTTAAATATAGTTTTGTTCAAAGCTCTTTTTTTATGACTTGTTTCCAAAACTTTCTGAGATATGCTCATTGAGGGAACTATAAAAATACAAGGAAGTTATTGATTGATTTGATTTTATACTGTGGATTTATTCCCTAAAGGCACAGTGAAGTCCATATATTGAAGACTTTTGGTGTATTTTTGCCTTGATGTAGACTGTAGCAGACATTTCCACCAAATGTTCCACAAGTAGCATTTCTGGTTTTTTCCTTCTTTTTTTTTTTTTGCAAGGGACTGGACAAATGCTTTTTTTTGAAGGTCAGCTTCTGTTTATTGTTAAAAGCAAGATTACAGTGCAGTGCTTGGTTTATATATTTTAATATTCCAAGAGAGCATAGCTTCTTGTGACTTCAGAATCGGGGGAAGAATCATGTTAGAAGACATAAAGCTGTAAAAGCAATGGTCTCTGCAGGTTGTATTCATGAGAATGAGGTTATTCTTTGCAGGCAGTCTCAGTACTCTGGGCCAAATTCAAACTGTAAACAGTTTAAATTTGCTGATTTTACCTAGGAGGAAATACATTCTTATGAATTGAGGGTTCAGCCCATCATGCTTTCTGCATACAATCTGAGTATGGGCTTCTAGGCTGTTGTTCTTGAATTAGAAATTCAAATATGGGTAATTTTAAATTGTTCTGACTTGTGCTTAGTTTTAAAGAAATTAAAGTGCTTTTTGCTTAAGCACTGTATTGTGGTGTGGAGATTGGGAGTGTAATGACAAGATCTATAATAATTTTTTAGGTGACAGTAATGTAAAGAAGGATACTTGCTGTTAAAGGACTTTTTACTTGTCTTTCAGTGTCTTCAGGCAGGGATCGGAGATGGCAGCTTAGTTTCTCTATGAAAAATAAGAATTTTTAGTACAGGATTTATTTGTTTTATACTGGTACCCTGTGTGTGGTATGTTCTGTTGTGTGGATACAAAACTAAATTCTGACTGCAATTTTTTTTGCTGTATAAAATTTTTATTATTAATACAGGAACTGTTTAAGCAGTGTGTATATTTATATATATTGAATGTGGAGAACAGCATGAATTGCCTTTTGCCCATTTGCATTCTTTGAATTTTTTCTTAGGAAGCAAAACATAAATACATAATAGCTTGCTATGCAAAGGGAAGTATACTAGCACAGTGGAAGGAAAGACATTCAGAAACATGCCTTCCTTTTGGAGAAAGCCATTCTTCCCAGTATTGTGCTAGTTAGCCTTCCTTTGAACAAAGTCACTTCCACAGTATCTGTAGTTTCTGCATGCAAATTTAAACTTCTCAGAAGATTCTTTAAAAGGCATTTTAAACATTATCTGTTATATCATGACGCTTAACGTCCTCTGTGGTAACGTGGGAAGCTGTGATAGAGTGAGGGATGTGTGAACCAGACCACTCAATTCTTATTCTTCCCTCTGTCCCCTATTGCATTGAAATGTCTTCCTTTATTTTGCCTGCACACCATTCCCAATTATGAATATCATCATCTCAGCAGGTTCCAACTGTGTTATTGCAATTAAATATACTTAGTAGCTACTCTTTAATATCAGTAAAATGAGGTACTTAAAGAGTACTGCCTGAAGTGTTTGGATCTTAAAATTTTTCCCATAGTCTGTTGTTACATGCCAGATCAACTTCAGTTCCTGAACATGCAGTATTCCCACACCCTCCTGCAACTCTCCAGCCGAAGTTTGTTTTTTGCCAAAGTATTGCTTCATGTGTCATCCAGAAATTACATCATTCCTCAGCTTCTGCTTTCCTGTTCTAGTCTAGCCTGTATACAGTGATACTCTGGGAAGTAGCACATGTACATTCTTGTTCTTCTTTCCTCCTAATGGATCCCAGTGTCTGTGAGTCCATGGCATGTCATTTAAATGAAAGGCCTCTGTGGCCATCTGCATGAATGAAGATACTGCCATGATGTATAGATTGCTGTGGGTTCTGCAAGTGTTAAAAACCTTTCTTTTCCTTCATATTTAGTCAGTTAAATTTGTGTTAATTGAATTCCTGTCTTGCTCTAGTCCTTTCATCAGCTGGGTCAAGATTTTGCTTTTTCTGTGATAGAGTTAGCTTATATTGAATTTGAGAAGTAAATTCTAAATGGTCCTCATAATGGATTGCTAAGACTGTGAGGAGAAGCTGTCAAACTCTTGATTAGCTGTTCTGTCAGAGAAGAGTAGCAGCGAGTCAAAACTATGGACGCCTTCCCAGGCAAGAATTTAGTGTTATTCCAAAAAGCTCTTTCTAAAGCCATTTACCCGTGTAGTAATACCTAAAGCAGCTTTTAAGCAGACAGAATACCCCTTTTAAAATGAAATACAATGCTCCAGGGTGGTTGTAAAAGAAAATGCTGTTTCTGGTTCAAGTCACATGTAATAGATCATGGTGGTTAAAGCTCTTTGTTGATGGAATGAATCAGTATGGACTGCCTGGTTACTCTTGTGGGTCATTACCTTGTCAGTTAATTGGAAAGCTTGTGAGGGGCTTCTCTGTGACAGTGTTTTGTGGTAGAAGAAAACAACCTGGGAATAAATGTAGTTAAAAACAGTTTGTAGTTGGTAATGATGCCTGGTTCACACATGGATTTGTTTGCTGTATGTGCATTGTATGCTGGGCTAACCTCTGCAAGGGGTAAGGGATTCCTATGGTATCACTCTGAAGGCTAACAAGGATTTGAAACAGAATATTACTGTGAAATTCGTACCATAAATAAAGCAAATACACTTGTAAGAGTCTGTGTGAATGCTGTAACAGAATGATCTTTAGATTCGAGTCTCTGGTTAATCCAGCTATCACTAGCTTGCTAATGATATCCTTTATTGATGTAGGTCAGATTAATATAAAATTCCATTAAAACTATAGTTCCACAAAATTATCTTAAAACTGTAGTTCTGCTGTCATTGAAGTGGCAGCATTTGATCCCTTATTTATTTTTCAGTGACTTGTTAGAGACTCATGAAAAAGAAATCTGTGTATAGACAGAATGTTTTTTCCCACTTAGTACTTGGGCCTGAAAGTCTGCATGGGTTTGTGCATCCTTGTTAGCAATGCAGATTTGACAACTCGGTCCTAGTTTGCTGTGCTGTTTTGGATGCATTGCTTCAAAAGAGGTTAAAAATTGTTCTCTCTTCCTGTTAGCTGTGTGAGTTATGCAGAGCAGTGAAATGTATGAACCTGGGGGGGGCTTTCTGTGAGGAAAGTAAACAAATGAGAGGAAGAGCACATGGAAGATATTTGTTAGAGTTGCCATCTATATACTGTTGTTCTGGCTACAACTGCACTTTACATTTTATTATGGCCTGGGTCTTTAGAGTTGAATTTTATGAGGCAGTTTCAGTACAATTGGGTCAGTCATCCTGTATTCATTCAATTGCACACTGCAGCCTTTCTGCTGCCTTTTGACATCTGTACACAAAGCCCATCTTTTTTTTACATAACCTGACCAACTCAGATGCCAATTGTGGGAGATGCTGGAAGTCACTGGGAGCTCCAAAGCATAAGAAATAAGTGGCTAAATAGTTTGTTCTGTCTGGCATGCCCAGAGGCAAGAAGGGAGCTGATAATGGCATCATTACACCGGCAATACTTTGTGTTTTGCACATATATTGCTGTAGAAAAGGGAGAAATTTGAGACTCTGTGAGAAATGTCATTAAACACTTTTACAGAGGTAGGCAGCTGTATTTCTGTTTGTTTCATTGCACAAGCACTGGGGTGGAAATGAGGTGACAAGCCTGGCTGGGCTGTAGATAGGAAAAGTGTGTGCTCCTGGAAGCAGGGTATTAGGGACAGCAATGCAAATAGATGCCTCATTAATGTGATTAAATTATACTCTGAATTCTGCATCTGAGACTATTTTACTCCTGTGTGCAGTTGGGCAAGATAGTCCAACCAGCCTTTCTGTAAGTGATCAATAGCTGTTTGCAGCTCCAACTTCACGTGCTTTGGGATTCATGCTCATGAAAATGCTGACTCTTGAAATAGGGCTCAGTAAATGCTGGGCTTGGAAAATAAGGGCAGGTTCTCAAAAGAAAACTGAAATGCATAGAAAAGAGGAATGCATAGGCAGCAGGAGCTGTGTGCATGTCAAAACAGGTGCTCAGTCATAGTTACTTTCTGAACAACTGTGGCTTTTGTTTCTTCCACCTGTAAAATGAATACAACACTGCCTTGTCATGCAAGGGTATCACTGAAATAAATCCAGTGATGTCTCTGATGTTTTTGGATATTTCAATGCCTAACACTAGAGAAAAGCTCAGAAATATATCATTAGTTCTTATTTGGGAAAAATAGTAATGGTAGGTCATGAAAGAAATAGTTTTTATAACACAGACATGAGGAAAAATTGAGATGCTGCTAATGGGGAGTAGTGACTGTCACATACACAGAACTGAGGTGTTTGACAGAAAAGAAAATAGTGTGTGATAAAGTAATTGAACACTGTATAAAAAGTGTACACCTCCTAAGTCAGAGTGAGGGGAGTATTAAAGTTGCAAAAATAACCTCTCTCCTAACTCCTGATGTTTGATTTGACTTGGATTTTTGAACTTCATGTTAAAAATGCAAATGGCAGATTTATTTAGGGGAAGCAAAAGCACAGGTTTACTTTAGATTTGGTAATGTAAAAGTAGGAAACCTACATGCTTATACTATGTTGAAGAAAACCTTGAATTTTGTTCGTACAATCATGAGTGATGCCTCAATTTCAGCCCACTGTTCCATCAATTTGGTACACGTATTTGGTAGGTTTTTATGGCTCTAAAGAAACTGAGTACTGGTATTTCACGTAAAATTACTGTGAGAACAAGTGACTGAACGTTTTCTGGTAGAATTGAAAACTGGGTTGTAAGAGGATAGTAAACTGCCAGTTCTTTGTGTCAGAAATGCCTTTGTGTTAAGTTTTTGGATGACAGTCCAGCAAAACACCAGTCTTGGACATTGCTGGGAACTTTTAAGTTTGCTTTAGGTATTATGATTACACAAACAACCATAATTGTGTTTCAAAGGGTAAATAAAATCTGTATACTCATTAATAAAGAACTGTAAAGGTGATGTTGGTTAGTCATTAGAAACCCTAAAACTAAGCATAGTTTTTGTCTTGATATTGACTCTGTTGTGTTTGTATGAGTCAGCTTAACACTTTATTCCATATGAAAATGTGTCTTGTGCAGCAGGCCATGTTGAGCAGAGGTTAACATTTTTATTTTATTTATTTATTTAATTTAATTTAGTTTATTTTAATTCCTTCTAGCCTTCAGGAGAAGGAACAATTGTTCAGCATGTCCATTAAAGAAACTACTGCCAAAGTAAGTACATGTTTTCAGTTCTTCAGAATATTTACAGAAGCAGATCATAGCATCCATATTGTCTTTGTTTTAGGAAGTTGGTTTTGTGGTGCTCCTTCTAAGAAGATTTTGCAAATAAATGTTTTTAAGCCTACACCCTCCCCAGCTTTTTGTTTGAACAGGCCACACGGATTATAATTCTTCAGGAAGGAGATGGAGTAATCTCTTGTTTCTCAGCTTTTTTACTAGTGATCAGTGCTCTTGCTCAGGTCTCTATTCAGGAATACACTCCTCAGCTTCATGAAATCATGGTCATAGCTGAATGTTTTGGCTCTTAACACAGAATCTCTTACTTTCCTCTCTAATTGGTTTTGTTGGTGTGAAGGGAAGAGCATAAATGAAGTACCTCTTTTCCCCACCATTTCACTAATAATCTAACTAGTGTACCCTTTAAAAATACAAAGAAAAGTGATATAGCATATTTAACATAATTTTTGTTTAGAAGTAGAAATGTTAATTTTTTCCTTTATCTTTCTTATTTCATGGGCTCCTTTCAAGAAGTAGAACACTAAAATTTTATTTCAGAATGGCCCAATTGCTCCATGAGTGCTCTAGAAAAAAAAGTCCATTTACTCTAGCCAATTCACATAGATCTGTATGAAACAGGAAGTGAAAAATATTTCTGGGTTTTGATTAATAATGAATTTATACTCTGAAATAAACTTATTTTTCATGTTTTCTCTAATAGCAGTCACCTACTTCAGTAAAAATGTTATTCTTCATCATCTGTTCTTCCTAATCATTTTGACCAACACTTGCACTGTGCACTGTTAAAAAGATAATTTGAAGACTGCATCTCATAACCACTCCTTTGTTCTCTTCCACTTTATTTTGAGCTCATTTTCTCTATTCCTTGCTTATACCCACATCTTGGGAAAATTAATATAGACTATAACAATGATTCCCCCTGTATTTTTTAAATGACTGTGAATAAAGTATCAAGGAAGTTATTGTAACTGACCTACAGCTCATCTACTAAAATGAATGAGACATTCAGTAACTCAAAGTGATGTTTCAAGTGTTGTTTCAAGCTATTTGCAAGCTAAAACAAAAGTATGGAATTTGCCTTTTCCCCAGAAAATGTCTCATGAGGTTTTATTTTATCACCATAGTATCTAGAGACTTTTTCAATAACAGCTTGAAGCATTGGATAACAGTAGAGATGTCTGTAAAGTAGAATTTCAGAGCTTGCTTGGTTTTATTTTTCATTAAATTTTCAAAAGATAAATACTATTTTAATTTGATTCCATTCCTATGTGATGACTTTTATTTGTTATAGAAGATAAATAGGAAGCATGTAGCAAGACTTCTCCAAATAATTTCCTATTTAGTTTATTCATATAATCTCATCCTATTATTTTCATCTCAAAATAAACAGAGCTGGTCTTTTAAACCTTTTTATTGTATGGGGAGAACATTCCTTTGTCAAAGGTCTATCCTTTTCCTATGTGCCACTGGCATTTCTGTGGCCTTTTCTGCCTCATCTCTCTTGTTCTCAGCTGTGGCTGCAAAAGGTAAGTTCTGCCTGCTAATGAAGGGAGTGCTGTGCCTTATTCACCACCTTCCTTCAGAAATTAATATCTGCTTTCAGTAATGGCAAGATTGTGCTGTGTGGGAGACCAGGTAGACTGTTCCTTCCTTTAGGCAGTGTTAGCAGGATTTATTTTTTCCAAGGCGCTGTTTTAAAGAAATATGAAGGTTACTCAAAACTTCTTTTCTCTTGAGACGATTGGAGAGTCAGTTCCAGTGCTTTACTTGCTGTCCTTGTCCCTGTTTTTGCTGCTTTAGATTAACATCATAAGCTGGAAAGATGGAAGAGGATGACAATGGGCAAACTTGCCTTTGATATTTTGCTGTTTTTCATCTTGATTCCGCATACCTTTGCTAACCAGCTTCCTACTGGTTTCAGATAGACTGCTTTTTTGAGTAACATTTCAGTCTGAATGCAGATTTGTAAGGTATATTCCTAAACAAGAGCCTTTTTTTTAAAAAAAAAAGTCTGCTTTAAAAAACCTCAGAAACTACTGAAGAGGTTTTTAAAATTAATACAGTAATACTTGGCTGCAAAAACACTTTCCTGAAACGGAGAGTTTTTTTAGACTTTGAGCTTGTTGGTCTGTGGGTCACAGCAGAGCTGGTCACTGAGAACAGAGTAAGGGCATTGCTGGGGCCACAGGACCCTGCAGTCAGGCTGGTTAGATAAGTATGGTGTTCACTGGAAGCCCAGGACACTGGCTCTGTGAACATTCACCATCTTTGTTCACTAAGAAATAATGTTTCCTTAGTGGCTGAATAGGCTACTGTAATGAATAATGAGATCTTTTATGAAGATGCAATAATTATAAACAATGAAAAGAATTGGAGCTTATGGAGTAGACCTGATGTAATGCAGAGGCAGTGCCATTAGTTTAGGGGATATTACTTTGTCTTTCCCACTTGCTCATTTAGTTTTGTTGAACTATGCCATATGATAGGTCTGAAGATTAATGTTGTTCATTTATCTACACAATGCATGTGACATAGATACAAGCAGGGGCCCAGCAACCTACTTAACACATATTCCAGAAGAATCATCTCTGAGTTGGAGGGGCTGCCTTTCTGCCTCTGGTCCCTGCATTTTGGTCCATTAATAAAGAGTGCCAGCAAGCTTTGTTCTGACAATGGGGCTTCCAAAGTGGACACTGCTCACTAGAAACTGATTAAACATCCCACCTTATTTTGCATAATTGCCAAACAGCTGTCTAGTGATAATGGCTTTAACTTATTACCATCATGGGATACATTCATGCAGTTTTCCTGGAGCTGAAAGATTCCCATCTAATTGCAATTCACTGAGCCATTCAATGCCCCTAAAGAGAGAGTACTGCTTGGGAAGAAGTCATAAAAAACTTTCAGATTTATTTTGGAGATGGGATGCAGAAATGACCTTTGGGTTTTTTAGGCACGTTTATTCACCTCTGACAGGTTTGGGGTTTAAAAAACATTTTAACTGAATTAGCTGGTGAGTCACTTAAAAGGGGGTACTGAAACAAATTGAAAAATCTGGGAATTTAAAAATTATATTAGGTGCAGAAGCCATATGTGTTTTTAAATTAATAGGATGACTCTGAAGTCT
The DNA here is from genome assembly GCA_013400575.1 of Peucedramus taeniatus. Lineage (NCBI taxonomy): Eukaryota > Metazoa > Chordata > Aves > Passeriformes > Fringillidae > Peucedramus > Peucedramus taeniatus. The sequence goes on from WBNO01017202.1 coordinate 139,575, forward strand.
TTACACGTAACAGTTAATGCTTGGAGGTTAGTTCTGTTGACTCAAAAAAATGACACATTTATAGTTAACAGATAATCTCAGTAAAGCAAGAGGGTGTTATTAATTTAAAAGGATTTAAAGCTAGCGCTATGTGTGAGTTGTTATAATTTAATTGTACAAACAGACCATTAGAACTTTAAAGTATTGCTCTTTAAGAAATGAAGTGATAACTGTGTCTCCGTTAATAAGCATGGCACTTGTTTTTGAGGAAGGAAAAATAAAAGTGAAGGAAGGCAGGGAAACTTCTCTCTGGAGATTTCCTTTCACATGACATCATTTCAGAACTGGCCTGTGCCTATCTTGACTGTTGCTTTAGTTTTGGTTCCAATTAATGCAATGTTTTTTTAAGTGTCAGCTACTATTTTAAGAAAGTGTTTGGCATCTGCCTCCAGAACAAGGGATTTGCCTTAGTTCAGTGAAGAGTTTTTGTTTGTTCATTTTGCTTTCCTTCCAAAATGATGCAATATGGAGTAAACCCCAGTATTTTTGAATATGTGGGACTTGTATAAATTTTGCATTGCTGCGTGAGCTCCTTCTGAGTTGGCAATGTACACTGAAATGTAAAGTACAGAAACAGTTGAATTTCCTTTATATTTTTTTCCTCTATTTTTCTCTCTCTCTGTTCTCAGTGCAGAACAGTATTGATTGCTGAAGGACCTCCAGTTAGAAAGATAAAAAAGAGAGGAAGGGAAAGTCAGAAACCTGAACTCTAGTCCTCTGTGTGTCCTGATATTAAACAAAGTACAGTATCAAGCTGATACAGCCTTATTTGTTGCCTGTGCAAGAAATGAGGCTGCTTTACCTTTTTTCAGTTAAAATGCAGAGCATGGTATATTTTGTATAAAAATCAGTGCACATCGTATGTTATGGAATTTTAATCTCCAAATACTGGTTTACTTATGCTCCACTTCAAGCATTATTATTAATACTAAAATTGTGCAGAATTTGTAAGATGGCCATTCTTCTGTGTGCAGCCTCAGTGTGCAGTGGTGGAACATGTCCTCTCTCATGCAGGTAGCTAATGCTAATACCATTCCCTGTTTTAATAATAGAATGTGCAGCACAGCCTGGACATTTTGATTCAATGATAGGTGTTTCTGTAAAGACATCACTTATTGTTAAGCTTTTTTTACCTTGCTGCAGGATGTTATGTCATGTGTATTAACCAAGAACATTTGAAGCCCCATTTCAACTGCTTTATACTCTTACATGAATGAATTCTATATCATGGCTGTCTGTCTCAATTTAGGTTTGCACGAGTCAGAAACTCTGCTGTACTTTGAGGAGGAAAGTGAGTGATATTGAGACTCAACTACCAGCTCTACTTGAAGCCAAAATGCTGGCTGTTTCAGGTAAGTTTTAAGTGATGAGAAGGATTAACAGTGTTAAGGAGTGTATTAGAGCAGTTATTGACCTCTTCATAACAGACTTGTTAGGGAAAATTGTTCATGTGTTTGTGTAGATCCCTTGAAGTTGTGACCAGCCTGGCAGAAGAGGGCTATGCCATGCTTTGTGTAAGGTACTTCAGGTCCCTCTCCACAGTTTGGAACTACTGGCAAAGCTGATGCTGTGAGGTAGACCATTAACATGCAAAACACATGGTATTTTTCCATAGGTGAAATTGATGTATAATCATCAGTAGCTGTTCCAGGACTCCTCAAGTTACATTTTTAGAGCTCTCTAGCTAAGTAGTAAATGTATAGCTAAGGTATTATAATTACAAGTCTGGCTTTAAATGACACTTTAAAATGGAATACAATAATTGGCAGCTTCTGCTGTTCAGATAATTAAACAACTAATGTTGGCAGCAAAAGAGCACTTTCATCCTTGGAGCACTCATGCATATTATTTACAACCAGTAAAACACCGAAATGTGCTTACAGAGTGTGATACATAACAGCCTCACATGCCACTTGCTTGGGATTGCTGCACTGTTCACCAAGGAAAAAAGGCAAGTCACAGCCCTTTCTTTGAAGTTCGAAGAGGTGGGCTTTCTAATTCAGCAAATGTTTCAATAGGTGTCTCTCTGCTAAACACCTGCCTCAGGGAGGAAGCTGAGTAGAAGGGGATGTGGAGTGCAAGGAGTTTTCCAGTGTTACACCAAGTAAAGAAAGGCTAAAGGGTTTTTGATACATGTCAAGATGAGATGTAGCTCTCCATATGTGATTTATCTTTTCAATTACATGCAAGAATCTATATTGCACACACAAATTATTTTAAAACGAAACCTTGGGCAGCGTCACATGTTTTGTTTGCCAGAAGTGGATAATGTCAGGCTCGAGCAAAGTCTTAAAGGAAATTAAAGCCCAGATCCTGTATTGGTACTGAGCATGCTCAATTTCCTTTCTTCTCATAATACCTTTTTAAAATGGAAGTCCTTTTAATTTTTTCTCTCAACCTGTAGGAGGTAAACCGGGCAATCGTCCTTCTCTACCCTTAGACTGTTTAAATGTAGGTGACTTTCTCACGTTCAGAAAAGGGGTTTTATGGCTTGGGAACAAAACAGCCCATAAACTGGACATTCAGTAGGAGCTACAGACTGCATGTAGGAAGCAGTTGGCCAGAAAAGCCCTATCTCAGTCTGACACTTGGAGAGAGTGAATGACAGCTTGAGGATCATTTCCAAAACATTCATAACAGCATTTTATACTTGTTAGCTCTTGAAAGAGGTTGGTTGTTTCAGGAATGAATTCCAAAGTCAATTTAATGCTGCTCTTTCTATAAACTGTTTTTTACAATTCTTTGACTGCCTTTCTATGCTTTTTAAGAAGTATCAGTGCAATTTCTTTGTACTGATAAAAGCACTGTTTCTTTTTTTACTCTTGCTTCAGGGAGTTTTAATGACTGTGAATGGTACAATCCTAATTTGTTGGTAAGACAAAATTCTGCATGGCACAGTTAAAAATCAAGGACAAAAGGTAATTTGGTGACAGTGGATACTGTAATTTCTTTACCTCCTTGTAAGATACAGATACATTTAGTCAATGTAGTGGCACTTGTTTATGTAAAATGTGGAGTTGTATAGAGAGGAAACAGGGGAGATACAAGAATAAAGAGAAAATTATTTCTCTGAAGACCTGAAAGTAAAAAGAAAAAAAAATCTGAAAACACCAGAAATATTCTTAGAGCATGAGGTGAATAAAATCAGAAAAGCCAAGATACAGAGTGAGCTGCAGCTAGCTAGCAGAAAAGCAAATCAGGAAGAAAAGATTTGATAAATGCAGAAGAAGAAAGAGGAAGGAAGAGATAAAAATAGTGGGGCTTATGTGGGTTAGGTTTTTTTTTTTCATTGTTTTGTTTGGGTTTTTTTTAACTTTATAAGGCAAAACCAGTGAATAGCTGGATAATGGAGAAGGCTAAATTACTTTAGTTTCTGTGTTTTTACAGAAATACTTTACATAAAGAAAATAAAGTAATACAATACTTTAGTATTCCTGTGTTAGGAGTAAATGGATGACACCTCTTACGGAAGGCATAGTTAAGAAGAAGCAGGTCTTAACCTTCTAAATACTGGCCAAGATTTAAGCAAGGTACTTTATGTATATATTCCCAAGTCTCTCAGCCAACAATGTTAATGAACAGCCTGGGTCTACTTAATTGTTAGGAGTTGGAAGAATGTTCAACTGGATAATATGCAATTATTTAAGGACAGTCTTGGAACAGTGTGATGTTCAGAAAGAATTATAGTGTGCATATGTAAATGTGCAGTAATAATAAAGTTTAGTGGTCATATTTATGGGTTTTCATTTAATCAGGAAGCATCAGGCAGGGTTAAATGTTACTTCTTATGTAGCAGTTAGATAATTCATTCAGACGGTTTCTTCAATGGAATCCTAATGGATACTGAGAACAACTGTTTTTCTCTATACAGATGTCACATCATTTTTTATTAAAGTAGCATTTTTCTTGAGGAAGCAGTAAGAATTAAGTGACTTTGGAACAGTGTCAAAGCAAAAAGGTGACTTTATCCTAAAAGTTAGATTAGATGAGTTAAAGAATAGAGTTATTAAGTGAAAGTTAGTTTTCAGTGCTTATATGTGGTGACTTAATGATGTGGTGACTTGGAAAGCATGATATATACCTCAGCCTTTAATGGCTATCTTGACAGCTTCAGACAACATTTATTTGCTACATGGACTGTACTTTCTAATACAAATACATTGATTTAAAATATCGATGTATTTGCACCAAAAATGTAAGAATATAGTTGATATTATTTTTGGAGGAAAATACCATGATAAATGCAATGCAAGCATAAGTTCTATTAGTCTTACCAATGCAATACCATGGAATTTAAGGCTGTATGATAAATGATACTGTAAAGACATAAGAGACAATACTATGTATATAAATGCCTCTCCTTCCTATTATTTCATCCTGGGAAGAAGTATAAAATTAAATTTGGAAGAGAAAAAAGAAAGTTTGTGAATATATGGATTATTGAAGGCCATAAAATAAATTAAATTAAATTCCAGTGAGCTTTCTTATGGGGAAAAGAAAAGAAGCCCATACTTACATGTTCTGTTCAAGAGGTATTTTTATGAAAAGATACAACTCAGAATACCTCACTTACATCTGATTGGCCTGTTGGGATAAATAACTAATAGTTAATACTCTGGAGATGCTAATCCAGAATTTTTCTCCAGAGATAATTAGAAGGATCCTATATTGTTCCAGTTATTAAGTCAGTAGCTTTAGGTAATTATAGGTAACAAGTAATCCTGATGTCATGAAATGTTACTGTTGATATGCACATTTGTAAATTCTCATTGGTGAACTATTATAGTTTAGCATCTAGTAGGACTTTTTTAAATTATAAAATAAACCACTTTAATGTCAGTACTTAGAAACCTGCATGTGATTTTTCTAACAGCTGCTTCTTACAGTGGCTCTTAACATGCCCATATAATTTTGTAGTCAGTTATAGGAAGGACAGAACCTGATACTCTGTTCTTTCTTTCAGTACTGTGTTACTATTTAGCATGAAACTTTTCTAGGGAATAAATTTCAGATGAAATAATTTGAAGCTGGTAAGAAAATTCAAATAGGATGATGTTTAAGCAAGTGTGAACATAACTGTAGAAATATTATTAAAACTTATTTTCATACTTTGATCTGTTTTATACAAGAGGAAATAATAAGGAATGGTGTGTTTCTGTTGTTTCCTTAGTGAGAAAATAATTGGAGAATAGGAGGGAAGATGCAAACTAAAATGAATTTTTAGTTGTGTTTCATCTCTTTCCTATACTTGAATAAAAGAGGTTTATGGAGGTACATTTTACAATGCTTTCATAGACTCTTTGAGAACTTTTTTTCCTCTTGAGAATGCATATTAGCATGGGACTAGATAGCCAGAAAGTGGACTAATGGGAAGCTAGGCAGCCATGAATTAAATACTGTGTTTATTATGTAGTCATCCATGAGATGCATGTCATTAGCTTTCTGTTTTTGAAAACACAAATTAAATCCAAACACAGAAGTTAGAGTGAGGTGATTTGTAGTTTGAAAATCTTAAAATTGTCCATACCAGTAAGAGACCATGTGTCATGGTCCTATAAATATAATTACCTCTATTTCATTAAGTACTGGCAAGTGGGAGCTGCTTGGAAATGATGTTGTGGGATGATTTCCAGCAGTACAATAAGAGTTTTTTTCCTTATGTCAATGTAAAAGCATAGTTTTATAAATAACATGACATAAATACTAGATAGCATATTTCACAAAGCTTAATGTTAGGGCTGTTGCCTCTTTGGCTGCTGTTTGATGCTCATTTAGGGCAAGTTCTACATAGATCCAACTGTAACAAAAAGAGCCCCTAGCTTTCCAGATCTGGTGCTAAGTATTCCTGTTGGGAATGAGTATGTTGGAGAGGGGACAGAGCCATCAGGCTGGAAGATACCAGTGCAGGCGGAAGGACATTTTCAGCCATCCATCTGTGGTTTATGTTAATTTGGATGCCTCATTTTCATGCTCCTGTTGTAGTCTGTCATTTCATTCAGAAATATGAATGGACACATAGTTCTTGGTATGATGCTGAGTTCTTCCCCAGATGTGCCACATGCACCTCTTAATTTGCCTTTCATTGGAAGGTAGTGGTGTTCCTGGTTTCTTCAGTTTTTCTGTTTCTCAGAACTGAGGTAATGGTTGCAGAACTTGCCTAGCCTTAGAGGCAAAAATAACAGTGCTCCTTTGTGCCTTCTCATGAAGGCTCAGTTTTTTTGATGAATTGGAGTCCAGTAGAGGGCTGTATCTTGTCAGATGACACAGCTGGTTCCACACTTTCCTATTCCTGATTCCAGCAGCAGCCTGGGTTGATGGATCAGAGGTGTATTGAGATTAATTCTACTTCATGATTGCAGTGCCTGGTTCCAGCATTCAATGCTGTGTATGGTCATGTCTTCCCACAACACTCACTTTATGCTCCATGAAATAAAATTTGCCACCATGTATTGGTGCAAGCAGTGTACTTTTTGGCATGCCTGTTAACTCATTTGAAAAATAATGTTAGTGAGTCCCCCAAACCAACTCTCAAATGGTCCCTCAGACTTCAGACAGCTCTGTGTTGTGGTTTGTCCCCAGCCAGAAGTTAAGTACTACATGGACATTCTGCTCAGAGTGGGGGAGGAGAATTGGAAAAAAAAAGCAAAACTTGTGGGTTGAGATAAGAACAGTTTAATAACTGAAGCAAAATAAAATAGAATAATACTGATAATAAAAGTAGCAGCAATAATAATGGTAATGAAAAGGAGAGTGAGAGAGGCATAAAGCCCAAGACAGGCAAGTAATGCGCAATACCTGTAAAGTGATGTTTCCCACCCACAGCTCAGTGCCCAGCCTGTTTCCAGGCAGCTATTGGTCCCTCCTAACCACCTCCACCCAGTTTATTTGCTGAGTATGTTATTCTGTGGTATGGAATATCCCTTTGTCCAGTTTGGATCAGCTGTCCTGGCTGTGCTTCCTCCCAGCTTCTGGTGTACTTGCTTGCAGAGCATGGGAAACTGATTTTTGTCCTTGATTTTAGGCTAAGAACCTCGCAGCAACAAATAAAACATCAGTGTGTTATCAACATTATTCTCTGCCTGAATCCAAAACAGAGCACTGTACCAGCCACTAAGAAGAAAATTAACTCTATCCCAGCTGAAACCAGGACATTATGCTTTTTATCTTTTTACTCTCATTTTCAAGACAGACTGATGGATGTTACTGGCTTTCAGTGAACTTCAAGGGTAATTCATTGTAGCTGAAGTTTCAGCATGATATGTGACCAGACAGCAGAAAACCTTTTCTTCTGTTGGAGAAGTCAGTCATGAAACAACTTTCTTTCACTCCTCCTACCTGAGCAGCTATCCCTGGAGCAGGAGAGAAGGTCAAGTTATCTCTTTGGCAGCTCCTTTGCTGTGGTTTTGTGCTCAAAGGAGACATGTTGGATGGGAAAGCTGTGAAGGGAAGGTGCTATCACCCTCTTGAAAGGCTGTGCTGTGGTCTGGAGTGCATGAGAGAAAACACTTGTGGAAGGGGACAGTGAAGTCTCTCTCCCCATTGTTAATACTGATTTGAAATGTAGTTGGGGGTTTATTTCTTTGTGGTGATTGATTCAATCCAGGTACAAGAGGCACTCTGTGACTGAGAATTGCTTCTCCAAATGTATGTCTGTGGGGGCTCTCACCTTCTTCTAGCTGGCAATTATCTTTCAGGATCACATCAATCATGTAGTTGTGTTGCTTCATAAAAGTATTGACATGTGTTATTGCTTAAAAACAATAATTGCAATTCAAATGTGCTGGATTTCTGTAAAATGTTTCAGGACATGGTAGACTGTCCCTCATTTGCAGTTTATTTTTTCAGAGGTACAAACACACTGGCAGTCCTTTCAGAATCTTACATTTCTGTCATGTCTTTAGCTTTTCCCCCTGCCTTTGTGAGTAGGTGAATAATATTTATTTTCTTCAGTTTCTTTTGTGGTGTTGAAATGACTTTATATCCTCAATAATCACAGGGTGGAAGATTTTCAGCCTCGAATTCCAGTACCATTGATAAATACTATGGGGGCAAATGCCTTAAGCTAAAATGAAAATTTTCCCGTATGAATTATTAAAGGTAGTGCTGTAAGTATATGAAGAATTAATTTATAGATAATGATAAAGAATGACCAGTCTATTCCTTGTTACATTTAAGCTAGTGTCAAATAGATATGCTTTATTATTAATGAAAAAAATTACTCCTTTGTTTGTACTACAATGAACATATTTTCAGTGGGGATTTTCAATGGGAGAGACTTCTCTCTCTGCTTTGAGTATAAATAATGGTAACTATGAATGTGTGTAACTTCTGCCATAAATTTGAGAAAAAGTGTGAGTAAAAAATTTGTGGACCCTTAACTTTGTCTTATATTTTGCAGGGGGAAGTATTTAATAAAGTTTAATTAATAGCATATTTCTTGTTTTTTGGTAAAATCAGACAGATTTCAAACCGTATTTTTAATCAATTGGTTGTTGGCAAATGGTATCAAAATGATGTGTTATATTGTGTTTTATATGCTTTTTTATAATTGTTCTGTACCTTGGTTTATCCCAGTTCTCCCCTATTTCAGTGGTTCTGCCCATCCTGCCTCCTCCCTCAACCCCTCCCTGGTGTCCTGTCCGTCACTCAGCAGCCCATCCCTTCCCCCTAGAAACTTCTGTTAAGGGCCTCGAGTGACTGGTTCAGGAACCGGGGTTCCTCCCACAGGTTATCCCCATTGGTCTCCCCAGAGACCCATCTTCCTAATGTCCATACTCCCATGTTTCCCTATTGGCTCCCTATCTTTGTTCCCCCTTTATAATATACCTGATAGCCCAGAGCTTGGTCTTCGAAGTGAGGTCATACTGGGCTCAAGGTAATAAACCTGGGCTGATACCTCCATTCAAAGTCCACTCCTTTCTTCCACCACAGTTGGATTCCTGCCTCACCCATGAAGGCGAGAGCCTTAGCCGCCCCGCCTGCCCCTCGGATTTCGGGAGAGTGTTCCCCCACAGCTGTGTGTGTCACAGCTAGCTGGGAGCCCCCGCAGGGACGTGCGTGGAGGCGTCCTTTACTACAATGATGATATTTTACTTCAAGGCTACTAAATGAGAAACAATCTGCCCAATACAGTAAAATCTGACAATGAGGTCTTATAATGGGCATGAGTTTGTGGCATGTAACTAAATCTATAGAAAATATATTTGATGTGCAGAGTACTATTTAGCTGTAACCATACAAGTAAAATTTTAAGAATAGAGGAAATAAGGGAAATATACTAATGTTTACACTAAGTTAAAACAATTCTATAGCCACTTTCTGCCTGGAGATTTTTTTTTCTTTTTACTGGTTTGGTTTTCCTGTGTGGGTTGTTGTGCTTGCTTTGGCTGATATTTTTGGCATTCACATGAAACTGCTGGAGCTTACCTGATGTCACTCTCTGTAGAGGATGAAGGATGCCTGGTAGGAGAGAGCCCCAGAGGGCAAGATTAAGGAGGAAGATTTAACTTCTTTTGTTGCTGTCTTTCGAGATAATGGTAATGTTCAGTGCCTCAAAGTGAAGTGTATATACTCAGTTCCTTATGATAGTGCACTGCAAGCACATTACCTTTTCAGAGCACTGGGTACTGCAGGTTTGCTGCCCCAGTTTTCACCCAGTGTATTTATATGAACATGGATGCAGTGTCTAAAATGGCACATCTCTGGCAAGCATCACTGTGGGACAGGAAGAAAGATGGGGGAAGTGGCATTTTGCTCTTCAGTCCCCTTCACAGAATCTCTGTCCCATGCCCAGGTTTAGACCAGAATCTCAGCTTTGGTATTTGACTATTAATTCCTTACCTTTGGTTTCTATTACAGATTTTCTGAGTGAGCAGTCCTATTGGCTGCATGATTTTTGAGTTTCCTAGGAAGAGTTAGACTGGCTCAAATAATATCAGCCAAACGGAACTCTTGCACTGGTATGGCTGTGTAAAACATAGCTCCGAGTGGTTGACAAAGTAACAGTTATTGTGTTCACTTTAGGCAAACTAATTATTAAATTATCAAAAAGAGGATTTTTTACATTTTGAGAGCATTAGCAGAATAAAATATCTTGACATATGTCTTCAGAATGTTTGTATGGCATCCAATGTGATGTCTCAACAACAAAAAAAAAACCAAACCACAACAAAATCCCAACAACAAAAAACCAGCCCAGGAAGGCGTGTTTTTCAATGCTGGCAGCTATGGATTATATATTAATTTTTTAATCAACCTTCTTATGGCATGTAGAAAGCAGTTACTTTTGTTACTGGGACTGAGGTCAGAGCTCACTGATAATGGTACTTGTGATACCTGAGTTTTTATGTGCTCTTTTGAATTTTCACTGCAGATTTACAGATATTTTTACTGTCATGGAAAGCTGCAGCAGGTCTTTTGCTTTTGGGTTTGCATCTGGTGCCACTTCCTTATAGCCTCATGTCATGGACTGCAGAGCAAGATGTAACCAAATGTATTCTATTACCATCCGTTAGAACTGGGATAGGAGATCTTCTGTTGATAAGCCAGCTGATAAGAAACTATCCAAAAGCAGCTTCCATTGTCTCTTCCACAAAGGGGATAATCTTCTGTAAATGGCCCATCAAACCTTTTCACATCCCATTGTGAGATGCTCCGCCCAGAGGGGGGAACAAAGCATTCTAACCTGGATATAAGCTGGGACTCTGAACACCACAGCAGCGCTTGCCTACTGGACTTCCAGAGGGTAAGAGCTACTGCTGGATCGCCAGACCCATTCTGCTATAGGATCACTGCTTCAACAGGACCACTCTGCTCAGACTGCTATCACCATAGGGTGTCAGGTTGTATTCTGACTTTGTCAGTGTTTTTTTTTTTCTTATTGCATGTATTTTGTTTCCTTTTTATTTCATTTTTTCCCTTTTTCTAATAAATTGTATTTCTGACTTGGGGTGCCCCACTGGTCTCGCTTTCTCAAACCAGAACACCTCAGTTTCGATATAAACTTCTCCTCTGGGAATTCAGATCCATTCAGTATATATAAAATTTTCATATGCAATATCTTACCTTTTTCCTTGCTGTCCTTTGAAATGTAACAGCAGGCTCCAGATTCTAATTTAGATTTTCTCCCCTTCATGTTTTATTAAGGCTCCTGTGCTCTGATGCTTGGGATGAGTTCAGGTAAATAAAGATGGGCTCAAGTCTTGTTGCCTTAGAAGCATCTGAATATTTGCCATTTTTTCCAGTGATTTTGTCTTGCTTATCTTGCTGCTTAGTTTTGCCCATTTGGAAACAAGACAAATTAGGGTAATAAAATTTGTGCTGTTGTTTCCAGTAAAGCACTGGTAAGCCGTAAGATCCTACTATTTGTAAAGCATGTTTATAGTTATTTAATTGTAATTGTAAGACAGAAGTGGCAAATAGGGTTTTAACTGGGAATTAGAAATAAAGGACTTTTGACCTGTTAAAAAGAAACAAGAAAATCTCAGCTTTAAATAAGGAAGAGGTTGAATGAAACTATCATAGCCTTGGGACTAAAGAAACCACCAAACAAGCCAAATGCAAATCAGGACTACCATGCTTAGCAATGTTCAGTCTTCAAACCTGACTTACTTGATAAAGTATTTCCCAAAATTTTGGTCAGTGCAAGCTTCCCTTTGGCACACCTGCCCTCATACAGCCACTTGAGTTTGCAACAGCGCCTTTGCTCCAGGAGAATGGCTGTAGGTGTTTGGTGGAAGTGCTCCTGTTTGCTCTGGCATTCTGGAGGAATGGAGCCTCTCCTGGCAGCTGCTGGTGGTGGTTTGCCATCTTTTGACCAGTGTAAACACTTGCATCCTGTTCTTGCTTCCTTGTCTTGAAGAAACTGAACAGCGGCCAAACTTCTACCTTTTAAGACTTTGTGACCAACACTTTGACTCCAGGTCAAAAAGATGTAATGCCATAATTCAGGATATTCTGATGTGGATTTGATTGTTTGGATTGTATGTTAATATTTGAAAATAAGCTTTTCAATTGATCTGTTGTGTATAAGCAACATTGTTACATTGTGTAAACAAAACCAAAAAGAAACACTTGCGCCTGAATGATGCTGGTGGTATTATAAAGTGATTTCAGGAGTATAAAGTCATTACACATACTTCAGAAGCTGATGAGACATTTGTGTGAATGGATTTGTTTTATGTTAATATTTCTTCAAGGCTAAATCTTCTAATTGCCTTACTTACTAAATAGCTTAACTTATTAGATCGTATCACCAAATTTTGGCTAATTTAGGATCATATCACAGCTTAAGTCTTATGCTAAAGATCTTTCTTTTATTGGGCAATTCTATATGGAAATTATTTTTATCAAGAATTCTTTAGATTAAAATGTGTTGGTGGTGTTGAGTTTTTTTGTGTGTATTTTTTGTTTTTTTTTTCCCCCAGCCAAGTATCTCAAGCATTAAAATGATTCTGGTACAGTTACATAAATGTAGCATTGTTACTCTACTGCTATTAAAAGTAATTTAATGGCTGAGTATCTCACCGACCTTTTCTATTTATTACAAAAGGCTTCTTTGCAAAGTAAGGAAACATTCCTCTCCAGCTGTTTATAAAAATGGTTTTCAGAATGGTTAAGTGGATAAATGTTACTAGGCTACACTCTAAACCACTTGGGAATTGAACTTTTTACTCTGGATCCCTGTCCAAAGGAAGCAGACATTTTTAAAAACTCCAGAACAGTGTGAGCTGGTGCTGCCTAGGCATTCTGCCTGCCTGTGATGCTTCATGCTTCAGGGAGAGCCAGAAGCTGAGGGTTGGGACTTCTGAATGTGTTCTCTGAGGAGAACATCTGCCCATGGTCTTTGGTTGAGGTGCAGGCCGTTTCAGAAATGCAGTGTGTCATTCATAAACAACCTTCTGGTGCATGTTATGAAAGGCTGCTTTGTTCAGGAAGGAAATACTTCAGGGTCCAGCAGGTTGATGGCCTCTATTTCAAATGTACTGTGTGTTGAGGGGTCCTCCAAAAGAAGAAGATGGTCTGCTAGATCACACTGCAACAATTGTTGAATTACAGTATGACATTATTTGAAGTGTGAACCCTTTGGAACAGGTTTCCTGAAAAAAAAGTAAATTGTATCAGTAATTAAAGAAAGTACCATTTCTGTGTGTGTCGGGTTAAATCAGCTACAATTATTATTCTTGTAATATTAATGATATGGATGCTTGCAAAGTAGTTTTTCTTTTTTACCCCATTCAGTTGCTGTTGGGAAGTATAAATGCCTGATTTCCCAGGATTGCTATGTAAGCTACTGATTTTGCAAGTGTCTGCCTCATTGTCTTTTTCCTCTTTCTTCCCCTGCCCCCACAAAACATGCAGGAAGTAATTTCGGCACTGCAAAGGATCTTGCAGAAGAAATAAGATCATTAACGTCTGAGAAGGAGGGACTGGAAGGACTTCTCAATGAACTGTTGGTTCTGAGTGCCAGAAATACACGAAAATTAGAGAGAATTAAAGATGATTACACCAGACTGAAACAAGAATTTGAACAAGGAGAGACTGCCTTTGGTGAGTAATTTAGAGATTGTTACAGCTTTTTGCTCAGACAGGATCTCCTGGATGTGTGCTGGGTTTGATGAATCATTCTGCATTTCATAGAACATACTGATTGTTCTGAGGAAAAGTCTGGCAATGACCTAGAGAAGCAGTATGTTCAAATGTCCTCTCATCCTCCCCCTGGAGTTGGGAGAGGCCATGAGGAACAAGGAATACCCCAGCAATACACCCCTTTTTGAAATCTGTCTTAGCCCAGTTATCAAAACCTTTCTTTTCTAAGCCCATTTTTATCACCGTGGTGATGGCACTGTGTTTGTGTTCCCATACAGAGGAACATGAAGTCTTTATGCAGAAGCAGTAGATATGTCTGGCTGTGACAACAGGAACATGTTTAGTATATAAACTAAATGTTTAGTACATACATATATAACACATTTGGTGGTGGGTCTGAACGTATGAGGTGCAGGAGATTCCTGATTCTGAAAGCAAGAGTTCTCATAGTAAATCTGTGTTTGAGGGGGAGTTTAAACAACTTGCCAAGTGCTGCTCTCACACAACTATGAGCAGTGTGCTTGGGTTGTAGTGTCATGGTGGAACTGGGGAGGTTGTCTGCGGTTACTGGGAAAGCTACTGACAAATTATCAAACAGCAAAGTCATTCCTAAACTTGACTTACTCTCTTACCTGATGTACTCACTCCTGAAGTTAAAGCAGATAAAATGGCCTTGCTGCTTGCTTAAATGAAAAGTCTCAGTAATATTTGATTGACTACAAATGTACAGTTACAGTAATTATCTCTAAACTAAATACAATCCTGAGAGCTACTTTAAAGCTTTAGGATTTCGAAATATCTTTTTCAGGATCTTATGAGCAGTAGGTTGGGTGGAGACAGGAAGGTGCGTCTGTTTTAGAAGCACATGAAGTTTCTTCATAGGCAAGTGGATAAGCAGAGCTATCTTAGAAACAAAAGGATTTGTAGGCAGCTGGATACATCTAAGACAATGTTTTAAAAATGCAAATAATATATACACACACACACACTTCTAGATAAGGACTTGCTTTTCTAGAATCTAGATAAAATTTTAAAAAATTATTCCTCAAATTTAGTGCATTGTGATACAAACCCAGAAATGCACATCAGGCAATGCTTTTTCTTTCCTTGGATTTTCAAGAGAGTTGAAAAGGATTCTGACCTTCTAATTGGCCCATTTTGTTTCTCTTTTATTTTAGGACAATTAAACTTCCTATAACATACATGTACGTTCTCATTTGTGTTTTAATTTAGCAGAGTTTTAAATCAAGCCTGTGCAAGATGCTTGCTGAAGCAACAGAAATGGTATAAGTTCATAGACTCTTTTTTTTTCCTTTTGCATTTATACAGCTTAAAGGAGATACCTTCTTTACCTGACCTCTAGTGTCCGAATTTGTGACAATAAATTTCAAGATACTGGATGTTTACTCTGTAGATTTTCTTTTCATTTACTGTGATTCTGTAGGCATAAGGAGAAATTTATCATTGTGTTAAAATAAAATGCTGTCAAGCAGATACTAGTCAGAGATGCATAAATTGAAACCTGACATCTTTCCTTTTCGTCATCCCTGCCACCTTTACATGTGATCAGCCCTATTTACTCCTCTAAAAAATGAAAATACTTGAGAACACTGGCATGGGTATAATACCAACACATTTAACTGAATGTAAGCCTTCAGATATTTTCTAGAAAACAGTATGTAGATGGTGTCTTGAGGAAAAGAGGCCACTTTTATCGAACAGTGTTATTTTGCACAGCACTTCTATGTTTAGGGAATAAAGCATAAAGAATTGGAATACAATATTGTTGCCATTTGCTTTTGCTGTTACTTGAAAGAACTGGAGATAATTGGTTTGGCTTTGTCTACACTGTGAAAGGTGTGATTTGAGATCGGGTAGCTGACCTGACTTACTTCACAGCCTTAGGCCTGGTGTTTCATTTATGCCAATAAAATCTGTGTTGCTGCAGAGAAAGGCAGTTCTGCCTTTTTTTCTGTGTTCCTGCTCAACCTGTGCACTCGATTAGGGTTAGGTCTGTTTCTGTGTCATCTGGCACTTGCATTGTTGTTTTGTGCCTGTCAGCTTCTTGAAATGTTTGATTCTTTTTTTTACTGAACATAATACTCTTTTGTTTGGAAAATATTAGACAAAAAAATTTAAATGCTAAAATATTGTGTGTATGTTGTCGTGTATAAATTGGTCACCTATTTTTTACTTCATTAATAATTGTTAATTTCTCACAGTAATGCAGGTAGAAGGAAGCAGACGTCAAGGGAAGAGACTTAATCACACAATAATCAGAGCTGGAATTTTAAATAGGACACATCATTAGCATGTTAATGAATTTTCTCACTCTGTGCCAGCTGCCCAAGTAAAAAAGATATTGCAGATGTCATGCAAAAATCAGGCTTGGCTTACTGCACTGAGAGCTGTCAGTACTCTCTATGAAGGAAATTTGACAAAAAATCCTTTCGTATTTTTAGAGATGCTAAAAATATGCTTTTCATGTTGGATAATAGAAGCATTGACAAGTAACACTGTGTATTAGCATTTTAGGATGAATAGTACTAACTTGCCCTTTAGACATTGACTTTATTTTGAGGCTGTCAAAACCCTACTATAAAAGTGAACAACTTTTATTGCCATTTTTCAGATAGGAAAGGCAGAGACTTAGAGGTCATGTAATGTTACCTGAAATGGTGGTGAAACAGTTTTCCAGCTGATGGTCTAGCATCAATCCTGATTGAATTGATCTCTTGCAATAAACATGTGAAACCAAGTGGTGCTGTTGATTCTTTGTGAGCTTTATATTCTTCTGGACTGCAGCTGAAGACGTGACGGTTCTGGGGAAAGCGCTGAAGGTCTTGTGCTTGACCATTGAGCAGACCTGTCTTATAAAGTCAGAAGGTTCTGTTATTGCAAAGAGGAGGTTTTGGTTTTACAGCCCAAAACAACCAAACTTGTGTTCCAGATAAGTGAAGCTTAATTACTTGCCTGTCTGCCAAACTGTTGGACTGTGCTTATAAATCCCAGCTTGGGCTAATGGACATTTGTAACCCAGGGCTGGAAATGAAGCCTACCCTCTTGTTGTGGTTTCCTCATCACCAGTACTGATGGGCAAGTTTTCCTGTCTTGTCTGCTGAGTTCTTTTTCTGGCTGCTCTCAGCCTTTTTCTGCCCCTATTACACTTTTGGCAAAGCACCTCCTGTAAGTAATGTATGTGCACACACAGCTAGGGGACACTGTGCTTCCCGATCTAATTGCTAGGTTGTGCTTGCCAAGTCCTGTTAAATAGAATTTCTATACTGCATTCATTTCTAGAGGAAATACGAAGGCTTTCATGCACATGAAAATAGCTTTTTGACCCTTTTAAAAAACACCAAACCGCAAACCACTGTTTGAATGCTGATATTTCAGTCTCTCTGCTCAACTCTTGTTTCCATCCTTGACTTTATTGTCTTAGAAATTGCTTGTGTAAGTCCTAAAGCTCTTACCAGCCTGCTTGTACAGTAGAGCTTTCTGAAATTGAAGATACATTTATTAAACAACAAACTAGATGTAGCAGAGGGGTTTCTTGGGAAACTGGAAATTTTTATCACACTCAGTTTTACTTTCTTTTGTTGAACACACACTCTGCATGCTTGCACAGATTATCTCACAATGTTTTTGTCCTTTAATGGAAGAAAAACCTATCAGAGTTAATTTTTAATCTGCTTTTTTAAAAATAAAATAAACCTCAATGTTTTGGCTTTAGAATACTAATTAAGAATAAAATGTGTTCAAAATGTACTTCAAAAATAATTAAAATTCTGCTATTTTTATAGTCATTGTTCCAAAAGCTGAAAACTTGACTATTGTGAAGGATGCAATTAATTAGTCTAAAACTTAATATTGTGTGGACAGCAGAAACCACTAGTGGTGCTGCTTAATGTAATACTCGCTATTGTATACTGAAATATTTATGAAAAGAAGGTTCTGTGCTTCATATACAACTGTATAGGATGTGATTTATCATAGTGTTAATGACCATTTGCTACAAAGCAGTTTTACTCTATTTCAAAGACATTTTTATTCTGATAGACGCAACACAGAAAGTCTTAAAATAGAAACATGTGCAGTGTACTTTGCACTGGGAAACCTACATTTTCTGTTTGTTTAAATATTTGTTTTTAATGATAGCTGTAATACAAAAGCTTCTCTATTTTTCTTTGTAACTGGTCTTTGGAATACTATTTGAAGATGTCTAGATTATTAACAATTTTACACCATTTTGTTGCAAAAAATACCAACTAAGTATAACATAAACCCATGTGTCTATGACTTAACCAGAATGATTCCATGTTTCATTTACTGATTTTTCAGGTGGTGGTTTTAATGTTCTTCCTCAGTGCTAGTTTTTCTTCACCAAATAGGCTTTCCATATTGTTTCTGTAGTGCATCCTCTGTCTGAGCGATTATCTTATTCTAAAATGAAGAGCTGAACCTTTTGATTGTTTCTGTTTAAATAAATCATTAAAGGAGAACACACATATTGTGTAACAGATGGGCTTCCATGAGGAAGAAGAAGCTGCTCTGAGTCTCGTTGTATCTCTACTTCTAATTTGGGTGAGGTCATTAAGTTCTGCTTGTCACACTTTATGAAATGCTTGTTGTCATTAAAGTGAGTGGTGAAATTGAATGGCTTACTGCTTCTGTTGGTGGCCATCTCCACTCAGACAGTGATCCTGCAGGATTTAGCCAGTGGTCCCTCTGTTTGGCTTTCACAGAAGGTGTAGAACCCTCGGTGGTGATGCAGGGATGGACTGGCAGTGTGGCTGGTAGCATCCTTTGCTCTGAGCTGACGATCAGTTGATGCTCCAGAGTAGTGCTTGGCAGCCTTCTGTTGGGCAGCATGGAAAAGTCATGTCCACGTAGAAAACCAAAAAGATAAAACAACAGCAACAACAAAACCCCCAAGAGGCCCAGTCTTGCACAGCTCCTTTTGTGTTGTCTTGGGCAAATACAGCATGAGTAATTACCCTCTACTCATTAGTATTCTCTCTGCTGTTTCATTTGAAAAATTGGTGTTCCTGCATTTGCATGGACTTGCACTCTTATGCTTCTACTGTGCTTATTTGTGTTTCACTGATTGTGAGCATTGGTCTCATTTTCTTGGCTCATTTTAAAGTACCTGGGATCTTACAATTAAAGTGTACGCATATACATCTTTTGGTCTTATAATTCTGTAATGGTAGTAACTGTGTATCAAGTTGTTACCAAGCTTTGAGGATCAAATTCAGACTAATGATTTTCATTCCGTGTCGTGCTTCCACAAAATCATCCTCATCATCTTTGTTAAGTAATATTTAACTAAAAGTAGTTAAAGGTTTTTTTTATGTTATGGAATTGTCTTTTTTTTGATAAACACTATCAATAGAATTTAGTAACATAAAAAGAGTAAATTCTGCCAGGCATTTCCTGTAACTAAAATCTCAAATACGTTTGCATTTTAGACATCAATTTTTGTCATGATTAAAAAGATTGGAAACCAGTATGTTTAAGCGTAATTAAGTTTGCCATATGTCTTGAGTCACTTGTAATTGTGTTTCTTAAAATGGTGATTTTAAAGGTCATCTTGTCTAGTGTTGTTCATTTAAATATGTAAAATACTTTGATTTTTCACTTGGAGCATAGAGCTTTAGTCTGTATAAATGCAATGGAGGCATTAAATTTAATCTGGCCTTTTGTATAATTAGATGCAAATCTGTGTAATGCAGAAAATAGGAAATATTCAGGCAACTTGAACTGAGTAAGCAGCTTGGTTCAAAGCCTGCCAATATCTGTAGAGATCTTTTGATCAGGGCATTTTTCTATTGATGCTCAAAGGTGAGCTTCTCTTCTATCTCTTTCTTCCAAAATCTGATGGCAATAACTTTTTTGAAATGTTTTATGTACCTGTGCAATACTTTTTGGACAGCAGTATGAGGTAATTATGCACAGAATAATAACTCCTAAAATGACCCAATACTGATGCTGCAGTCATAGAGATGGTTGTCTACCAGGTGCAAGGAATAAAGCTTGGTCTGAAGTTTTATGCTAGGTCTCTTCAGGGAATATAATGTCATCTTTAACTAGGGTAAACATAAAGACATCAAAGTTTTGTAAGTTTAAGGCCACAGAAATACAGAGTGGTTCTGTTGTAATCATGGAAATGCAATCTAGTGGTGAATAGTGTCACTAAACGGTTTCCTACTGCAATGGGAGATGGGCAACCTCCCCCCTGTAATGCAGTGTGGATACTTTATTGTGCTGGTGTGCAGGCAAACAAGCAAACAAAGTTTTGATAGTATTCCAGGCAACTTACTCCTTTACATCTGAAATGCTGCTGCCAGCCATATACACGGTGCATTAAACTTTTGGAGTGGGCGTCATATCAAATTATTCTGGTTTGCTGTCTCTGCTCCAGGTTTCTGCACTGCTCTGCTTTTTAGTTCAGCTTCTTCAGCTGACACCAATGCAACAGAATAAGTAGGAAGAGGCAACACAGATGAGTGAAATTTGGAATAAATCTGGAAATGCATACCACCAATTTTAATCATTCTTCATTTGATTCTGGTTGTGCAGCTGCATCTTCTGAGGTACTGAGCTCAGATTGAAAATTCACGTTGTTTTTTTTCGCGATGACTAGAGCTGGTTTGAAAAAGAATGAGATGCTAAGATGCCAGAAAGCTAGGATTAAAAAAAGAGAGAAAAAAATAGTCTCTTCTGTTCATTGGCCAGATACAGCAGGTTCCCAAATGTAATTCAAACTCCTTTAGCATGACACTAGCCCTGGTGACAAACAACAAACATTATTTACTTTGAATATATCAGGGTAGGAAATCTGTCATTCTCTTCCTGATGGTATATAAGTGCTGTTCCTACATGTTATATTCAGAGAATGCCAGTTTTGTCAGAAAGATGTTCTGTCTGACGAGATGCTCAGAGGCAGGCACAAAGGTCTGTGGGCTTGGTCCTGGGGTCCTCAGAAGAGGACCAAGAAAAGTGGTGAAATGGAGTGACACTTAGCAGACAGGATCAAATATTTTCAAAGAAAAATAAGTGCTGCTTTCGTTGTCTCACAGATGAGGTAAGGGAGTCACTCAAGGAATTGATTTTGTGTTTCTGTTCATTTGCCATTACATATAGGTACTGCCTGTATTTATTTGGCCTTTTGGATGGGATTGCAGCACGTATTTGACAACTTGATCCCAAAACATTAATAGGTTGGAAGTAGAAAAACTTAAAAACCTCAAGTTTTATTGGAAAAGTCAGTGATCAGTTGATTTACCATTCTCATACAGCATGGTTTTGCTCTGTTTTGTTGTTTTTTTGTTTTTTTTTTTTTTTTNTTTGTTTGTTTGTTTCAATTTTTATTTTTTATTTTGTTGTTATTGTTGCTTTGGTTTGGGTTTTTTTTCCTTTATGTTTTTCAAGTTATATTAACATGTAATGATATTTTTAGGTCCCAGAAATGTGCAAAAGGCTCATTAGGATACTTTGCCTCATTTAGTTTCTCTTGAGGATAAGTATAGAGATGGATAGAATATTTAAGAAATAGTGTTAATTTGTTTTCAAGTAGTACTTGAGTGAAACCAGTCTCAGCAAGTTATCCTTTCAAATATTCAGACTTTCTGCAAATTGAAGATAAAAATAGTACAGCATTTTATATTCAGTTAATGTTTTGGATTTTATTTAATTTTTTAGCTGTAAGCAAGAAAAAGTTGGTTTGGGTAATCTGGGATCACTGGTATAAAATATATGTGCTAGAAGAGGAGTATACTGCAGCAGAAGCAGAGTGAAGATACTGTTTAACCTTTTAATTGCAGATATTTTTCAGATGTATGTATTTCCATTCAACATTTTAGCACTTTAGTACATTTCCACACAAGAGTTTTCATTCAGGAGTTTTGACAGTGTTCTTGAGTTACAGTGTAACAAATCTAATTCTATACTTGCATAAATACATGCAATTTGTAAAGAATTACACCTCCTTCCATTGGTGGTAAATCCACCTCCCTGACTGAAGTCAGGTATTTGTTTTTCTCAGACATTGCCTTTCATCTGATATTGACTGGCAATATTCAGATATAGTATCTAAAAGTATGTACATCTAAGCAAAAGAAACCCTGGGATACCATTCCATTTGGAATGCAAGGTGTCCCTCATGAAATACAGGGGTTTTTTTTTCTCCAGTTTTTGTTACTTCTGATTGTCAGATGTGTCAGATGTAATATCTGCTTCATTCTTTCTTGCTTTTTTTTTGGTTTAAGGTTTTCTTTGAGGTATTTGCAAATACAGTAGTAAAGGTCCAACCTAAATGCAAGTTTCTATAAAAGATTTTGTAAAATAGGGACATTACCAGCCTTGACTAAGTTTTCACTTCAGTAACTATTTAAAGTGAAAGAAACTACTGTCCGCTGTATAGTTTGTTCCTTCAATCACCACAGGGTGATTGCAATCCATGCATGCTTTCAGGCTTAATACCAACAGATATGCAGGAGTATAACCAAATCTGGAGTAATGGATAATATTTATTGAGACGTGGGAGAGGTATAATACCTGATAATAAATCCAGAATAAACCTACTGAAATTCTAATCTTTTCTAGAAGAGCTATTTTTTTTTCTCTAAAATTATTTAAATGCTACATATGTTATGGTAAAGAAAGCTTTGCAATAGAAAAGCTCTTCCAATTAACACCTTTTACCAAGATAGACAAGTAGAAATACAGAGAATTTAAACAGAAGAAAGAGATATTTTTTGTTCTGACTTTGATTCCCCAAAGAAAATGTATTTACATCTTCCCCAAGCTTTTAGTCTTTTTCTGTACTTCCATTAAATCCTAACTGATTACTCTGAGGCAATGGAAATCTTATTATTTAGTGCAGAGTTAAACGTTAAATTAAACCTTCCATCTCCGGTTCAGGAACTGAAAGTTTTCACCCGAGAATTTTCTTTCTCTGTCCTTGGGGACATAAACTGGTGTGAAAGGCAGAAAACTTGAGGGATCACTAATGCCTGGAGTTAGGAGCTGGAACTCTGTGTCATTCAGTTTGATTTCTGTTCTCACTTGAGCAGGAGCAGAGGCAATTTACTGATGTCTCAGTTGATTTGGGCCACAGATTCCTTGGACGAGGTGGGATGGTGACCACAGCTTCTGGTACAGTCCTGTTGTGGGGTGTGAGCTCCACAGACTCAGTATTTGGGCACGGGAGACAGTAGTAGCAGGTATAAGGCCCAGGGATTTTGTCATCTATAATTACAAAGAATCTTTGGCCATGTGCAACAGGAGCTTGTGATCGGTATTTCTGATGGCCTGCCAGATTTCAACTGATAGGCTGAGATCATGTAAGAAATGTAAGAAATTCATAGAACTGGGTATTTGAAGCGCTGCTTTTTTTGCTGTTGCATTTGAACCTCGTTTCTTTCTTTATGCAAAAATATTGTAGTAGAATATAATTAAAACTTAGATGCTAACTGAAAAGAAGATTCATTCATCATATTTGTGGATGATATCTTTGGTTTGATGTGCGTGTTGAAGGTTTGGGTAAAGATAAACAGGCGTGTTTGCCAAGCTGCATAAGATTAAACAGTTCATTACCTGTTGGAATTATCAGCTACAAGACACCTTGCATTATTTGGACTACAACCTTTATATGCTTTTGGCTGGATTATACCTCTTATCTAGTGAGGTGCATTGAAATATAATTAACAATGTGAGCTGGAAATGACAGGCTGAAACTATGTGTATTTTTGTGCAGATAAAAATCCTGTATCTGGATCAGAAGTCATAGGAACATTTTATCTACTAATTTTTTCCAACTTCCTGTGTTCTAAAACATTGTACAGAGAAAAATAATCTGTGCTCTGTGCCAGAGAAGAGCAAAGAGGCACCAGCCATGTCTCCTTGTAGGACTGACTTTAAAAACCTTTGGAAAATGTTAAATCCTGCAAAAAACAAGAGTTATTTTAGATTTTTCACAGTCTTCATTTTGAATGTTTTGTTGGAGAAAGAATTTTGAAAATACATGGAGGCAGGAATTCTGATCCATTGATACCAGTAAGAGTTTTGTCTCCAGTTTCAGCAGAGTTCAGGGTTTCCACTTCTGTAGTTCTCTGCACTGAAGCTGCAGCATCTGTTTCTCAGTTGAGCTGCTGGATGCAGGTCATCTTACTTTGATCAAAGTACAGTCCACATAAGAAAGAGCAGGACTTGGTCAGAAATTCTTTTAACTAGGAAATTCTTCAGCTTTATGACAAAATGATAAATTTTGAAGTTGGTAGTCCTTGTCTACTAAAGAAGAAACAGGTGTTTTATTTGGAATGTTTAAGCTAAAAGTTAGTTGCTGTTGATTTTAGTTCAGTGAACTTAATAGCCTTTTGACACAGGTAAATTATTATTTTAGGATATTGTTTCTCTGTAGTTAGGAGAAAAATATTTTTTTTACAAGTCAGAGCATATGCAGTGTGGAATTTCCAACAGAATCACCTGTAGCATTTTTTCTTGTTACTGGAGTAAAAAATGACCTGAATTAAATGTATTGCTCTTGTATTTTCAGGTTTCCAGTGTGCAGTCTTCTAGGTATATATATGTTCTTGATCTAGTTCTTAATCTGTTTAAATGTTCCTTGATCTAGGGGTCAAAATAAAAATTTTCTTGTCCCAGCAGAAAAATGTTAGAAGTGTGAAGTTTATTCACTTCTATTCAGTGCCTCTGAAAAAAACTGTGTAAATACTGGTGTAACATATTGCTCATTAGCTCATGAAATGGTCAGCCACATCCTTAGGTGGAAGGATATAATTCCAGTGGGAGAGATGCCCTCTAAATAAGCTGTAGACACTGGCTGAAGCATCAAAAATGGTGTTGTCCTTTTCAGTACCTTAGATTGCAATGAAAAAACATAGACGTGGATATTTATTGTATTAAATCTTTTTTCCTCCATATCCTTTCTTCTTATGTGGAAGTAATGACGATCTGGGGAAAACCTGAAAATAACAAAATTCTAGACAGGAACACAACAATTCCTCCAGCTTTGTATAGTGCTGAACTGAGTTTTTGACAGTTTTTGGCAAGTACTTGGCCTAGTCTTTTGCCAGCCCAAAAAAAGCATGGATGGTGTGTCAGTATTGTAGTCCAAGGATGCTTCAAGAGCAAATTGGCCAATACTCAAAAAGATTTTTCCTGCAACCTGTCTGTGGTATGGATTATAGAGCAGAGGAAAATTATAAATGAAGCCCATGTGTTCTAACAGGTTTTGCCTATGAGGCTGGTTAAAGCCAGTTGTAGATATGAGCCATCTTTGTTCAGTTTAAAGAACAGAAGTCTGAGATCCTTTGGTTATAGCCTGCAACTACCTGCTCAGAGACCAGAACTTGATAGTGGAAACATATTTATAGTGATAGATAAAAGCAAAAGTGATCATTTCTAATGGCTAATAATTGAAGCTGACAACCTTAGGGAAAAAAAAAAAAACAAACCAAACCCAGCCTTTTAACTGACAGGACAATTGTCTTTAGCCAGAGTTCAGCAAAGCTTTTATTGTAAATGCCCTGTAACTGTTTGGTGTTTTTTATATGTAGTTGCAGCTGGAATAAATTCAGAGAGATCTTACTGTGTTTTGCAGATGAACAGGATCATCAAAAGCAATAACCTCTTCTACACTTGTGTTCTGGAACTGTTGTTTTATAAGTAAAATGATAACTAGAGAAGCTATTCCTGTTTTGGTATTTTTTGAGGTGAATAAAGCCCAATGCAAAATGGCAACATTTTCTGTTAGTGTTAAAATGAATTGGGTTATGCAGTAGTGCCTGGTTCTCTTCCTTCCCACTTTTTTTCTATATTTTTTTTTATTTACTAGCTCACAATACTTTTCAATCTCTGCATGGTTTATTTTCATCTCCATCTTACGCTATGTGAAATTGTTTTCTTACAATTCAGTTATTCATTGAAGTCCTGCTTGTCTGAGCTCCTAATCATATGGAGCACAGTTTCACACCTTTTCCAGGACAGTGTACAGTTCACCAAGACCAAACTCTCTACCTGATTTATTTATTCTTAAAAGAAGATGCCATACAGAATCCTTCTCTGACTCCATTCCTCAAAGGCCCAGTAGGTAGGTGTTTCCTCATTCTTATGCTGCTCGCATTTTGCCTCTTGTGGTGACCCCTGCTGAGGTTCCTTATGTGGCATAAGAATAGATTGATTGAGGAAATGGAGACCACAGGAAAACACAGAACTCTAAAAGCATAAAGTATTTTACAAGCTGTCTGCCTGACCTTGAAAACCAATATTCACTGGTCTAAGTGGAAGACATAGTCACAATTTTGCAGGATAAAGTACCAGGGCAGCAGGATCTTTTCCTATGTTAGAATACTTTGTCACAGGGCTAAAAGGCTGAACTGCAGCTCAGAACCATCAGGGTATATACATTTATTAGTTTAGTTCTGCTTCTGTAGCATCCCCCTGTAGTGTAGCATCCCACATCCTCTTACTCCTTTCAAAGAAATATAAAGTAAGAAAACCTCTATCTTCTAAAATTCTCTGGGGTTTTGGAAGCTGCTTTAAAAGTTTTGAATGCCCAGAGTCCATCATCTTTGTCATTCTCTATGTTTATGTCTATCACTTTATTTTATACCCTCTTTCTACCATTAGGCATTCTGCAAAGCTTGTCTTTTAATACTTCACCATCTCTGATAAATGCCAGGCATCTCTGCAGTAAAAAAAAAAAAGTTTTAACCTCTAAATTCTGAGCATTAATTTGTTGACAACATTTCATTTTCTTTCCCTTCTTTTCACTCATTATATGTTCACTTTCGTTGTAAGCCTTCAACTTTCTTAAGTCCTGTTGATGTGTTTTCCTTTGTTTCTCTTATATCTTTCCTCATCTCTGTTCAAACCTTTTGAATTTTTTTTTGTATTTTTATTTTTATCTGTGTATGTGTAAAATAATTTAATTTAGTTTATTATGCTGTTCTCTTATTTCTGATAGTTTTTCTAATGCAAAAGGTTCCTGAAGTAACTTGCATGGGCCTGCTTCACTGTTAATTCAATTTTCTGTTCTCCAAGTTATTTTTATTACCTTTGTTTTTTCCCTGTTTAACTGAGCTTTCCAAATTCCATGCTTAATGTTACTTCCTTTTAAAAAACATGGACCCTCTTCCTTGTTTCAGCCCACGTATAGCAAACTTGAGTTATGGATTTTTCTTTCCACTTGCATGATTTGTGACTTGGTAGTTATATGGTTGCTTTAAAAATTTCCAATACTTGCTGACAAGTATGTTTTTTTCCAGCTGACATGTTTAGTGGAGGAGAATAACCCAAATGGGCAGCTGTTTATGTTTCTTTCTTCTGTGTATATACCTTCTCACTGTTCCAAGAAATTTCTTTAGGCTTTATTTTGTATTTGGGCAGTGTAAACAGAGGGTTTTTCACTGCACAGTCCCAGAGACAATGTATCTGAAATTCTCAAGCAGGAGACCCATCTCTGTGTAGTGTTCTAAAGTTCTTTTCCTGTCCCAGAACATGTAGATGCTGTGAGAAGTGCCTTCAATCAAAATCCTGCTCCCCCTTGCTCTGAGGTGGTCTGCTCTCATTAATAGTAACGAGGCTGGAAAAAGCTCTCTGTGCACTCTCTGGTGGACCTGCACCAGAGGTGGGACAGTTTCCTTATCACAAACCCAGTAATTTTCTTACCCTGCCTATCATGCCTGATCAAGGTGGTGCTTAAAGGGTTTGTGGTGGGGTAATCCTGGCTTTGTTGTGCCATCACACATTGCAAATGTGTGTTTCCTTTAGCAGTGTTTTCCAGGTTCCCATCTGTTCTTTCAGTTAAGTCAGGAAAAAGGTCCATGTTGGGCTGTGATGAAGTACTAAGCTCTCAAGGCAGAGTATGATGATCCCACAGAGGAGTATTTTTCCTGTATTAAGCAGCAGAGAGCCCAAGATGACTTGGCATTGGAATTATCTCTGTCTTTGTTTCTTCCATGGTGTTTTGCTGCTGAACAGTAGGACTGGTGATAAACTTGTATACCTAAGATGTGTCTAGAAATTACATAAGTTATAAAATTTAAAAAGGCAAAAAGATGGATTTCTGGAAATAGCCTACCTGAAATGATTGTTTGATAAAGAATTCTCCAGTATACTTCAGTGAATAGTTTGAGACTGACTGTGAGCCTTCAAAGTTATAAAATAGGTAATAAAAGGCATAGTAATAGAAGAGTTGCTGCCAAAGAGTAACTCCGTAAAAAGAGGTTAGGTAGGAAAAGTTACCTGACTGTCTTGCAGACAAAGGTCACTAGCACAGGAAAAACTCATTTAGCTTTTGTTCCCCATTCCTACTGTAGGTGATTGCTTTCTTCACATGTTATTTTTGTTATTTTGCCACAGTATGTGTGAGTGACAGCAGGATCTTTAACTCTTCCCAGCTTTGGCAACCATCCCCTTGCCTTTGTGAAATGACAGTCTCTCTGTAGGTTTTGATAAGACATTCTTTAAAAGAGAACTTAATCTGCCATCATTTATTTTATTAGACTGAAATATGTTCCTGCTGCCCTCTTTTTTGAGAGTTATTGCTTCAACAATCACAGGCAAATCTGATTTACTGTAAACAGTTATAACAGCAGAGTAGGAATGTAGGCTGTAAATTGCTTGGAAAATGGGAGCAATTTGCTAGAGTGAGAAAGGAAGATTAAGTTAAACTGTTGAAACATTCACTGAAGTCTTGTACCGTCAGCCCAAACAGCTTAACTAAGGACTATGAGAAGCCTTATGCCAGGTCATTCTTTGCCAGTTTGTGCTGTCATTATTGGAGAACACCCTGCCTGGCAGGGTATGGCTCAGCCCACTTGTGACTGGTAGTAAATCAGTTGCAATGAAGAAAAAAGGAAAGGAGCTGTTCCTCCCTTGTCCTGAGGGAGCAGCTGTGATTTGGATACTGCAAATAATTAATTTTTATTTCATCTAAAGCGAAGAATTAGAAGGGAGGGAAAAAAAAAAAACAAACTTCAATGGAAGAATTTAAGTGGTGGCAGGGAGGAGGCACAAAACCCAAGGATGTATTTGATGAGAAGGTGTTGAAGATTGAAAGATTTGATTTGGTAATGTATGAAATATTTCCTGCGGCCAAAAGCAAATCTTAAGTCTTCTCCCCTTGCAAACCTCTGGAATCAGGTGAATTAAATTTCCTCTTCCCCTGCCTCTCTCCTTAAAGAATAAGTAGGAGATCAGTGGCCCAGCACTATGACAGTGTGCAATAGCAGGACTGACTTTCTTCTGTGTCTAGGATTTGAAGCTGCCTCTCCAGCACCTCTGACCCACTGAAGGGGGGTGATGGGTCCCCAGTAGTCAAACATGCTCTTGAGGAGACATTGTGCTATTGCCTCTGTCCCCTGACTACTATACTGGAGCATTCTCCTTTTAGGGGTTATAAAACTCATCCTGTTTTATCATGCATCACCTTTCCTAATGCATGCAAACTGTCTCTGGAGTCATGGAAGTTATAATTATGCAATTTGTATGATTTATTGCTTGCACTCAACAGCCACTCTTCACTGCTGCTTCCATTATTTCTGAATTGGATCAATTTAAAAGTTTGATGCTTTTACAAATATCACTTCAATATAATTACAGGTATTGTAACATTATTGGCCAGTCTTGTTTGGGAAAGAATTAATTTCAAGGGATAATATATCCTAGAATGATTTAATTTGGAGAAAGGCCTCATGTTTTCTAAGTTTTGTTTGGTGCATGGGTTGCGTCATTATTTTCATGCACAAGAGAGGTGTCTTACTGCAGGGTTTGCTCTGTGAGAGGCACATTAGGGCAGCAAATACCAGATTTTACTCAAAAAAAAAAAAAAAGATTTTTTAATATGATGTATTTTCCACATGATAGCATTCATACTGCCTCGGAATGTTCCTTTTGACCTTGGTGAAAGGCTGTAATTAAAGAGCAATTAAAGTGGCGGTGGCCTTTATGAGACGGTGGCGCCTCTGCCGGGCCGGCAGCGCGAGGGGGCGGCATTGCCGCGGGAGAGGCGCGCCCGCTGCTGGGATGCGGGAGCGAGGGACAGACAGAGGGACAGAGGGAGCCCCTCTTCCCGGACACCCCGCAGCTGCCTTCGCATCACCGGCCTCGCGTCCTGCGGCAAAATGCGCACTTGGAATAAGATAAACCGGTGCGGTTGCAGCATTTCTTGGTAGCCAAGTGTCCTCTTAAAACTTGATTTAGGGCTGTTATTGAGGGCTTTGAATTGCACTTTGCTCTGTCTGGGTTGTTCTTGAATGCGCACCTTGCTATAATGTTCCAGATGGCTGTCGTCTTAATAGTAGATAAGAATAAAGGATGATAATAGGGGATATTTTATTTAAATCCACATCTTTATCTTTCATTACTTATTCACATTCTATTATACCCTGGTGCTGTAGTCAAAACACTTGAGGATTTAAGAAGGGGAAAAATAACCATTTAAATAAGGAT
This sequence comes from Peucedramus taeniatus, assembly GCA_013400575.1. Lineage (NCBI taxonomy): Eukaryota > Metazoa > Chordata > Aves > Passeriformes > Fringillidae > Peucedramus > Peucedramus taeniatus. Next base: position 169,677 of record WBNO01017202.1, read on the forward strand.
ATTATGTTGACATCTTTACTGATGGTAATTTTTTCAAGCAGTAGTGCAGTATGGAAGAGCTGGAGCTGTTTCACATAAAGGAGGAGGAGGAAGCTTCACAAATGCAAAATCTAGTTTGAGTTGCATTTACAGGCTAAGAGTTCATTTCGAAAGAAGACCAACTTGTATAACTTCCCCACTTGGTGTGGGGAAGTGTTGCAAACAGGCAGACTGTTCAGTAAGTAGAACTGGTGACAAGACTTCTGTAAGACATTTTGCTAAGTCTTTGAATTTGTTAGAGCATCACAGAGCTAGAGCACACAGAGTTAGAGCACACATTTTGTTGAGACTTCTGACTAAAAGTTCCTCAAGGGAAGGATGCAAAACAGGTAGTAAATACAGTGATCTGGGAAACTGGGTATCCATGTGAAAGTTCATGCATGGTTTGTTTCAGAGTGATATTGGATATTGGTTTCTTCAGAATGAAGTGGTAGGGAAGCAAAGAGGTCACACTGGGCCTCCAGTGCTCCTTGCATTAGCACCAGATTTCCTCGGATGGGTGAATTCACCTTCTCACTTGTAAAGGGACACTTTGAGAGGACTAATGTTTCTTGAGATAGTGACCAGACAAGTCTGGGTATTGTCTAACTTAAGTTCAAAATATCAGAATGCTGCTTTGACACTGAATTATTATCCTTGATCACTGCTGGTGGTGCTGCAATGTGTAATGAAGCCAAATCTCGAAATGCCTGCAGAGTAATGAAGGATTGAGCTGCATAAAATGCTTTTTAATAGAGAACACATTTCTTCAAATGTCAGTACAGTGGGAATAAAAGTGGGTGCATTGACACTACTGTAGATTTGTTTCAGTGTAGCCACTGAGTGCATAGAATTAGTCTTCTGTCATGATAATTTTCACTGACAGAAGTGGAAGTACCATTTTCCTTTGTTGCTTGTGGGATTTGAGCTAAGAGCCTTTATTTGGTTCATACAGACTGTGCTTAGTTTCAGAATGACAGTCAAATGCTTCAAGTAATCACTAATGAAAGGCAGGCCCTTCTATGTCTTGATTCCCATATTCAGGATGGATTTGCTTATGTCAGATTTCTAAGTTATTGGTAGTCCAGATAAAATGAATGGTGGTTACTCTCCTTTCCTATGGCTCAACCTGCAGAGGTGTTTTATTCTTCAGTGGGAATTGCACATGAGAATTAGCACTGCATTATAAGCTTGGTACTTGAATAGTCTCCTAGGCTTGTTCCATGAAAGCCAGGATTTTAGGTTCATTGGAATAGTGAAATGGAATTGGGGGGATGCTGTAATGTGTATGTATGCTGACTAGATTTAGAGAGTCATGTATAACACTTTAATAATCCCTTACGATGATAGATGTTGTTAATGATTTTAATAGCCCCTCAAGTGTCTGTCTCTAGACTATTTACCTTAGTACAAATCTTTAATTTTAGCATCTGTATTATAAGTGCAATTTCAGTTTTCATTAATGTTATTGCTCACCTGTATCTGATACTATATGAACATGCCATGCTGATATAGTGTCTGTTTTAGTAAGAGTTAATGTATTATTCACCAGCTTGAACTGGAACTCAATGGGAGTGGGCTAGGATGAACAAAAAATCTGGGTCTGTATCAATAGGGAACCTAAGAATATCAGTAATTTTCTAAACAAATAAAATGTCATGGATGAAACCTTTTCTATGCAGTTACTTGTAGAAAATACAAACAGCTGATGGTAGCTGGTAAATCCAGCGTAGTGTGATCTTAGCAAGGTAGTACATATATAGAAGGAAACAGCCCATAACAAAAATCCAGATTCTTTTTACCTAGCATGCACTACCTGCATGTTTTGGAGCTCAGCAAAGTTTCAGAATATGCATGTGTAGATGAAAGTCTTATCAGATTGATCGAAACAATTATATAACTCCTCTGATCAATCAAGTGAAGACAATGTGAAATATGTTTTAGGGGGAGATATTATCTGTAAAAATCAATACAAATGTTACAGGTGAATTATTGTTTCAGAATGTGATTTGTTATATTGAGGTATGTAGCCATTTTCCTTTCAGTGCTAGTGTTGAGCCATTTTTTTCATAATGAACCATACTGAAATGTTCTTTTTACTTTCTTAAAAATATTTTTGTGAGTTCACTTTACTAGTTCTATTGCATGGAAGATGGAAAATCTGCTGTTGGACTTACAATTGGATTACATTGCTCTCTGGACTTCTCCCTTGCTTTTCTTTGGAGAACACCTGGTATAAGATTAAAAGTGGGCAGTTTTAATAAACACAGGTTTCTGAAACCCTTTTATGCACAATTAAACTGACAACTAAGGAAAGAATGAGAATAATTCACAAAAGTCAGGTTATCATCACCCAACTTATAGTTATTGTGTAAGAGAATTTTAAAATAAAGGGCAGGATCTAGACCCTGCGTGCTCTAGATCTCAAAGCCTTGCAGTCAGCAGTTTCTCTTCCTGTGGGTTTGTGTGGCATGTCATGAGTTAAGTCCTTCATTAAAGAACTTATCATAAAGCATTTTTCTTGTTGAGTTTTGAGCACAACTCCATTTTGCTCAGTACAGTTTATCTGGTTTATGTATGCTCAGACACATTTTTATCTTCCATGTAAAAAAGTTCCTTAGGTGGAAAGAAATTAATTTAAGTGTTTTCCTGTAAAAAGCCGCTCTAGGTGTGCTTGTTTGTGCATGCAGGCACACAGTTAATCTAGCATGTCCAAAAGGCCTACCTTGCTTTGCCTCAGTGTCTCCAGCTTACACTGAGACTGGACAAGGGTAGGAGTGTGAAGCCAAATTTGTGTTATCATGTGTGGCTACTGGGAAGCTTACATTGTTTTGGAATCATCACGAAATACATCCACGTGCCAGCCTGTGTGCATGTAAGTAGTTTTGTCTATTGAGAGTGCAATTATTAATGCAGCAATACCCTGCAAAACTGTTTTGGGTCAGTTTTTTTTCAGAACCTAATTTTACAGTTTCGACTGTTTCCACTTTGCCTTTCCCAAAGGAAAACAGGTGCTTCAGCAGGTCTGGAGGTCTGCCTGTGGAACTCTGACAAATATCAAGGTTTCTGCCTGGGTCATAGAAAACAAGATTTTTGCTTTTGTATCTCACTTTTGAGGGTTGTGCTGTGAGCACAATTGAAAAAATTTGTGAAAATCAGTTCAGGAAAAAAAATCAGCCCTCAATTGCAGTATGACTCCCTAAAACATGTAGCCCTATATTTGTATGGAGGTTATAGGAGCTTCTAGAGTCAGGCTGAAATGAGGGGTAAGAATGGGATGGAAATATTAGAGGGTGGTACAGAAAGAGGTTGGAAGTCTTATGAAAAACCTTGGTAAGGAGGCTACTTGTTACTGTCCCAATTTTCAACTGGGGTGATTTCTCAGCACATGGTGCAAAGCAAAGTTCACATGGAAGCTGATATGAAGACAGCCCTCTTTCATAGTCCGTCCAAGGGGATAGTTTTGTGTAAAGTTTTATGAAGGTCATTCCCATTGCAATTTTAAGTAAGCTTTCATGACGAGGATGGTGTGATAGCTCAGAACTTGGAAGGGCTAAATTGTGAGTAGAGGATCTCTGGGGTTGTCAAAGCAAAAGTGTTAGTGGGGGTGTGGTGGGCACTCTGTGAGGTTTGGTGGGGTTTCCCATTGTCTGTTGATTGTCTTCTAGTTTTTGCTAGAACATGTACATACTGACAGCAGGAGAGATCTTTTTTCCATGCTGCTGGTGACCACATCCTTCTGCCGGTAGTTCACATAGAATGCAGCTCTTGCACGTTGCTTTTCAGACAGTTCTGGTGTGGTGGGCACAGGGCTGTCCTTTCAGCTCCAAAGCAGAGAGCCTTGAGCAGTGTTCAATTTCCTTATTTAATTGTAAAAAGTCAGGAATTGAAAGCAGCAGAATAATACTGCTATTCTTAGGAATAGTCCACTACTTCTCTTTTCCTTTACCCATCTTCCCTCTCTGCATATTTCTTGTCCTTTCTTTCCCTTGAGAATGAACTTATTCAGACACTGATGCTTCTCTTTGTATATTTAACTGATTTCTGAAGAAAGAAACAAAAAATTGTGGGACTTGAAAAGGACAGACTTTCCATTGTAATCCAGATTTTGGATTTGAGATTTGTTGAGCCATGCCCTTACTTGTAGCTGTAGTAGCAATATGGTGGAAGTAATGTGGACAAATACAAAATCACTTGAGATGATAAAAAGTCTCCTTCTTTATTTAGAGCTTGTTTCTCACCACTCTTACAAAATCTGTCATTGTGTTTGGTTTTGCCCCTAAGTTTTAGGAGTTGCAAAAAACGTATCTGCCTGCAAGTGCTACTTGAAATCTGAGGGGGTGAAGCTGAAAGCAACCTAACTTGGGGTACAGCTGTGTGTCTCGAGAGTCTCTCTTCACTTAGCTTTTCCAGTGGAGTAAGTTATCCTAAATGCTCAAGTCCTTTTGACTTTGACTGGATTTTAGACTGTTTAATGACATAATAACTATATCTTTCTGGACAGTGCTTAAAAAATATTGGACCATTAATTGTTTAATGTAAAGTGAGTAAAATAGCATTTTTGTATCTCAGTTAAGTCTTGCAATAACTTTTTTTGAAAGTTTACTTCTCATACTACATGAAAATTTGTCAGGAAAAATAAATTTCTATGAACAGGAAACGCATTTATGATAAGTTATCTAATCCTGGGAGTCATTTGAATTGATTATTAAAGACTGGAAAACTGAGCCAGAGAAATTAGTTTTCTGAACATGTATTTTAAAATCATCTAGCTAATTTATTCTTGAAAATAGAAGCTACATTGCAACTGTTTCTGAAACTAGAAACTCTGTAAATGCACACAGCATTTGAAGGCTGTGGCAAATGAGGTGGGAGTGTTCATCTCCCTCACTGTACTACTTAATGTGCATTACTTTCCTGAATATCCATTTTGTTATTTTGTTGTCATTACAGGGAGCAGTACACAACAGATGCTTCATACGCTTAACTGAGAGCATTTGTAAAACAAAGCGTCTCTGTAAAACCTATCTCATTCTTGGATATCAGTATTTCATTCAGTGCTGGTATTACTTCTTAGAAGGAAGTTCATCTAAGAGCAGCACAGGCAGCATCTCTGCATAAAAGCAAACATTCAAGATGGCGAAGGTTAAATTGTTAGGGGTACATGATTCCCAGTTAGAGTTTATGACCATGAGTCGATTCCAAGTCAGAGTTTATGACCATGAGTCTGTAATATCTTAGTATGTGTGTGAAATATCATATATTAAAAGGAGGAGTTTGTCAGAGGAGTGTCCAGGTGTGCCATGCAGGCTTCCAGCAATAACTTGATCCCACTGATCTTGTAAATAATCTGTGCCTTGTTATGTTTTAATTCAGAGCACCTTAAAGGGCAGTGTGTCATTATATAACCATGTATGTCCCTGTATGCTCTTTCAAAAATTAACTTTGGCAGATACTGAAATGGTGAGCAGACTTTTTGGCTCCTCACATGGGCTTCTACAAGAGTTTTGTATGAGCCAAAATAGTGTAAATAAATAGTACGAGCTGTGGATGAAACATTTGCATGGAAACGAGAACTAGACTAATATGGGTTCTTTTAAATATACCCCTAGTGATGAATTGTTATTTGAGAAGTGATGCCTGACTATCTTTTTAAAGATGGTATCATGCATACAAATTGTGTATGTCTTTAAAATGCTCCTCATTTTAGTCTAAACTTTAGACTAAATTTTCTTCTTTAAACTATTATTTTTCTTCCACTTCTCAATAATTTGTGTCCTCTTTGTCAGTTCTTCCTGACACTTTCTGTACTTGTTCAAATGATCTTTTTTTTTTTTTTCCTGTTGTTCTGAGGCATTTTCTGTGTTTGTAAAGTTATTTTTCCTGAGAGAAGTAGGAGTTATACTGCTGGAATGTACATGAAGATTCCTGTTACTAATGTAAGGGTTCATCCCTTTAAAATAGTACTACACACTGTGTGCTAGCTCAGACTTCTTCCCTCCCTTGGAAGGGGAAGAATTATTTGTTGAGCCCTGTCAACACACTCGACGCTGTGTGATAAAAAGAAAGAGGAGGATGGGATTTCTGCCCCAAAGGGTTTGCAGTCTGTTAGATGCAAACAGATTAGATAATGCTAAATATGGCACCGGTCAGATGCACAGATTAGTCTGAAAAAGCCACAGATCTTTTTAATGTAACTTCCTCCTTTGATGGATGTAGTCTGTGTTTTAATGAAAGTATAAAAATACTCTTGTCTTCCCTGAAGACTTTACAAAAAGCTACATCTGAATTACTGATAGGTAGGATCTATCATGCCAAGCTTAAGCTTATTGCTAAGCCAACATATCTGATAAAGATGGTTTGCCTACTGGCAAAGAATTAATTGTATTTCATACTTTGAGTCCTTTCTTTTGCTCCATCCTTATTATCATGGAGTTACAGGAGGTAGAGATATAAAAGACCCATGAAGTCATCCAAGCAATAAGCTTCTCAAAGCCTGCCTTCTATAACCCTTCCATTTTTTCTTGAGAGTCATATGTTTCTTAATTGCATCTTTTTATTCATAATTGTATCACTTTTTTCCATCCTCAGTAATTAATTTTCCTTATTGCCATACATATCCTTCATATCCTTCCTTCAGATATTTACAGGTTGTAGCTTTGTCCCTCAGAAAGCTGTTCCCTAGTCAACCTTTATTCAGTTAACTTTTAATGTCTTGATGTAATAACACTCTTCAATCTTCACTTATCATTTTTGTTGCTTCTCTAATAACTCTGCTTAATGTGTTATCTTTCTGGTAATGAGGTATCCAGAGCTGAATGTAATATTCTGTACGTGCTTCTGCAAGAGTTCTGCCATGGGGGACTTACAGCTCTCTACTGCAGGAAGTCACATAAGTGTTAAGGTTAGAAAAGATTTTAGGATTCAGCTATTGGCTTAGCACTGGTAAGTCCACCACTAAACCATGTGCATCTGCAAATGTGGACAAAACCCCTTGGGCTTTATTGCATTGTCATGTAGCAAACAGGAGACCGATTGATTCAGATAACAATGGCTTTGTATCATTCCAGTTGATAAAACAATATTATGTATGTCTTTCCATGCAACTGTGAATGGGAATTTCTAGATTTTTATCTCTGTAGGACTGAGCTATATTCATCAAAAAAGATTTGTTTCTTTTATTCCCTTTTTATAAATAACATAGGCAATTAAAAGCAGAACAGACAAGTGAGGTTGAAATAACACGGAGGCAATTGGCAGTGCCCTGCTGCTGATCTCTCCTTTGAACATCTGCTGGCACCCTCAGGGGAATATGGTTGGGATAAAGTGATTTCTGCTGACTCATTATGGTTTATTAACACCAAATTGAATATATTGGCAGTGTAGATGTCCCTGGGGAGCAGCTAGAAGCTGTAGCACTCTGTAGATGTGCTTTATTTGCCTGTGATTCAAAAGTAAATCCTCACACTGGGAAGGGTAGGGGGCTGGAATCAGGATGTGAATGATAAAGGAGGAGTGCTCCTGCAGTAAACCCTCATTATTTCAAGGTGCATTGAGGGAATTTCAGCTGTGATTCATATCTTCTGTGTAGCAGAAGATACAAGACTGAAGATTTATGGGGGCAGGGAGAAGAAGCAGGGCAGTGCAGCCTGTCCTGGTGGTGTGATCAGGGCCAGTGCCCCATGCAGCACAGCACCACACCCATCTGCAGATCCCAGCATCCAGATACAGACCCCCAGCAAATACCTTGGCATGGGTTTAGAACCAAATGCTCTGACACTGGGTTTGATACTGTTATGAAACAGCAAAGAACTAATCTTGCTGTGATGTGTTAAATACATTTTTCATCTTTAGCTGCTTGTGTATAGAATGGAGCTATGTGCAGTTAAAATTTTAACAGGAAATTGCAGCCACTGATCTGAAGGGATTCCAGTTGCTTGGAGTTCGAGTAACTGGGATCTCATTTTGAAATGGAGGTTTTGACATCACAGTGTCATTCTTGTCTCTGCTGCAGGAGTGTGAGTTGGTCATTTTCTGTTTCAGTTTCTGATTCAGTTTAGTGACTGGTTTATTGAGCACTGAAAAACTGAGTTAAAATACTGAAAGGAACCTGTTTCTCCTCTTCCAATCTGCAAATAAAAGCTGTGTTTCAACAAATACATCTGTCAGTTATAATCTTGGAATAATTTGGGACCTAGAACTGGTTGTGTCCACTTCCTTATTTGAGGCAATGTTTCCTTTTGATCAATTTAAAATACAAATTTGGATAAACTTAACTTCCTTCATATGTACACAAGTCATGAAAAAATAATTTAGTTACTGGATTTGATCCCATTTTTTAGTGTTCTTTGTGTGCCTTTTAAGAAGATTCCACCGTCATTCAAGCTGAGCTTGGTGTAAATACAGTAATATTACAATAGAAACACAGCTTGCTATTTTTTAATAAAACAAACATGAAGGTAATACAAAGGTACAACTCTGGTAAGTTATAACTGTTTAAATAGCATTTCTGTGTTGTATTCTTAGAACTTATAGTGTATATTCTGACAGCATGATTTGGTTGTGGATGAACCTGTTTTGATGATTGCTGTACAAAGAGAATCGCATCTTTTGAAGATTAGCTAGAAAGTAGAAATGTGGATTAAGAGTGATTTAAGCTCAGGCTGTTTTTAAAATACAATACTGTTCCAGAAAACAAAATGACAACTTTGCTTGCTCCCCACTTTTGTATCTCTGGCTCTTGCATTCCTGTGCAAGGCTTGTGGTTATTTCAGGATAAATTTTTCTTGTACTCTTCACTTCAGCAAATCAGCGTTGGTGGAGAGTATCTGCATGTTTCCTGAACTGGAAAGCTATGGTTCTTGCTAGCACTACTTTGGGAAATTTGTTCCAGGGTCCAGGTTAGTATCCCACTGTTCAGGATGGTTTTCTTCAGTGTTTATTTGTCTCCTTCAACTACCTAGTTGGAGGCAGACCCTGGTTTTGTCCAGTAGGCATGGTGTGATGTTCCCATTGTTTTATTTTGCCATATGTTAGAGCAAGCCTGATATCCTAATAAAAGAAAAGGGAATTAACCCTTCCAGATGTACCTAGTTCTCCTTTTTCTTGTAGGTGATCACCAATGAGTAAGCATGTATTGTTCCCAACCTTCTGGCATGCTGAGGACAACAGAGAGGAACAAAGGGCAAACTCACTTGCCTCATTACAGTCTAATTTTTAAATTTATTCCTCAATTTTTCAGTCAGCCTTACACATACAGAATACAAAAGCAATGTGTTGAAGCAACAGATGCAAACATCAGCCTTGAACTGCAAGGCACCTTGTGGACTTGATTCAGTGTATCTTACTGGGGGATGCGCTGATACGTGCTAAGGGAAAAGGAATCTGAATTAGATTAACTGAAGAAGAATGAATACTTTGCAAGCAGACTAGCATTACTCTTCCAAGTTTTTGAAGGGCTTTTTAAAGCACAAATTAATTAGTCTCACAGCCCCTCTGAGATAAAGCTCCTTTTACACAAGGTTGAGGCCAGGAGAGGCTGTTACATTATTTAGTCTGACTTTGCCCTTTGTGTGTGCCAGGCAAATACTTTCTTAATGTCTCTCACAGACAACCTAATGTGACTTTTCCTACTGGTCTTTAGTAAGTTATTGAGGTTTTGAACTGAAAGAACTGGGTGCTGCAAGGCAGGCATCCTGCTCCCAGGTGCAAAACCTTGCCATGCATGGTACTACAGTGTCATGGGCATCCTGTACAGAGCTTCCTGGGAATTAGTGCCTTGGGTGGGATCTGCAGCCACTGCTTAGAGCTAGCCATCAGAAAGGCTAAGGAGAGAGAGGAGTCCTCAGCCTTTTTCTACAGAGCTTAGGGATTTTGCTCAGGCTTTCAGGGAAGTGCTTCTTTCCATTTGAGTTCATAGACTCTTGCCCTCTCCTGGAGACAGGACAAAGTGTAGGCAGTATTTAATTTCTTTTATCACCTGAAGGGATAGAGACTGACAAATTTCCCTTTGTTGGAGAATATCCAGACTGCCAGGGAAAGAAAGAGAGGCTAGGTTTACTGCCAATCCTCTTTGTCTCTAACCAAGAGGATACAGAATAGTATTTCCTAGTGACCTCATCTTCCTCCCTAATGAGCAATGGAATATTTTAACTACACTGATACCTGAGACAGATGTTGAGCATTGTGTTCTTGCTAAAGCAGGGAAATTAAACTCATGAGACTTTTGCTGGTGGTGGAACTTGAAGATTAGTGAACTCAGAGGCGTATTCAGTGGTTGAGACAACCAACAAATTACCAGAATAATTACAGCATCACTTTTCTGGATAATGGGATCTGATACTTCAGAAACTTTCCAAGTTGCAGGAGTCTGTTTCTAAACAGATGTAGAACATCTTTTAACATCTAACATTAGACTTCAGTGTTTATGGAAGAGGAATTCACACTTGATTTTTTTTCCTGCCATGGTTTTACCTCCTAACTATAACTTGAAGGCTTGTGCCACTAGTTTCAGCGACTCAGTATATGGCTTAGGGAACTCTGTTCAGATCAATCACTTCTGAAGAGAATGTCAGGGAAAGCCCAATGAAATGTTTGTTTCACATCTGACAGGTCTTTAATTTTTATGGTAGGCAGGCAATCAAGAGCCTTCTAATATGCTGGTGACTGCCTTGCTATGACTTCAAAATGGATGTGTCAATTATCTTCTCGTGCTGTACATTTAATGGTCAGATCAGCCTCTGCACTGCAATTTTAGTTTGTTTTTACTGTACCCTTTTTAGTTGTTGTTCTGGATGGTGTATTTCCAATGAAGTCTCTTTATTGAATCTCTTAGACTAAATTAGAGGAGGAGAAGATTAGAATGGAATTGTTAATACAAAAATATGCTTCACTGAGTTGCTGAGGGAACTACTTTTGAGATGCTTCTTGCTGCAGCATGTATGGATATGAATGTATTGATCATGTATCAAGCAGTTTTTTGCAGACCACCCACATTTTTTCTGCTAAAGAGAAGAGAGTACTGTCTATTTGTGTGTATCTATAAATCAGCTTTCTTCTTGAATACCTTATTTTCAGCCTTAATTCTGTCACTTTTGAAGTGGTAGAGTTTTTTCTTTTTTTTGCATTCACCCTCCTCATTGCACAGCTTAGTGTGGATGTGTTTTGAGTTATCCTCCAGTGAGCAAGTACAGACCACTTCTTTCTCCCAGAAAGCACGGAATGAATTATCCTTCTTTCCTTTCTCTTCCTTTGCCCCCCAGACTTCAGCATATTTTTGTTACCTAAAAACCAGCCTTGCTGTGAAGTTTTGCAGAAGTTCATTATATAAACCCCAAGCTTGGGTTGCTGTCAGTGTTCTGCAGTGAACATGCATTGGTTGCTTTATTTTTCCTCAGTTTCTTGAGATAATGGTTTTTGGTACCTTTTGTGATATCATCTTCATTTATCTGGAACAACAAAAGGGGCAATAAGAGATGAAGATGTTATGAAGATTTCAACTGTGTAATAGGTAAAGTCCATCATTGTGTTTATCTGCTTGGGTAACAGTGAAGAATAGTAACATACTGCTTTTTAAAATTTTTTCCCTTTTTTTTTCTTTCTTGTTAATTATTTTCATGTATCCCTGACTTTTAAGGGGAAAATTCCCTGCTCCTGTCCTGGGAATCTGGGAAATGTCTGTATGCAGCTACAATGTGAAGAATTTATATGCATTTGATTGTATTGATTAGTTCAGCAGAATTCATGTCCACAGCAGTAACCTGTTGTTCATATTTTTTGTTCATCACTGCAAATTCTGTCTAGTTAAAGTCCTCTCCATTATTAAGGACTCTATCAAGTCACCAAGTTTTACTGTGAAGATTTGTTTTTATCTCCCGCTCCTTATTTACTGTTAACTATTGCTGTGTGCAATAATCTAATAGTCGGTAATAACCTAAAAAATAATGAAACCTGGAAGTTTTTCATGTGTAAACAGCATCAAAGCACCCAAATCATAACTTTTTCTACCTTTTAGATGTCTTTGCAGTTTATTTTTGTGCTTAAATATCTTGGAGGTACTTTTTTGTTCAAACTAGTATGTATTTCTTGCCTCTTTAAATCAAGTCATGATATTCTAGTACTGCATTTCATCCTGTCAGTCCTGCATTCTGGTTGCTTCCCTCCCTTCAACATCTGTGCCCCTGAGAGAAGCAACTACTACAGCTGCTTCTCTTTCAAGTTCCCTGCCCTCTTGTCCTTTATCTCTGTTGCCTTACTCTCTTCTGAACTTTTCCATGTCCCACTAAAAAATAGTCTGATACTTCAGTCTCTGTGAAGAATAGTTAACTTCTACTTGTCTCCCTTAATATTTTTGGTAAAATCTGTGATGAGAGTGGGAATTAGTTTGAAGATGATGCAGGCTGTTTTTTCAAATAAGGATTTTTTTGATAATTTTAAAAGCTGCCCACAACAGTGACTACAATCTAAACTATGATTAATAACAAATTAAGCATGAAAGAATCATGTGCACCAGTACAAATGCATTGTGATGAGTATAATGTTCGTATTGGAGCATTATCCCCCTGTTCATGGTAATGATTAAATTTCAAAGTATCTAAAGAGAAGATGGAGCAACTGTGCTTCTAATGAATCTGTAATGAGTTCTAGGGCTGGGTAACCATGCAGAGTTGAGGGATTTGCATTATAATTGCTATAGCTGCACTAAAACTATAGAGCTTTTTTCTGGAAGAAATGAGAATTGTTGCACAATTTAGTGAAAAATTCAGCTTTTGTAGCTTCTCCAGCAATACCACAACAGTAACAAAGGAAAAAAAAAACCGGTAAGGATGATGCAGTGATGGCATTTCACTTGTGCATGTGTAAAAGGTGTGCCTGAAAGCAATGGATTTTATAGCCTGTGTAATTACAAGGAAATAAATTTGAATTTTATACTAATTGGGTCTTCTTCAGCCAATATTAGGATTCAGAAGTGAATAGCTGAGAAATATAGATTGTAGGTAAAAAAATAGGTAAAGGCTTCCCCAGCATCCTTACTCACTAATAAACTGAGACAATTATTTTTTAATAAGAGGACTACTAATAGAGGAAAAAGATTATTTAATTTCCATTGCAGGAAGAAGATCTTTGCTTAGCCCAGAGTTGTTGCAGGCTGCCGTTGGTGTGGTTACTTATTTGATTTTTTTTTCTGTTTAGTTTTCCTTTCTACTTAGGTTTTCACAGTATGCAGTAAAGGGTTCAAAACTGCATTCATTGATTTCCTATAACACAGCAAGAAAGAGCTCACATTTTCTATGTTGACTAAAACTAGAGGATTGTGAGGGCTCTACAACAGTGAACTGGAAATTCTGATTTTTATTATTTTCTATATTGACATTGAATTTATAATTAAAAATTCCAGTTGCACAGCTTCCCAGGCAGACAGTGTTCTACAATAGAATGAATTACTTCATCTATATGCTGCCTGTCTTGGTTTAATCAATCAATTATTCTGTCAAGAACCATTTTTCACTTTGTAGAAGTGTTGGTATCAAAGGACAACATTAAAACAAGCCCCATCTCATGTCTACATGGTGTGATAGGAGGAGAGTGGTACACAATGCTGTGCTTGTGACTTGAGGCACTGTGCTGGCCACTGTCACCACTGTGACTGCAAAAATAGAGCTCTTGCTATTCCTCTCTTTGGGTTTCTTTCTGCTCCATCAAGTGGTTAGTTCGTGCTGCTTGGCCTCTTCTCAGAGCCAGTCTGGTTCTCTTTCTGCCAGGATCCTTTCTGCTTTTGTTTTCTATGGTTTCACTGATCACATTGTATTTCTCCAGAAAGTGCTTCTTAGAGCAATTTCAGCTGCTCTCTGCCTCCTAATGTTGCACCACTTGTCTGCATTTTTATGGTCTGACCCTGTCTGATGTTGTTGGATGTGAGATGTGCTGACAGTACAGTCAACTTCTTGAAAAAGACAGTGGAGGAATTCAGAGAGATTCAGCTCTTTGGATGGTGGATATGGTTCAAGAGTGCAAGGGCAAAACATGTTATAAAAGCTTGTGCGAAGTCAAGCAGTTCCTTACCAGGTGTAGTAGGTACCATCACATTTCATTTACATTCTTTGCCTTCCAGAGATACACAAGTCAGGCCTTTCCTTTTCTTTTTCCTGTGCCCTGGGTGTGAATGTGCCATGGTGGCCCTCACTGATGAAGGATTGAGTACAGCAGCTGCTGATGGTGCTCAGAGCAGTTTGTATGTCTGAGGTCAGCAAAAGCAGCCAGCTCACCTAGGTCTCCAGTTGCAGGCTGATGAACTGGTTTGTCTCAATGAGACATGGATGCTGGGCTTCGCACTGTCTTGTTATTGTGGGCAGTCTGTTACAAAAAAATTCTCATTTCCTGACCCCATCTCCAGCCAGAAGCCTTGAGGCTGCAACAAGTCAACATTACATGTAGTGTCAGAAAGTATGTGGTTAGCATCACACTTGTACCACTCTTATGGCTCTTGAGCTATAGCAGAGGGAGCTGTCATTTCTTTAAAACCTGAAATCCTTGACATGCTTTCTTGACATTAATGAAGTTTCTTCTTTTTAAGCTCTTTGCCGTGTTCCAGGTCTGGAGTAGAACAAGCATTCAAGGTGATTTGAACTCACAAAAATATTTATTTCAGATTTATTTAGCTCTGCTGCTGAACTAAATTGATCTGTTAATGGCATTAAGAACAGCAAATGAATTGATTAGGAAGAGAAAATCTGATAAACTTCTTACTTTCTTGAAGAATAATTTGGCTTCTTTGAAGTAGACTTGCTTTTGAGTCATTACCACGACATTATTTGTGCATGCGACTGTACTCCAAAACAAATTTTTTCTTCAAAATGTGGTCCTCTAACAAGCTTTATCAAATATTCCTTGCTTCAATGCAACTTTAGGAACATTTTGAGATTTGAAATGGATATGTTTTCAACAAGGAAATGTGTAGTATTTGAAAATGCCCGTCGCAGTTTTTAGTCTATCTCAGTTGAAAACAATCAAGAGATTAGCAAGCAATGATTTTTGTCCTTAATTCTCATATCGAAGCTGTTTGTGTTAACAAGATACAATACATTCTGAGGCAATATGTGCAAAGATTTGTTTATCAGCAAGAATAATAAAGTTATCCTCATTTGACCTGACATTTTTTCTTTGCTTTGTGCATTTTCTGGATACTTCTAAAACATTTTAATGAAAAAATAATTTATATTTGAACCACACTAGCACAATTTTATCTTCCTGTTTTGTGTTTTATTGTTTAATTTAAAACAAATCTGTAAGAAGTAAAAGGGACTATTAATAAAATAGTACTGTTTTTTCAAACAAAGTTTAATGCTACTGAGACTCATACATCTTTAAGTATCATCAGAAATGAGTTACTCAGTAAAGGAAATGATGACTTGCTACTTTGTAAAGTTATTATGAACATAAGTCCATGTCTGACTACTTGTATTAGAGTAGCATGAAGGATATTGCACAAGAAACTCCTTGCCACAGCTTTGCTATCTCATTTGAGCCAATTCTGTGTATCCCAGATGAGACCCAGAACAACCACGTTTTCTGTTTGACTTCCCCTTCCACACAGGCTGTCATTAGAGGAACTCAGTCCTATGACCCCTTGCTCTATCCTTGTTACATCTTCTTGTGCCAGTTACCTACTGTGAACTATTAATGCTCATCAGGACTTGAAGCAGTAGGCTTCCAGACTCTGTCTGGGAGTTTTATGCAGGTGGACAAAGGAGCTGTGATTGAGGCAAAGAGATTTTCAGTTTCTTTTTTCCAGTGACAGTACTGTGAGCACTGTCTATTTGAGCTCTTTGATTCAATCTGCAATGCCTCACCCAATCAATAATTTGTTCTGTCGTTCTCAGTCAAATCTGATACATTCTTAATGAAAAAGATAAGAGAATCCTCATAAATCCTGGAATTAATGTTTTTTTGTTTCTTTATAAATTCAGAGTTTTGCTCCTTGTTCCTGACCACAGTTTAAAATGATGCTGTCTTCAATTATCATTATTTTTTATTCAATATGTTGATGGTTTGGGGCTGTTTTGAAGCAGAGCTTTAGTAACATCACTGAATGCTGTGGGAGGTTGAACTCGAAATCCGTTATTGTTAGATAAAAAGCTTAATTGATCAGGAGGAGCAATTAAGGGAAGGTCTCAGAGTTGGAGTTTTGTTCCCCAAGACCTGGAACTACTGAGAGGTGCTGATCTCAGGAGATGACCAGGAAAAAGCATACAAAGCTGTCAATGAGAGAATTAGTAATTGAACTTACTAAAAGTGAACATCAGGGTGAGTAATGGAATAAGTGATTTTTTTTTTTTAATTTCTCCAATTGTTCACATGTTTTCTCTGGCAGGAAGGCACTTTCTGTCTCTTATGAGAAATATCCCACTTAGATGACACAGAAATGCTTAGAGCTTGTCTATCAAGCTTGGGTTTTGAGTTTTTGAAAGATTTTGGTAATTTGAAGATGTCAGTTGTGAAGATGTTTCTGCTAATGTGGCTCCTTCCTGCTCATCATCCTTGAGGATGTTCTGGTTTTCTTTTCATTCTTCTGTTTCAGTTATAAATATTTCAATTTAGCTGAAGCCGCTCACAACAGAGGTAAATTTTTCAAAGGGCTTTTTGAGGGATCTCTTAATATTTTTTGTGTTTTTACTAGACAGTCTGAAAGTATTGGGCTTGTAGGCAGAAGAAATTTTATCAAAATTATAAAGGTAAATGTGAAAAAAATGATAACAATCATAACTTCATAATGGGAAGAAAGCTAATCAAAGTCATTGAATCGAAATACCATTTGATTTGTGCTTGGACTGGGTGCTCCCTGTTATGCCCTGTGGCAAGTAACTTGCCTGTGGTGGGTTGTGCTGATGCTGCACTAGAGACAGCTGTTCTCACTGAGGTCCATCTTTGTGTGTGTTAGCCATTTCAGTCTGTGAGGGGATGTAGTGCTGAGCTGGAAGCATCTTAAAGTAATGCAGCTAAAACAGGATTTTGCAGACATCACTTTTATCAGCTAGTCTTTCAAAGATGCAGAGACCTAAATGTCCATGCTGAACAGCGGGAAATTGTTTTGTGGCATGGGATCTTCCCATTTCTGTTTTACTGTCTTCCCCACTCTCTTCCCATCCTTTGAACCTGTTGGATTCAGAATGAAGTATTGTGGTACCGTCTAACCCCTCTCCCTGCAGCAGTTCCTGTGCTTGTGATGCGCCTCAGCATGTCCACTTTCCCAAAGGCTGCCTTCCCCACCAGCCCACCTGAGCTGCAAATGTTCTGCATGTGGTTTTGGGGTTAAGCTGCATGCTGACACTGACTCCATAGCAACAGAAACAGTTGGTGCAGATACTGAAGCTGTGCCTGCAGATAGATGAAATACCTTTGTTGATAGTCTTTTTGAAGAAGGTAAATGGAAGTAGGAAAAAAATGAGACAAAAAAGCAGGTCAAAAGCAGAGCCTTGCTGAGAGGATGAAAGGAGAGTTTGTTTCTGTGGTATGTACCAGCTGATTAACTTTTTGCTTTGAATTTTGCAAGTTACAGTTTCCCTTTGAGGAGAGTTTGAGGGCCCCCTTGCTAGGCATTGTCAATCACAATAAGTCATAAAATCTGTCACCTGGGGTGCCTTGCCCTCCTCAAACTGTTGGCATGTCCCAGCTGTCCTTTTGTGTGAGGAGTGGGGCATCCCAGTGCTGGAGGCTGGAAAGCAATCTCCCTGAACACTGGCTATTTCTGATAGCAGGGATATCCCCAGTGAACCTTTGAAGCATTCTGGTCCTTCAGGTGACACAATGATCCAGCCCATCACCATGCATTGACAGTATGCAGTGTATCCTCTTTCCCAGCTGAGGATGGGACTTACTTTCACCTCAATAGTGCTTTTAGAAATAGCCTTGACTTTGGTTGTGTTTAATATTCTTAGGCTGTGGATCTGTTGAAGCAGTGTGCAGTTTGGAGCAACAAACTGAGCAGTTGGACACTTGGATTCAGCTCCTGTCTCTGATCCCTGTACTCTCAGCTGATGTTGACACAGTACCCATGTCTTTCTGAGTCTGTTCATGTAACTGGAATGGTGGAACAGTTCCTCTCTCTGTGAAGAGCATCACTTAGTTTTTGGGATTCAGCAGCAAATGGTACTTGTTTAAAGGCAGGGTGATGAGTGGGTTATAGAACTGTAGAATGTTAAGGGTTGGAAGGGACTTTAAAGATCATGCAGTCCCAACCTCCCCTGCCATGGGCAGGGGCACCTCCCACTAGACCAGTGGCCTTGAACTCTGTCAGACTTGGTGCCATGACAGCTTCCCTGGTGAACCTGTTCCAGTGCCTCACCACCCTCACAGTAAAGAATTTCTTCCTAATATCTAAGCTAAACCTACCCTCATCCAGTTTGTACCCATTCCCCCTTGTTCTATCGCTGCACTCCTGACAAAGAGTCCCTCTCTGGCTTCCCTCTGTCCCCTTTTGGATACTGGAAGTTTGCAATGAGGTCTCTGTACAACCTTCTCTTCTCCAGGCTGAAGAGACAAAACTCTCTCAGCCTGTGTTCATAGGCGAGGTGCTCCAGTCCTCTTAGCAATATTGTGGTCTCCTCTGGACTTGCTCCAACAGTTCTATGCCCTTCTTGTGTTGGGGACACGAGCGCTGGATGCAGGACTCCAGGTGGAGAGGATCTCACAAGTGTAGAGTACAGTGCTGGGATCACCTTCCTTGACCTGCTGACCACGTTCCTTTGAATGCAGACCAGGATTTCCTTGGTTTTCCAGGCTGCGAGCACACATTGCCAGCTCATGTTGAGTTGTTCATCAGCCATCACTCCAAAATCTTTACTGGAAGGGCTGCTCTCAGTCCCTTCTCTGCCCAGCCTGTAGGTATGCCTGGGATTGCCCCAACCCACACGTAGGACCTTGTACTATGCTTGGTTGAACTTCATAGGTTTGCATGGGCCCATCTCTCCAGCCTGTCCAGGTCCCTCTGGATGCCATCCCTCCCCTCCAGTGCATTGACTGCACCACAAGGCTTGGAGTCTTCAGTGAACTGGGTGAGGGAGCACTCCATCCCACCATCATCATTGCTGACAAAAATCATGGACAGTGTCAGCCCAAGTAGTGACCCCTGAGGGACCCACTCTGCTTCCTCATGGAGGGGGCTGCATGCAGCTGTCATCTGCAGGCTGCTGGGTACAGAATGTCCCATCTTGGGCAGAAGCCCAAATAGCCTGAGAGCTGCTCTCTTTTTGCCAAAAGATAATTCCCAAAGGGATCTTCTCTTAGCTATCCTGGCAAGTCCAGAGGACATTTAATCTGCTCAGTGTTTTAGGAAAAAATGAGAATTCTCATTTTATTTCAGCCATTGCAGTGAACAAAGAACACTTACAAGAGGCTGAGATTTGCCCTTAAATACAGTTCAGCCATACAAGCTGTCACTTTGGCCTGAAGCTGCTTGATCTGAAATAGTTGTGGTTCCCATCAGCTAGAATTCCCGTCAGGGTACCCAAGTACATTGTTGCCTCTGTGCTTTTTGCAAGAAGTTTTTTCCTGAAATAGACTTTTTTGGACAGTGAAGGATTTCATTTTCTCTGTTGTCCATCTGGTTTCTTCATCCACATCTGGAATGCTATGATTACCCAATCCACAGCAACAAAGATAATTTAAATCTTAAAAAGACAGCAGAAGCTCGTGAAAAAGATTTATAGCTTATTAGGGCACTGGTATAGTTTTCCTCTGTCTAAAGAACGTTTGCAGTATTGTGTCATTTCTGAGAATGAAATTGCCCTCAGGGAAAATTAAAATCCGTCACATAAATGTACTTGAGAGTAGCATTGTTTTCCTAGAAATCGCTGTAAATACAAGAAGCAATATAGGTAAATAGTGAAGCTGCAGAGTCTGTTTCTTGCGCAGTTTAGGGCAAAAGAACAAATATTCTTCAAATAATTGGCAAAGCATTACTTTTATTTTTGTTACAAGTGGGATGTGGTTTATCTGTGTGGCCTTGCCCATGCCCAGTAGAAAGCAGATTACACTAACACCTTTCAGAACTTATGAAATCTTAAGACAGTGCAAATCAGATAGAGGAAATCCAGTGCCATTTAATGCTTTTGTTGCTAATTCCTTAACTAAGGAGGGCAGAAGATAAAAGGTTAATCAAAGGTGATTCTTACTAGACTACATGGTGATTTTTATGGCAGGGTGACAGAAGCTGTGGCACAAGGGTTTCTTTTCATTCCCCTTCGTTTTGTGTGTCTCCCCACTACTGTAGAGAACTGGCCACGTGACAGAGGACATGTAGACCCTTTGCAGCTCACGGAGCAAGATCTTGCTGAACACCGCACTTATCTTGTGTAGGAGCTGAGCTAGCATAGATCTCTATGCTGGCCCCACAAGGACACGGTGTCCTTGGTATATAAGCGAACAAACAACAGGATGCCTGTGGTCAACAAGGCATGGGAAAAGAGGAACTAGCTGACCACAGAAGCGGAGCTAGGGGAGGGGTTGATATGTAAGACGTGTACCAATCATAATATTGTATTACAGAATATGTAGTAACTCATTAAGGCATAGTATATTAGGAGCTTGCATGCAATCAATGAACGAAGCTTGTTGATCACTTATATTGAGCGTCTGGGTCTTCCCTCCGCCACGACACACTCCTCCTTGCACTGTGCAAGCTCTGTTGTGCCATCTGAACGTGGTAAGTCATCACATGCCTGGCTGGCTGCAGCAGAGGGCTGGCATGGCCCGTGAGCTTAGGGCAGTGGGGCAGGAGATGGCACTGTTCATTCTCTGCTGGCCTCAAGTGTGCTTCTGCTCCAGAACCTCAATGAACCAGAGATTCCTGTTTTTCAAGGAAGACATTACAGAAAAAGTTGTGGACACCTCTTCAAACAGTGAATGGATTTTTAGTAAATTGTGAAGAAGCCCAGCAGGAAGAGGTGACAACCTTCTGTGGCAGGAGTTGTGTGTCAGAGTTCTGTGAAATGACCATACCTGGCCCCCAGTTGTCAATTTGACCAGTTCAGCTGGCCAGTACCTCTTACAGATCATCTGATTTGGTGGGAGAACAAGTGCTCACAACTCCGTTAAAAAATAATTATGAAAACATAAATATGCTAATGCTTTTCAAAGAATTGTTGCTATCCAAATGTTATGGAACTTCCCACACAAAATGTATTTTGACTGAAGACGTAATGCCAGAAATCAAAGTAGGCAGCTGTATTTTCCTATGCTGACATGCTCCATTTTGCTTTAGTGAAGCAATACTCGCTTCCTGCTGCTGATTGCAGTCGTGTGCCCTATTTAAATATCTTCTGGGGAAGACCAAGGAGAATGAAGTTATTAAAAAATCTGCATTTCTCTGGGTTTGTTTGAAATGAATCATTATTAAGCAATTGTGCCTCACAACTTTTTGGAAAGTGAGTATTTAATTGCTGCTACTCAAATGCATTTTCTTAGGGTACGATTCCCCTTTGGACATCTTTTCTCTTCAGATAATTTAGTTTTAAAAATGCTGAAAATGGGAATAATGCACAATTAAGAATAAGAGTTGTGCCACTCATTAGGGAGATGATAGACTGACAGAATCATGTTAAACACAGAGGAAGCAGAGATAAGTTTTATTTCCCCACTCTTGTGTGCCCTGACCCTTTGTGGACGTACCTAGAAGTCTTGACACAAATTCAGGTACATTTGTGTATCTGTATATGTTAAAAGGAAACTTGTAATTGATATTTCAGTGTGGATATAGAAAGGCAGAATGACAGAAAAATATTGGGATTTTTTTCCTTCTTCAGGACAAAATATTTGAGAGTTTTTCTGCCTCTTTAATGATTATAAAAAGTGAAGGAAGAAACATTAGCTGCGAAGAACCCAATAGAAAAGAACAGCAAATGGAAAAGAACAATTGTAATTGAAATAAGGAAAGAAAACAACTCATAAGCTGATTTGAAAAAAATTGGAGAATTCAAATTCAGCTGAATAGTCCTTTAAAAGAGAGAATTTTTATAGTAGATCCTATTGAATCTTGCAGTAACATATTGCTTCACTGCCTCTGCAAATTCATTTATGCTTGTAATCTAAGGCTCCTAAGGCTAATCTAAGCTTTCCTGTGCTAATGAGTTGTTATACAATAAGGAGTCAATTGATTTGTGTTACTCTACCTAGTTTCAGAAGCACGTATTATACCAAATATCTTTTACTTTTCTGGGCACTCTAGCTCATCTCTCTGTTGCTGAGTTGTCATGCAATAATAAGCATCTTACAGTGCTTACTCTCCAAAATACGGCTTTCGTTTTTTTGTATTCTGACAACATATTCATTTTATTTCAATTTGCGTATGCTTTCTGATCTGTCGTGTGTTACTGTCTTCCGTATAAAGCATTTTTTGCCCAGCTGAGTATTCAGTCCTTGCCAGTTATTTATAATTCACTATAAGCCCATTTCTGTTTCACACATCAGTTTGCATTGCAGCTAGGGTGGAATCTGTTATGTATTTTTGTGCTGTTTTCTCACATAGGCAAATCCTTTCATTCTCACCACTTCCACCAGGAGGTTACAGCTATTTAGCTGGTCATGCACATGGACACAAAAGTATTTTGTAGAGGTACTCAAAAGATTCAAATTTGTTTCCCAGTGTCTCTTTTTTTATACCTTTCTACCTGGTCCTGTATATAACCCAGTAATTCTTTTCAGGCCTTTTGAGTAGTTTTGCTTAGTTCATTAGGCTGCAGCCTAATGAATTAAATAATTATAAATATTAATGATTAAATACCCCTCTGTGTCCCAGCTCTAGCCATCTTCTTGCGTGAGGAATGACCATTTTTATACAGTTGACTATAAAGCCTGTCCATGGAATGAATTCTGTTGTGTAATCTGAAATCCTATAATTTGTTTTAAGGTAGAATAATTTTGAAGTTGCCTAACTGTTATTTCAAGTATCTTTCTGCAGAGAATAGTGATGTATTTTGTTTTGGCATTTACAGAATAAGCAGCCTTTCAAGGCAGCTACACTAAAATTTCAGAAGCTTAGCCACAAAATCTTTGGACAGGCAGAGGTATAACCCATGTACTGTGCTGATTGATGGCTTGATAAGACTGACCTGAACTGACAGTAGGATCTAGACCATTTAACAGACTTGACCAGAATAATATCCATTGGCCCTTCCATACATTTTTCCGGTGACACCTTCTGGCTTCATTGGAGTTGTAGTTCTGAGGTAGAGCTTCATTAGGCTACCTCTTCCCATTGTGTCTGCATGCTTCTGTTCCAGCAATTTGTCCAAACTTGCTCCGTGGGTTCTGAAGTTCATTAAGTTCATTAACTGCTTCCATATTAGTCTGTGTGTGCGTACATGTACGCTTGTCTGCCCTAAAATAAATAGTCTTACAAGTTGTTACTGGGAATGCCTCGCCTTAATTTGTTGTGAGCCTCCTTTCATTATTAAATTGTGATTTTTTTGGTCTCTGGCTGTGGCTTGGTGCATGCTGGGTTTGTTTCTGTGGAGGAAACAGAGTATCTTTTCTGCGTTAGTTGCATTTTTATGTAAGCAATACATTCTGTGTTAAATTCACACATCCTCCACGTCTTCCTCATACTCACCTGTTCTTTTAATTTGGATGGGAAAGGAAGTGTCTCTGTGGGGTTCTGAGGATTTCCACACCTCCTGGGAGTTAATTTTGCCCTCTCTTTAGAACAGGTCAATAGTGCTTATCAGGCATCAGGGTCACTGGCATCAGGCTACACTGCTGTGAGCTGAGGCATTCTGGTTTCTCCCAGAAGTGAAACCAGATATCTTTTCAGAGGCACTTAGCTGAAAAGAGGATTTCCTAGAATTTTAATCATCCCCTTATGTTTTCACCCAAAATACTGTACTTTGGAGCTGTGCTAATTGACCTGATGTTCTGGTTTTAGATTCATGGTAGTAACCCTCAGAGCTAATATACACAACGTGCTTTGAACTGAACTTGATAATGCAAATATAATGTCCTGTTAGCAAACTGTGAATGGTTCCTACTGGGATTTGTACAATGATTCTGAGTTCATTATTACTGTCATTCAGTACTGTGGATGAGTAGAGGAAAAATAATTAAACAAAGTAGTACTTTAAATCCCAGAAGGTATGTAAAATCAACAAAGTTGAAAACCCAGAAGTCTTAACTTGTGTTTAATATATACACTCTGTGGAAAGGAAGGGGGAAGCAAGGGTGTGTATTAAATACTCAGTGTAGCTGCCCAGCCTAATTGGATGGAAAAATTGATACCCAGTGAATAATGTATTTTCCCCAAATGATTCTGTATTTCTCCAAATTTTAGACTGATAATGTTACATGGAAAATGGCTTAAGAGTATTTTCTTCTAATCCTCCTTTAAATATAAGTCATCTTCCAAAAGTGTTGCTTGGGGATTTAGCTGTGTGACTCCTACTGATATCCCTGGAAGTTTCATGGCTAAAATGCACAAACAGCGCTTTGAAAAAGCCTCTTGCAATCCAGCACTTGGAAACATTTGCTGTGTGAGCTTTTCTCATTTCTACAACTTGACCTGGTGTTAGCAGCAAAACCTATGGGGTACCTTAAAGTTGGGAAAATGTTGACTGTTCCTCAACTTTGCCCAAACATGCAGGTTGGTACAAGTCCACTTCTATTAGATGGTGGGCAATTTGTCCCAATGTTGAAAATTGAATTGTGAGGGAAGACGACAGAAAAAACACTCTAATTGTTCAGCTGACATATTAGTCACTCAGCCAGGCAAAGAAGCAGCAGCTCAATTGAAAAATTATTCTCTAGTGTGGTGAACTGTTCCACTTGGCTCTACTCACACTTGAACAGAGTGCCCTAGAAAGTCGGCTGTAATCTGCTCGTCTGCTGCAGACCGACAGAGTTTCCCTTGGGCTCAGTTCTTCAGCTGCACCTTTCAACCTGCTCTTCATCATGACTTTTTTCCCCTATTTGACTCCCTCCACTTCTCTTTTCTTCAGTGGTTTCTGGGCAGACTGTCTCTCTTAAGCTGTTAACGGTCCAATAATTAGACTGGGTACCTGAGCAGGAAACCTGAGTCATCTTCTCTATTTTCAGGCTGTGAGACTCATAGTAAATTTCATTCCTTAGGTGTCACAGCCCAGGTTGGTTGTGGTCCAGCTGGTGGACAATTCTGTCTGCCTGTCCACCTTTTTCATTAAGGAGTGGTGAGAAATGGATGGATGTTGTCTGTAGAGCTGATTAGTTCATCCTGAGAGTGCCCAGAAAAAGTTACTGCTGCACTTGTACCTAAGTGAACAGGTTAACAGAGGGGGCATAACTCTAATCCTAACGTTGGACATTTTGGAATAGCCTCATAATGCTGTTCTTGCTGCAGGTTTTGGGATGTTCTGAAGATTTGGACCTTGATTTTTGCCAGAGTTGGATTTCTGCCCCATGTCTTCAAAACTTAGGAAATTAAAATTTTCCTTTTAAAGGTGACACTTGAAAAATAATTTAGGTAATGAAGATTACATCATCTAAGCATGTGAAATCATGCCTAAAGAACATTTGGTATTAGAAAATGTACAAATAAGCTGCTATAGAAAAGTCTACATCACCCATTGGGAAGTTGTTTCAACATCACCAGGATGGTCAGTAAGGTGTCCACAAACTGCTGTCTCAGGAATCCTTACTAGCTTGTACTTAAAAGTTTCCTTTTAAAAGTTTTCTTTTCTAGAAGTGGCTTAAACAGTGCAAGTTTGGTATGGAGAGCAAAACCAGAAGTAAAATTCCCTGTGGTATTGAATGATTTACAGCTTAAGTGAAAGAGCAAAGCTGACAAAATCTGAAAAAGAGGAATTTGAAAGGCAGAGTAGAAACTGCAAAGAAGAATGGAAGAGTAAATAACACAAATAGCATAGACTTAGGAGTCAGGGAGGGAGACAGCTTGGGTCATATGGCAAATAAAATGTATGAGAAAGAAAATCATAGTCAAAAGTCAAGAAAGAGTGTCAATTTCAAGAGAAATTGCTATTTTCAGTTTTTTTTTTTTTTAAAGACTACTGCATTAAAGCATTCTGCTGCTTTGAAGAATGAGTTCACTCATGCTACTTACAATATAGCAATGCAGAGACTCAATATGAAGGGTAAGGCCTTTAATTTCTTTCCTTTAAGGACATTACAGAAACCGAGGTCTTAGGGTTTAGTTCAAACAAAATATTTTCTATTGATGCTGAAACAATCTGCTTTAATCTAGAAAGAGATTTTGAATAGTAATAGGGCTGCTTTTTTCATCATCTTTCTAAGCTAAATATGAATTCTCTCTTAAAAAACAAAACCAAAAGGCTACAGGGAGCTCAAACATTTTATAGTTTTTCCAGATAAGGGGAAGACATAGATTTATGCTGGGCTCTGGTGACAAAAGAGGGTATCAAGGAAAAAAATATATGAAAGAGAGAGTAACATCAGTGAAGATTATATGGTAATCTGAAATGTGCTGGAGTTTGTCTTCCATTGGAAAGTCATTGGAATCCCTTTTTTATTATGCAGTGTAAAGTGGTGTGTACACTTTATCACCATAAGCGAAATCTTATGCCTTCGTTGTGAGCGCCTTAGAGATATTAAAGCTGTTGTTTTCAAGAGCTCTGCTGCAATAGAAGTTTGCACTAGGAAGTTAATAAGAAAACTATCAAAGAATTTACAGTGTAAACAGCATTTTGAAGTCAGCCAATTAAATTAATGATCCTGTCCTGAAAGCAGTTCAGAAAAACATCTGTCCACTCAACAGTGTGCCTTTGTGTCTGTGGCTCTGCCCTTTTGGGTGCTCAGGATTAGCAGGAGCACTTAACACATGTACGTTCTTGTAGGTAAATCTGTTTTGCTCAGCTGCAGTAATTCTCCCACTTACATTGTGTAAATCTCTGCCCCAGCTTTGTGTGTAAGGAGCAGAGAGGCTTTTAAGGCATCACTGCATGTTCATGGTCAAAAGCATCATGTTTACATTGATATGTCAGGCACAGACAAATATTACTTGTGGGTTTAATGAAACTCGCATGCTGTTATGTGCAGGTTGCATAATGTCAGGAGGAAACAGCTAGGGCAAAGATTATTAGGGATTAAGAAAAGTGATATATTAAAGCTCCCTTGTCCCTGAAATGGCTGCAGAACAGGCTCTGCTCAACCTCTCTGCTGAGCAGCTTCACATTTTTATTGTTTGGAAGGCCTGTAACTACATTGCAGAGGGGATGACTGGTACATCCAACAGTGGTCAAGTAGTTTACAAAGAGTTTCTGAAAACGTCTGTGTATGTGGGAAACTGCTTCTCTGTATCATGGTGTCATTGTCAGCTGGTTTTTAAAAAAGAAATTGCTGCTTCTCTGAAGTTTCAAGGCCTGTTCTAGATCCTTGGAGGGAACAGCTGTACAAAAATATAAGCTAGTGCTATTTGCAGGTATCGTTTGTAAGCCTTGGTACATGAAGTCCCTGCTTTATTTGATGTCATTTCAAGGTTGTTAAAAAATAGCTTGGAATTCTGAATATTCTTTCTCCTTACTATTGCAATTTGTATTACTTCCAATTTTCAGTTTATTCCTTTAAGCTCCTTTTTGTTTTCTTTAAAATTATCTGAAGGACTGATGTCTTAGTAACAATTTGTTCTACTATGAAGGTAAGTGTTTCTGATTTTCCTTTGTCAGTGATCGCATTGGCTCTTTAAACACTTTCTTCCCTTTTTTTAGGTGCTTTTCAAAGCTCTTATACTTGTGAAGCAATACGGAGAATAAATAGACTCCACAACTAAGTTTAGTTATGAAGTGGGTATGTATGGGAGCTCTGGCACAAGTGAGATAGCTCTCATAAGGACTTGTGCCCCGAGCCTCGGGCTGTGCCACAGCTTTATTCACAAAGGTATTCCATATGTAAGAGATTGCACAACTTTCTCATGCATATTCAACCCCTGGCCCCGCCTGTCCTCGCCTCGTATGGTAATCAGGTCCACGCCCTTCTGGGCATGCCTTGTTGGCTGTGGTGGTCGCACAGGGGTCTCTGGTGGTCTCTGAGGCCGAAGATTTTGTGGTCTTCCTTGTGGTCGAACTTTTGAACCTTTTCTCCTTTCCGCATGCGCTTTTTGGTCCCTCGGTCCTTATCTGGGTACTCCGTGGTCTTAATGAGCTTGGAGACAGAGGGGTTTCTTTATCTGGGCTTTTTGTATCTCCTGATCTCCTCTTGGTATTGTTTTCTATGCAAGAAACCTTAGAAATTTGCATTTTCCTATGCCCTGTGTACCATGGCAGGGGTTTCTTAAGTAGAAAGGTTAAACTTCAACCCAGAGTTCTACAGACTATACTTTAAATGCTCAATTCATAATGTTATTTTAAGTAAACTCCAAAATCTCTATTTCACTTGTATGCTGCTCTCCCTTTGATCTCTTTTGGTAACCAGATTCTACAGCAGCATTTGGGGGCAAATGCCATTTTTCTAATTTTTTTTTCTGTGTTGCAATGATGTGGTGTTGTTCTATAAAGAAGTTTTGAACACAATTTCTGCAATAATTAATTGTATTTGTTGAAGTAAATATATATTTTATCCTCTGACTTAGGTCTGTCTCTCTGTAGGTACCTGTGTTCTTGCTAATTTGTATGGCCTGACTAGCAAGCATGTTGAGCTAGGAAAAGAATAATCAGGAGTGTTAAGACTAGCATGATATTTTGCAGAGTCCTTTTAGAAAAAAAATTCTGGAGGGGTTAGAGTGATTGAGAAAAATCTTTGGTCCCCTTTCCTTTGTGGCCTTAAATTAAAAAGCCGAAGTGGATTAGTAGTTTAATACAATTTTTTTAGTTGCTATTTAGGTACTAAAGCATTAGGTGTAAGACTGCATACTGGAAGTTAAGCAGAGCACCCTGAAACCAGCTCTTGTGTCGTTTAGAAGCCTTTATCTTGTTGAATGACTGTGACTTCAAGTCCTGTGGTCTGTGGATCATCCATATTAGCTGTAAAGTATCCTCTTAAGCCAAAAATTGAATTGTGATTTCACTTGTTTTATAGTTTGTCTGTCAGACAAAAATGTTTGACCTGTTCCTGCATTTCATAACATAGGCATTAGGTGTTGTCAGTAATTGTCATGGAACTTAGCCCTTGCATAAAGCTTAAATTGTTCTCTGTTGTTTGTCTTGGATAGCTGGATAAAGGGCTCATTCTGGGTCTTTTTATCTTATCTAACAGTGTTAAAATAAATCTTACTTCCAGGAAAAACTTGTGGCAATTCAAGTAACGAGTTTGAACTCTTCTGGTGCCTTTGCACATGTTGAGTCTGGTTGTCTTGTTCGGGTGAGTAATGATTTCCAGATGATGTCTTGTGACTGCTGACAATCTACAGAGGGCAAGCTGGACACATGGCTCTCCTTGATGTTCAGGCTTTGCTTTGTGAGGAGAAAGGAAAAAAGGAAATTTTTTTTTTGTTGGAGTGGGGAGGCTGAACAGATGGTCAGCAGAGGATTGAAGTAATAGGTGGCAAACAGGCAGAGAGGAGAACCAGGTAGGAGAAAATGCAAGCAGATTGCTCTCTGATACCTCTGCCTTCCTCTTCATTCCTTCCCAGTTGCTTAGTGAAGAATGCAAGAGAAATAAGAATAGAAAGTGAAAGGAGTTTTCTCATGGGTTTTGGAAAAGAGGTGATACTTTCAGTACTAAAATAGGTTTATAAGTTGTGTAACAAAGTGTAAACAATGACTCTGGCGGCTGCAGAGAAGCAAGGAAAACAGGATGGTCCTATCTATGTGATGGAATGGGAAAGGAAAACTCAACCTCCACTTTCCCATAGAAGAGTTCAGGAGCCTTGATCCCCAGAGGATGTTATTGGTGAAGATCCTCCATCATTCTTCCAGAAGTGGTACTATACAGTCACTCTGGAGCTAGAAATTGTGCATGAATCCATGTCCTATCTAATTTTAAATAAAGTTAAACCTGTCTGCAATGAAGAAAACCTTTCTGGGGCAAGTTGGCTTATTTATGACAGCAGTGTAAAGCAGAGAGAGAGTTTGATTTGAGCACAGATTTTCCTGAAGTGAGAATGTTGTCATCTGCTACCAAACACATGAAGTAGGAATGGTTTTCTCCCTGGTTTTCTGCAGCCAATTTAAAATTCCATTTAGTGCACTCCAATCGTTTGTAGCTTTTGAATAATTTGTGGAAAAGTAACCAAACCTGTGGTAGGGGATCTGCATCTAGCCTGTGGTTACTACAGAGGTGGTACATGCAGGGGAGAAGTTGGAAGGCCAGGAGGCTGCTTCCAGACCTGGGGCTACACCGGTGGGTGATCTGGTGCTATTGGCTTTGTGACCCTCCCTACACTTTATATAGACTCTTGAAGTATCAAGGCCAATCTTTTTTCATGTTATTATGTGCTCTGGTGACTGCTGGGCCTAATGCCCCTTCAGTTTAGAATCAGCATGCTTGCTTTGATATTGTGTAATAAAACAATGCATTAAATTTCAGCTGACTTTTTTAATGTAAATTATTTACTGAAAGTAGTTTGCCTCCTTCTGCCTGCTGTCTCCCACATGTAGCATGGGAGGAATCCCTGTGTCAGGTTTGACAGGTTTTGCAGAAATTTGAAAGAAACTCAGAAACCATGTGAAAGTATGGTAATTCTCTTGAATTTAGGCAATTTAATCATCACAGAACTTGAAGGGTCACCTGTCTCTTTAGATGAAAAGTATTGCATGCAACAAAGAAGGTTCAGGAGGCAGATTCTGGGAATGACTGTTTCTCAAATGTACCTTTTTATGCATGGTGGTTTTCCCCTGCTCTTTGTCACCTCTGCAAACCTTTTATGCCTTGCTCAAAGACAGAATTGTCAGTAGTTATAGGCAGAGCTGCTGGCACCTCCTGTCATTTCTCTAAGTAAGATCTATTTTCTGGTTTTTATTTCTTTGTCAAACTTCTGTTCATTCTGAGATTTTCCATAACTTATATCTGCCCTGACATCTAACTTGAGAGCAGAATATGTTTTCTCTGTTAAAATCAGTATCTTCTTTTTGCTATCTATGTTTAGTTGTAATTATTTACATCAAAGGCAAGGTGCCACTTGTCTTATTGTGTGCTCAAAATCATTGTTGCACCAAAATGTACAAAATAAGCCATATGTAAATATGTTCAGAAGTTTGACACAAGCAGAAGAAGCTTTTTTGTTTTCCTACTTCTGCTATGTGTAAAATACTGCCATTTTTCCAAATGACCAGGAAAAACTTGGCCAAACTTGGCCTTTATGTGATCTCCTAAAGAGAGGAAGCTGTTTCTCTTGGGCTTGCAGTGCCTAGCCATTCCCAGCTTGTCTTGAGGTTAGACTATACTTCCTCCTGTTCAGGATGTACCAACGTGCTTGGGAGAAATTGAACAGTAGACACTCTGTATCCAACAGCATCTACAGCTCCAAGGGGAACTTCCTGAGGAAGGTGAGTTGTTCACACTGCTTCAGTCTTTTCCTGTTTCAGTGCAGTATTAGGGCCAAAATGCTATGCTCTCCTGTGTTCTGCCAATTTTGTATTTCTCTATTACTCTTCATAGATTTTTATTACTTTCCATATTTTTGCAGAGTTAGAGGGTATAAAGTGGAAATGTACTATAAGATTTTAAATGTGAGAGTGAGCAAAGTGTTTTAAGACAGTGATGCTCCAGATGGAACCTTTAGTTGTGTGCTTCTATAGATCAGAAGTGCTGCCCTATGGTATCAGAGCAGTTGACTGTCTAGTGCTGGAGAGGAAAGTGATGCTGATGGAAATCTTCACATGGACAAGATAGTACATACTCCATCCCTCTGAGAGCTCTGAAAGCAGTGGAGTGTCATTTGACAATGGATCCCTGAAAGCCCCCTCTTCTCCTGTGGGATGGGATTATGATAAGATCATCATTACTGAATCACCCAGCTGTTGTTGCAGGCTCTTTCCATCCAGAGGGACTGAGACTAGAGTCTAGCAGTCCTGCATAGCACAGCCCTGCTGAATTCACAGATCTCAGTCCCAGCAGACTCTCCTGAGTCTGCTGCTCCTGAGCTGCCTGCCAGTGCTATGCCACTGCAAAGCACAGCTTTCCATTTCTATGGCAGGACAGTGTCCTCTTCTCCAGGCCAGCTGCTTACAGAAGGAGAGAAAAACCTTGTGACTGAGTTACAGAATCATTTCCAATTAGGCAGAAAATATTTTCAACTCCATGAAGTAAGATTGGATTGTGTCTTTAAATGTCTGGTTTTAATTTCTTAGATGTTTGTGTTTCCAGTTCACCTTTATGTAGTGTTTCTAATTGCAGAATAGCCAGTCCATTTGGACTCTCAAATTTTGGCCACTTCATCTCTGGTGGCAGTAGTTTCCTTAGTTATTTTGTGCTGTTCTGCAGTGTTATTCAGAGGATTAGCACATTTCTTAGAACAAACCACAATTACTGGAAAATACAGATAATAACTACGTATCTCAGTATTTACTTCATTTACTGGATGACAAGGAACCAGCACAGATTTTAATTTGCCTCTTTAAAGAAAGGCACTTATTTTTGTGCCTTTAATCCTGACCTTTTCTGTTCTTTGTACTTGAGTTCCTTGGGAACAGTGCATAGGAGAGTGGCCATTGTTCTTCACATAGCTTGTTCTTTGGGGTTTTCCCCTGTCTGTCTGCAGGATGCAAAATTCCTTATCATTCTGTAGTCCAAAATCTTGTTACTGGGGCTTGATAAATCATCTTGACATGTAGTTGGGCAGCTGAGATGTCATCTCAAGTGTCACTCTTTCCAAGTGAACCTTTAAGTATATCATTCTTCAGTTTTTCAGACCCAAACTGCACACATTAATGTAGTACATCTTTCATAACAGAAAAGATCAGAATTATTTGCATATAATCATTTTCTGCTTTCATTTTCTCTTAGTATTAATAACAATTCTTACATTAAAAAAGTATAGTGACAGGAGAAGCAACATGGCAGCCTTGTTCACACCTAATTCTGTCCTCAGATCAATGTGTGTCTATGCAGTTATTTTAATTTTTATTCCTAGATCCTTAAGTCAGGCAAAAATATCATTGAAGCCATTGGGAGTTTCCCTCTAATATAATATTTGAGAAGGAACATTATGCTTGTGGATCAGAAAGGCTAATTTTGTAGGTATCAGGCTTGTCATGCAGGCAGGTAATGTCTGGTAGTTCTTTTTATGCTGGGTGTTGATGTAGGAGCTATTGCATCTCTTCCAACCTTTAATTTTGTGTAAAACTATGTGTCAGTATTCATCCACACTGTCTATCCATAAAAAAACCCCAAAAAAACCCACCAAAAAAACAAGAAAAAGAAAAAAAAAAGAAAAAGCAATACCTTCTAGGATGGAAGGCAAAAACTTTACTTTGGACTTTATATCTCTTAGGCTCGGTGAATGACTTGTCTGGTAAAGAACTACTGATATGTGAAAACTACTGTGATATTGACTACCATTTTTTAAGCACCTTATTAAATTTTAAAGATTAATTCTTCTGAGTTGCCATCCATTTACATCTGGAGCATCCTTATGAACACTGAGTTTGGGGTATCTCCAATCAGATACTCAGGTTTTATAAAGTTTTAGAAAATATTGATCATAGAATCCAAAGCATATCTCATAGTCCATAGGTCTTTTTAAGTTCAACTTTTGAGGACCAAAGAATAAGAGACTGGAGAATAAAAGTAATGATACACTTTCATGTGTGGGCTTGAATAATCTCTATAAGTAATAGAAATAGCATTACCCCACTGGGGCTGCTTTCAGATGAGAAATGACATGTAACGATATTTTAAACCAATGCTACGTAGGTTAATTATTGAATGGTATCTTTGC
Source organism: Peucedramus taeniatus (assembly GCA_013400575.1). Lineage (NCBI taxonomy): Eukaryota > Metazoa > Chordata > Aves > Passeriformes > Fringillidae > Peucedramus > Peucedramus taeniatus. Next base: position 203,500 of record WBNO01017202.1, read on the forward strand.
GGGTTTTAAAATGGCAGATTTACATTCTGTAGCAATTAAAAGGCCACCACAGGAGCTCACTACTGCTCCTCAGTTCTGTCTGACCAGAACTGATTCCAAGACTGGATTTTGCTGCTGTGAGAAGGAAGAAAAAAATTGAAGATAAAATAAGGGAAAGAAATGCTGACTCACTTTTCTTCAATTAAGACTTCACAAGAGAAGTTTATTTTTAGTCTTAGCAAGTAACCAGGTGTTCTGATCTTCTGTGAATATACTTCTTTATTTTAATAGAGAATTTATACTTCTTTATTTTAATAACTCCCCTCAAGGCCAATATAAGCTAAGCATGTAAATCCCCAGAGAACTGATGGAAAAAGGCAACCCCATTCACTTAAATGTAAAAATAAACCATTTGGCATGCAGAGAAGAATCTCATAAATTATTATTTCTTTTCTTTCTCTGTTATCTAGTACTTTCTTGGCCAGATTGAAGGCACACACAATTTCCTGTTTGCATTTTCTTGCTTTGAAGTGATGGTGAATAGATTCATTAAATTAAAACAAAAAATCTACTAATCTGTTGCTTGTCTTCTATTTCAATGGATGATCTAAAAGGCTGAAAGTATTTTTTGCAGTGCTGTCTACAGTTGCAAGGGAAGCTGCAAGGGAAGTTGTGTTGTGAGGAAAGTAACCTTAATCAGATTTTTAAGATGTTTTCCTTCCAGAAAAATTTCCAGGTCACAGCTTTTCCAATTACACAGAGAAGAAGGCAAGGAGACAAAGCTAGTCTGGGGAGCTTTCTCTTTCAGCAGCAAAGTTTGCATTTCTTTTAATGTAGTTAAAACGTTTGACAGGAGAGAGTAGGGTTTAGTGATGTGAGGTGATTTCCAAATGAGTGTTAGCTTTTTACTGACCTACTTTTGACTAGTGGTGTATTCTTGTCCATTACTTTTTGTCATTGAATAATGCTGATATATTAAGCTGTGTGCTTCAAGGGCATTGTAAAATTGCATGTAGGGGCAGGACTGAACTGTGAAAGTGCAAATTACTCTTTCAGATCAAACCCAATTAAAAAGTGACAAGCACAGCAGGAGAAATTGAAAGCAAGGTTTATCTTTCATGTAACATAAGAAGTCACTATACTGGTTAGAAACAAAGTGAGTGTGAAACAGATTCCCCACCTCTTCTCATCCCTCTCCAAAAATTAATAATATCTGCTGACTTTATTATCCAAAAGAATAAACCCCTGAGTTGTAACAGCTCATGTTGAAGGACACTGTGACAATGGCAAGAGAAGGGGAAGTACAGCACCCGAACACCTTGAAGCTGTTTGCTATCAAAGCGTGCACTGGGCCTCAGGTCAGCACATTTGGGGATTGATGGATAGGGAGTTAGCAAGAAGTGGTGGCCGTTTTTATAAAGCTGTAGTGTGTCATTCAAGAAAGCCTTGCTGTCTTGCAGGCTCTCCACAGTTCCACAGGAAGTGTAGGAATAAAAGCATGGTAAGGAAACGGTGAGCTTTTACTTAGCCCTGCAGTTGTTACAGAACTGCTACAAGCTAGGAAAAGTTATTTAGTCTCCAGTGCCACTGCAGAAATTCTTACAAACCCATTTGCAATAGCATCCATCAGCATTCCTATAATGAGTAATTGGGCCTGTGAATGTATAAACTAATGCAGTTGTCTGTATACCATATAATATTGCAGAATCCTGCTTCCAGACTACTGGGGCTGTGTGGGTTTGGGATTTTTGCTTGTTTCAGGTTTTTTTGTTGTTTGGTTGGTTTATATGTTTGCTAATCTAATAAAATCATATAACAAGCAAAACAAAACAAAATAAACAACCAAACTTGCCATTGCATTGCAGACAGCTTCAGTGATGTGTGACTGCTGTGTGGCCTGGTGAACACCACCTTCTGCAGACTGTCGATGTTACACTGACCCTGATGCTGCTAATGGTATTACATCAGTGAACTCCTCTGTGTGTAAACTTTAGCACAGCTGATTTGGCTAATGCCAAGTTTTCAGGTCAGGCTTTAGTGGGTGACATTCAACTTTGTGGAGGGAAAAAAACCCCAACAAACACAGAAAGGGGAAAGCACTTGTGTGTAAGCTGTGCTTGGAGCCATCGTATTCTAAGGAAGGTGGGGGAGATGAGTGGGTAAACTCACAGGGTACCTGACCCATGTAGCATATGTTTCTCATAACAACAGTGATGCTCTGAAGGATGCCTCTTCATATAAAATATATATTTGATGTACAATGAATTAAGACTTTAAAAGAAACCAAGTGATTTACAGCCCTACTAGACTTGGACTTTGCAAGCAACTGTTAGGGAGGAGGGAAGAAAAGTTGTCATATCGTGGAAGTGGTTATTATCTAAAAGCCTCCATTTTCCTGGAAGAGGTTTACTTTCTACCATTGATGGAGTACCAGTGGTCATTCAAAAGAGCAGCTTTGTTGTTATGTGTTATGGTAAGTACTCTTTTGGAGCATCTTCTGGGTGAAGAAGTTGTAGGGACTCAGAGAAGGTCTGAACTTTAAAAACAAACAAACAAACACACAAAGAACTATCCCCCCAGACACCAAAGCACAAAAAAACCCAACCTAAATTTCATAACAATCTTGAGTGGTATTTCTTTTCGTTCTGTAGTGTTTTGGTTTTATCAGAAAAGTTTAATACAAGATTGGTAATTTAAAGGACTGTTGTGCATGGACTGATGCATTTGTTAGGCTGGCTTACTTCTAAAGGTAAAAAGGAGGACTTAGCTGCATGGGTAATATTTCTTTTTTTGTGGGGATGATTTTTTTTTTTGGCTGTCATTGATTTCTTTGTTTTTTATTTTGTCAAGAGGAAGCTTCTACATACTGTGTGTTTGTTAGTCTCAACATTTTTCTGGCCCAACCAAGAGGTTAATGCATTTGTCATTGATCTATTATTATAATATAGATACAATAGACTTTCAAGAAAAAAGGGAGAGGACACCCACACTGCAATTTGAATGTGAAAAAGATTAATGAAATTCTTATTCCTAACTGACATGTGTAAAATATGTGGGTAAGAAATGAGTTGGTTTAAAAAAAGAAAACCCCACAGAACTGTACTGTCATATCATTACTTAACTTTGGCCTTTATTTTGCAGTGACCAGTGTAAAAGAAAATGCTGAGAAGTACATGGAGATTCTGGAGGATAAACTACATAGGTAAGGATGGTATCATGAAAACCTTTGAAATCTTAAAAATTCTTGTGCATGCAGCATTGATATGCATTAAAGTGTTAAGGAGCTTGTATTAGAATAATACCAAAAATAGTTCAAAGTAGGAAATACCGTATGTGTTAAGAGTTCTGTTCATGGCTGCATTCAGCAGCCTGGCAGTGGGTGCAGGTGGAAGAAAGAATCACTGTGTTCTCCAGTGCAAGGGGCTGCTCTGGAGCAGCAGTGGTCCAGCCAAAAACCCTGAAGTACTGGGGATATGATGGCTGGGTGAAAAATCATTCTTCTGCTCTTATAAAAAGCCAACAATAGAACAGTTTTGAAAAAATGCCAATTTGGGTATTGCAGAGAGCAAATACAAACTGAGACAACAATAGAGATATTTTAAGAACTGAATCCTAATGCAGAATTTACTGATTTTATGGCGGGTTTTTTTGTTTGTTTGGTTTTTTTTTTTGTTTGTTTGTTTTTTTTTTTTTTTGTTTGTTTGTTTGTTTGTTTGTTTTTTGAAACAAATGCTAATGTTTTTATTTCCTTTTCTTGCTGTGTGAAGAGGGTTCTGCGTGACCTTTCTGACTTTAGGATTCTCCTTGAAATATGGTTAGCAAATATTACAGTGCTGTTGTAATGGAATCTTCTAGTGAGTGAACTTTGCCCTGAATGAGTATATTTGTATTGAAAAAGGCTTTCATGGTTTGTTATTAGAGTTTGTGTCTTAATAAAATGTAATCCACCAAATAATCACCACTTCCATTTCCATTACTGAGCAGATATAATTAATAAATTGTTGCCTGTGCTATTTTTTTGTTCTATTGATAAAGAGAAGGTTCTATATATTTAGTTTTGCTCACTTATACTTTTGAATATAGAAATATTTATTTTACTCAACTCATAAATTTAAAAGATACTCCAGTCTGAATGAAAAATTATGGAAACAGACCTGAAGATCAAGCTTTGATTCTGTATGCTGCTTAACAACATTTCTCTTAACAACATTTTACTCCATATACTCCAGTCCATAAGTTTAATAGAAGTCTTAAGGACTTCGTGTGCTATCTTTTTGAAAACCATACTCTTTATTAAAAAATGAAGTATAGTGACATGTTTTGATGCTTCTAGAGTGTATGGATTTAATTGACATATCAGGCTCCCAGAAGGATGCAAATTTCTCTTCAAGTGTTAAATATTTAGAGAAGCTGTATGTTTGTTTCTCCTTCCAGAGGTTTATCAGGTAGAATTTGCAGGTCCCAGATGGTGAAGATTCAATCCTGAACTTATTTTCCAAGATGTGCAAATGGTATTAGTTTAAAAATAGTTCAAGTAATTAAGAGCTAAGAATTTGTTTGAATACTGATGGAAAGAAAAAATCTTTAATGTTTTTATCAGAAAGAACTTTCCAAGATAATATGTCTTGAAAAATATTTTATTTTTATGCTAATAAGGTGGTTATAGATATTTGTTTTTTATAGGTTCTTTTTAGTTTCTTTAAGTAGTTAGCTACACCTGTTTTACAGCTTGAGCAATAAAAAAGAAAAGCAAGCAAGAGCCCAAGAATCTTCCCCGAGCCCTGTCCCTGCTTAGAGGAGTAATTTGAGAGAGTTTCTCTTTTTTGGTCTTCATATAGATTATTCATTTGTATATACGATAAGCTAAAGAGAGAGTCCCTAAGGAAAGTGTTTAAAGAGTAAGTTTTAAGATTACATTTTAGACAGAGATAGAATTTGCATCTGGCTCATGGATGCACTTTTGGGGAGGCTCTTGAAACCAAAAGAGGATCAAGTCTGTGTAGCATGAATTCAAATAAGCCTCTAAAGCTTTTCTCCAGATGAAACCTATAATTTTGCCAGGTAATGTTTCAAATAGAAACAGCCTAGATTCAGAGCCCTTCAATTTAAGATACAGCTTCAAAGTAAAGCAGAACTCTTAGAAATGTCATTTTTGACCACTTTGTAACGAAGGAAAAGGAAGTTAATGAAGAAATTTCATAACAAAACAGCTTTAATGAAAATTTGAGTTTCAAAAAATCAATTTAGTCAGTTAATTTCCCTCCCCCACTTCCCTTTTCCCATTTATTTTCTTTAGAAAAATTGGGAATATATTCCTCTTTGCCTTTTTTTTTTTTTT
>WBNO01017202.1:208839-377698 GCA_013400575.1 Peucedramus taeniatus
ATGGAGAGAAGGGGGGGAACCTAACTTATTTGCTGGAGTACCTTTTGGGGAGGTGGGGGTTTGGGGTTTTTTTGTTTGTTGGTTGGTTGGTTTTTTAAACAAATGCAATACTTTTCACTGCGGCCTAAAAGATGCATCCATTGTCAGGTAGCTTAATAAAATATGTTTCATTAGGAATGCTACTCTTTTGATAGCCTTGTATCTAAAGAAAAAAAGGGAAAATATGCATCGACAAAAAATGGAAATATGTTCAGTAGCTGATAGTTTCCCCCCAAGGAAGGCAAAGCACCCACTAAGTATACAGATTACTTGACATTGTTTTTTCCTGATTTAATATATAGGTTATATTCTGACAGTGGACTGACAGTAACAGTATCCACCAATGAACAAATTGCATGTTTAATAATGCTGATGGCTGTCTCCTTCCTAGTCACCAGCATACATCAAGCCATTCTTCAAGTTTATACATTAAATCAATGGCTGTTCTCTTGAGAATGTAAATGCCATTGCTTACCTGCTGTTAGTAAATAGGAGATGTGCAAAAGTGGTGAGAGTTAGGATAATAAAAGTGAGTTCAGCAGAGACCTCTGTCTATGTGAATATCTGAAGTACAAGGAGTTTTGTGTGGGTAACTTCAGCTCATCACTCGAGCCATTTAGGAGGGATTGTGCAGGAGAAGTTTACAGTAATTGCTCTAGCTCATTGAAATTCAAATGAGCATCTTCTCATAGGACCCTTGTTCTTCCACAGAAAGTGTTGGGTTTTTTTAGTTTCACTTTTTTCTACACCAAGTGAAGGCTCTGCTAGCACTTTATATCATTGCCATGAATAAAGTGGACTTCAAGCATCCAACTCTTTCAAAAACCACTAAGTTCTGCCATAAGTGAGCTTTAGTCTTGTAAATGGATGAGGGTCACAAACTGATCCTAGTAGAGAGTGCTGTAAAGCCATAAAAGATTTCTTCTTGAGCTGTTAGTGCCTGTGTGTCACGTGACAGAAACTCTGATGTCTGCTGTAGAGAAACTGCTGTGCTAAGGCTGCTGAGTAAGGCTTTCCAAAAGGTTTTCCTTCTTGTCTATGGAGCAGCACAGGCATGCTTGGGAGTGCCAGATGGTCTGTGGTAATTTTGTGTAACCCATGACCCTCCTCAGTTGTGCTGAGGGCTGTTTCAACTGCTGGTAGCATCTTAGCAGTGCACAGATAGGACTGAAATGTCATCTTTCCCTGCCTGTCCCCAGGCCTGTGTGTTTTCTACTGTGCTTCCAAGAGATTTTACAGCCCTATCCCTTGCTGGATAATGATGTGATCTTATTTTGCTTACCAACAGTTCTGCTGCTGGAGTGTTAAAATGCAAGTTAGACAAAATACTAGATCCTTCTAGTGACTCATTTAGTCCCTTTCTTCTTCCCAGCTGGTCTAAGTCATACACAGCTGTGGGAACATTAGCTCCAAAATTCTGAGAAGCATATACTTTATATGTGGTGATGCATTCCTTTAAATCTCTTGGCCCACATGGTGATGGCTTCTAAATCCCTTATCATAGCTGCCTCAGGCTGGAAACAATTTTTTTTGTGCCAGCCGATGTAAAGATGACATTTCTTGAGCTGAGGGAATTTAATGTGATTGTACTGTTCTCCAGACCTCAAAAGATTATGCTGTGACTTCTATTCATCACAAAAACAGGGCTTTTAAGGGGCTTTTCCTAATTCCCAGATAGGAATCGTGAAATTATTTTTGGGGAATAATATTGTTCAAGAATAACTGGTGAAAATTACACAAAGGTGTTTTATTGAGCAATTTAAAGGGGAAATGCATAAATATAACAATATAATAATACTGCAGTGACTGTACTTTGCTATTGTTGAATGATACAGCACCAGGTAACTGCAAAACCTTTCTTCTTTAGTTGACTCTCTTTTGCTGATTGTCTTGGGTTCATTTTCTGTTCAACAATGTTTGTTTTCATATTAATGGTGGCTTTAACTTTACTCATGGATACACAGTAGGGAAAATGTAATGGAGCCTTACTCTGATGTAAGTTATGCTAATCTGCATGGCTCCTCATTCACTGAGGTGTTAAGATAGTTGGTGTGATAAAGGCAACTTGCATTTATTGAAGCAGCAGAAATCGAGCCCAAGGTCTGTTTTACCTGATCTCATGTGTGTTTTCTTAAGAGTTTCAGTCGAATGTCATTTGCCTTGTTGAGAACAAATGTGACTGCAGCCTGGTTGTTCAGACTGCTAGGGCATGCATGTATTCTGTATCAGAAACAAGGATTTCTCATGCAGGCAGTGCTTTCAGTGCATTTGAGGATGTCATCTTAACTGAGATCCTGTCCCTTCAGGCAAGACACGATGTTCTGAGTGTCCCATACCATAAGAGGACAGGTCAGGATTAAATGCCACCCCATCACCTTCCAGTTTACATGAAAATGAACAGTCTTAGAAGTTACTGTCTTTGCTTCTTAGTCACTGTTGGCTTACATACCACATGCCTCAGGTCTCCTTTATAAAATACTAAGTTTCAGAAATGATTTTGGGTGCAGAACTGGGTATGAATGCTCTCTGAATAGCACAGCACACTAAAAGGACAGTGTTTCATACTGCTGATGGTTTTAAAGGTGGTCTCAGAGCACATCGAAAGGACTGTGTATCCTTGCAGATTTGTAGCTCTCTTTCTCTGTTATTCCTGTCTGTATGGAATATTTTGTGTTTTAACTTAAGGTTTATTATATAGGGGTAGTTTTCCCAACCGTGTTGTTTGCTTGTGACTTCAGGCTGTTGTTTATGAGAGGTCCTTTTCTTCATGAAAAAATGCCCTTGGATGGCAGTGCAATCACTTATGTTGCCTTCTGTTGCAACAAAGGACTGCAGGACCAGGCCTAGTGTGATTTTAACTTAAGTACTGAAAATTTGGAACATGTTTAGAAATTGACGCTGCATGAAGTGAATAAATAGAGTGCATAACTTGTTAGATTCATAAATTTGGAAGAAATCTTTGCGCTCTCCAGTGACATTTGAAGGTATTCTGTCTAATCATTGTGTGCTGTTCTTTGGAGTAAAATAGTTTCTCTTGACCATACTGTGTAGTTTTATCATATAAAATAAATAAATTTATCATTTACCCAAAAAGCCTTCAACCACTACCAAATAATTTCTCATGTTTCAGTAATGTGAAGAACACATTGCAGTGTCACCAAACCCTCATGGGAACAATCAAACACTTTACTTTGGACAGTCTCCTCTCCTTGTTCTGAACAATACAGCTGCTTTGTTTCAGTTACCTTATTTTTCTGTCTACATAAGAGAGGCTGTCATGAAAACAGGACTATTGTTTCTTAAAGGCTCATGTTTTCCTGGTATTCTTTTCCAGCCTGGAAAACAACAGCTCTTGTCATACTACTTAATTTGCAGTGTAAATGTTATGATACTACAAATCGAAGGATTATGACTTTCAGTCGTGTAACTGCTAACAAGAACATAGGAACTTGTGAATAAAAGTAACATTTTAAAGGTGTTTCTATAGGGGAGGGGAAACTTGGCAAGATCTCACTGATTTCTTGGTACTATTGTAGCGAGGGAAGTTTACTTGCCCAAAATACTCACAAATAAAAGGAGCTGTGAAAAATGAAAAGCAAATTGCTAAGTGTGTTAGTTAATAATTTACAGGTGATTTTTTGGTTGCTATATTGGCCCAGTCTTATTTGGGAGATCTGTTCTCTTTTTTAAATAGTTTAGGAAAGTTTCACAGTGGTGAATCCAATTAACAAAGAAGAAAAATTGAAGTATTCTTTCTTGTTCTATTTTCCCCTCTACTTTAAATGTTGTGCACTTTCTTTTTTGCTGTTCTTTAATTGCTCTGTCTTGATGTTAGCAATCTTAGAAAGGAGATTTTCTGATTCTCCTCATGCTCTTCCCTTTATTGTGGCTCCTCTGTCTTCCTTCCTTGGACTTGTCTCATTTCCACTTTGTGCATTTTATTCTTAACTTTGTTTTATTTCCAACTTTATCCCTCAGGACACCTATTTTTGCCTATCTCTTTTGTGTTTCATGGAGCAGGGGGAAATTGGATAGTAGGAATATAATAAAGCACTTTCTTCACAGAAACCCTGTTCTCACCTCTAAAACACATTAGATTGCTTTTCAAGCTGTCTTATTCTGCATGACCACAGTGCAGGTTCTCACCAAATATCCTTTTTCTCTTCACAATCACTTGCAATATATTTGAAAATGTTTGCAATTTCCTGATGAAGTATAGCATCTTCGAAGCTCTTAGTAAATTTAAATAATGTCAGAAGGAATTTGATGGTATTGCTTCACAGAAGTGGATTAGCCTAGATTAACTGGGTCTGGAGGAAAGGGGGGAACCTTCACAATGCCTTTCATTTCTGCTTGTGGAAAGTGCAGCTAATGCCCACAGGGCATGGAAAAGGAAATCGTCGCTATAGAAGTGCAGCAGATTAGAGTTTCTAATCATGATTCTGCAGCATAATGTGCAGTTTATCATCAGTGTTATCTGGTGCCATGTGCTAGTGGAGATCCTTTGATAAGTTCATGTCTGTGCCAGGATGGAACTCTCTGTTCCCAGCCTTGAACTTGTCTTTGAGCCCTGGCAGAGCTAATACCTATCTACAGATGAAATGCATGTTGCACAGGCAGTAACAATGGAGGGCAAAGAATGCAATCTGCTTCCTGCACCAAGTAAGAAAAGATAAAAAAGAAACCAAACAAAGCAAAAACCAAACCAAAAAACACCCTCACTACCATTTCTGTTTGTGGCATCCACAAGATAGGAGATAATTGCATTGATGGAACCCACCATGCCTTTGGTGGCAGTAGCAGGAATCTTCTGAATTTGCAGTGATAAAATTAATTTTTTGCTACTAGGGGAGGAGAATGTTGTTTTATATCCTAAGGAACCATCTGCTGGTTTAAGGTGTGGAGGGAGATTTTTGCAGAAAGGGAGGGATGAGATAGGTAGGCTTTTGAGCCCCACAGAATTCTTGGGGAAGATGACATAACACAAAATTTACCTTTTCACTTTAAATCCTAGTAGACAATTAGTATTGCACCAATGTATATGTGTTACATAGAACTTTTTTAAAAGACTGGCTTCTATATGAGATCATAAGAAGTGAAGATGGGCACACGAATGAAGAACTCAGAAATTATTGTCTTTTTTGTATTTTGCCTGTTCAGAGATGCTGGATCACAAATACTGATTTTTAATTGGGAGGTAGGGGAACTGTGGCACATGACCATACTGTTTGATAAGAAGTAGCAGAAAGCTCTGTTCTTTTCAGCTATTCTCAGCATTGAAACTAGGGAAAAAAAAAAAAACAAAAACAGAAAAGGTCAGATTTGAGGCCAGTTTCCAGTGCCTCAGAGCTTTAGAAAAAGCAAAACACATGGTTGAACAGCCTTTACTTTACTCCCTGTCCATATTAATTCAGGTTTCATACAGGGCTTTTTCCAAGTTACTGAATTAACATCAGTAGTTAGTGTGCAGCATTGTCAAAGACAAGGTGACAGGGGATTTTGCTGCTTATTCATGGAAAATCTTGCCCTTTTTCCTCTAGGCTGTCTTCCATTCATTTTATTCTTAGCATAGCAACAATTGTCAGAGGGCCAGGCATGCCCCCTTCTGAAAACAGAAAGTATTGCCCTTGCCTGAAAAGGAAATGTGATGAAAGCTCACAGCCTTTCTAGCTGGTTAGTAATTGTGTATTTTGTTAGGATTTTGTTATATTCTTTATGCCCTTTTCTTATGCTGCATTGTTCTGGTGCTGGTCAGTGATGCCTGCAAAGCTGTAGTTCACCACTTTGCTGAAATTCATTCGTGTCATGGTCTCATAGTTTAACCCAGCCAGCAGCCAAGCCCCACCCAGCCCCTCGCTCACTCGCCCAGCAGTGGATTCAGGCAGAGAACAGGAAAGATAGAAGTGAGGAAACTCATGGGTTGAGATAAAGACAGTTTAATGGGGAAAGTAAAACCCACACTCACAAGCAAAGCAAAACAAGGAATTAATTCACCCCTTCCCATGGGCAGGCAGGTGTTCAGTCATTCCCAGGAGAGCAGGGCCCCCTCACACAGAGCAGTTACTTGGGAAGAGAAATGCCATCAATCTAAACATACCCCACTTCTTCCTTCTTCCCTCACTTATATATACAGCATGATGTTATATGGTCTGGAATATTGACAATATTTTGTCAGCCTGGGTCACTTGTCCCAGCTGTGTCTTCTCCCACCTTCCCTGCACCCCTAACTTCCTTGCCAGTGTGGCCGTATCAAAAGCAGAAAAGGCCTTGGCTCTGTGTAAGCCCTGCTCAGCAATAACAAAAACATCTCTGTATTATCAGCCCTGTGTTCAGCACAAATCCAAAACACAGCCCCATACCAGCCACTGTGAAGAAAATTACCTCAGCTAAAACCAGCACACACAGTAGTGTTCTCTGCTGCAAGCTCTTGCCTCATTAAGAGTAAGTAATTCTATATAACTTTGCTGCTTTGGTGTGCCGAGATTTCCCTGTTTTGGAGCAAACGTAATTTTTTTCTTATCTTTTTCCCTAATCTCTTGTGCTCTTCTTGCTTGAGTTATATGACTTTTATTTAGAGTTTAAAATTCATATTAATAATTTTTTGTTTGTTAATTAGTGATACTTGTCAATGTGGAGAGGATCCCATTTTATGAGTGGTCAATGTCTACCATGACTGACAGCAGTCATAGATCCTTCCTCTAATCTCCCAAGAGTAGATTCTTGTCTTTTTGACCTGGAAGCCTGTACAATTTCTCTTGAATATATTTGTCCTAATGTATGTTTGCATTAAGGAAGGGAAAATTGATACAATGAGCTTTGTTAGTTTGTTTTTAATAGTTTTCCATTTTCTATGCAAAAAAATGCTTTTGCTATGACATAATATTTTTATAACAGCTCCACTGTGCTTCACAAAGATTGTTCAGCCACTGACCTCATCCTAGAATTTTCAGAGGAACTTTGAAAATAAGATCCAAGATCAACAATATGGGGATGTATTTGCAGTGTGCTGTGGCTGCTGAGGAGTTAAATTTGGACACTCTGTCAACCTAAAAGACACTGGTTTCATCATTCCCTTCAAATAACAAGGAAAACATGCAGCAGAATATAGAAGTGTTAGGCGAGAGGCAATCTGAAAACTAGGGACTGAGTTTGAGAAATTGATAAAAAAATATCCCTTAACACAGAAGCCTGTTTCCAGTAATTTTATGGGACTTTTCCCAGTCTTACTGAGAAAAATAACTGTAAACTCTTCAAAGTGCTTCTCTTTGCCCTTCAGCGTCACCTGTGCCTTGCCCAGCTCTGCCCTGCTGTTGACTTCTCTGTGAGCTGATTTCATGCAAACCTCAACCCATCTTAGCTGTGAAGATACGACTGTGAGGAGAGAGAGGGATAGCAAAGTTCTTTGTCACCTCTGTGTCCGTGGCATTAAGCTTTTGCTCTCTTACCAGATACTCTTGGTGGCTGCATGTAAGTGAATACAAGTAGTGAAAAACAGCTGCTCCCTTCTGAACTTGGCAAGAAAAGTGTTGGGAGGTGAATATGTATTTTCCTACTGCTGCTGTTTTCCACTGCATCCCTGAAGACAAGATTTGAAACCAATTTGTGCAGCTACAGAGGCTTTGTCATCTGTCTCGAGTGGGATTGTCATCAGCAGTAGTAATGGGTGTAAAGCAGTCAAGGAAGATGAGGATGGATGCCTGACATCATCTGCCTACTATCCAGCAGAGCTGCTAAATCCTCCTCTTCTGTCTTTGGATGATACTTTGCACAAAGCCCCGGCTGGCCAGTTAGAAACAATGATAATTAAACAAGTAGAAAATAAAGTATTGCATAGCAGGAGTATGAAGACGTAGGATAACTCTATTTTGCATGCAGCTGGGACAGTCTTTCCTAGTAGCATTTGGAAGTTTTCATTAATTAATGTACTTGCTACTGGGAGTGTACTGTGCTAGTCTGGGGAGACAGCGCATAGCCCAGCAATTCTAAGTGTTCTGTCAGCGGCAGTGCAGGGCTTTTGCAGCTAGCAGGATCCAGCTAGGGAGGATCTGTAGACCTTGCCCTTTCTCTCTTGCTCTTTTTGATCCAGAACAGGATTTGGCTTCTGAACCTATATGATTCTGCAACTACAGCAGGTCACATGGTGCCCTTGGGTGTTTCAGAGGAACTCCGTAAGCACGTGGCTATTGACAGCGGTATTTGGCCAACACTCTCGTTTTTCCAGGTGTGTCTTCCTGGTAAGAAAAGCTGAAATTCAAGGTGCATTCCTACATTATGACAATATATGACAATATATCATCTCTCCCAATTGTACCTCTTCGAAAAGGTTATTTCTTTGCCCTGTTTTTTGATCATTATGTATGCTTAATTCCTGTTTGTTCAGTGGTACACAGGATGATTCACATCCCCAAATTCCCTTGACAAAGTCAAAATCTCTCATGCTTTCAGAGAGAGAAGTATATTTTAAACTGTTTTTTATCAGAGAAAAGAGGTGAATAAAAATGATAGGAGAATTGTGCATTCCTTCTCTGTGCTTCTTAGCACTCTGGTCAGAGAATGTAATAAGCAATAAGAGATCAGGCTCATTATTGTAATTGCTTTGAAATAAGAACACATTCTTCTCTTGGTATAAATAGCCATTGCTGCTATTGCAGCAGTGTGGATTTGTGGCAGCTGAGAATGTGGCCTCAATGCAAATGCTGTGCTTTCTTCCTGTAGCATACTTTTAGAAACAAATGTATTCTCTTGGATTAGAACTAGTTGTGACTTTGAGAGCCACTGAATGACTTCCGTTTTAGAGGAGGTCACTAGAAGTTGGATGCTTTGTGGGGTTCAAGCTCAAGAAAGTATCGAGGCCTTTGTAGGAGCTGAGCTGAGCAGAGCTTAGATGGATACATAGATACTGAGTTGCATGTTTTTCAAAATTGGGGCCTAATTCATGCCTCTCCTTTAAATCTAATTTGGGATCAAATATTAAATAGTGCAGGAAAAAATCTCATTCCAGCAATTCCTATCCAGCCAAAATTAATGACATTGTGGGGCTTTGCTGTTATTGCAGGAGCCAAAGGCAAGCAGGATGTAGAGTGAATTACCAGAGTTACTACCAAACTCGAAGGTGTTTTACCTAGATTATGAATAAATGAATGATAAACTAGGGTTGAGAAGCTGACTTTATGTGAACTGCTGAATAAGAAGAATTCCCTGGTAGCTTTCTTCTCATCTATCAAAGTTGAGTTTTATAGTCTTAGAATAGATTATTTGTAGTAGATGTTTCAGTGGAGGTAAGGACAGAGGACCATTTCTTTTTTTTTAAGATAAATAAATAGCCCTGAAAGCAGGTAGTAAATTTTTTACATTATAGATTGGGTAATATAGTAAAACTAAGCTTCAGAGTAAATATAGGGACAAAATTGAATTACAAATGCTCTCAACAAGATGCCTTCCTTCTTCCCTTGTAAATTACTGAGTTTCCTGCATTCACTGTGTTGGTCCCATTCCTGCATCCACACTGTGTTAAGAATCAAAGTGAAAACCATCAGTTGCAGCACTCTATGATTTTTTGTTTCTAGTGGAGATAATTTAAGTATAACACAGTGACATTGAATATTGGTAAAAAGATGACAGCCTGTGATTAAAGTTCTGCACCAGGTAAAATAAATGGCTGGAGTATTGAAGACAAAATGATGGAAGTATTGTTTGATATTGTGTAGTATCTTGTTTTTTAATAACACTAATTAAATGTCTATTGCTGGTTTGAAGCACTAGGTATTTTGTTTTTAACAGGCCTTTCGGGAAAGAAGAAACAGACATATAGTATGTACATTTCACAGAAAATACAAGGTGGTTGTTCTTTCCTTAAGTTGCCGTATCAGGGTGGGTTTTTTTTAGAAAATACGTCAATTCTTAGCAAACTGGTTTTAGATTTCAGTGTTTATCTTTCAGTATCCTGGATGCAGTAGTTTTACTGAGTGGAAAAAATTGTGGGTAATGAGTGTAGTTGGTAAGCCTAATTTTTTAAAGCACAATTGGCAGAAGAAATTGGCAGATATTTATTTATTCTTTTCTTTTTCTTTTTTTTTTTTTGTTTTTGTTTTTTTTGTTTTTTTTGTTTACTGAGATTACTGTGAGGGGCCATGTATTTTTATATGAATATTATTTCTTATTTTTTGTTATTAGCTTCTTTCTATGAAAAATTCTGCACGGAAAGGAATTTTTAAAGAAATATGAAGACAGTTCAAGTTTATAGCTTTTGTGAGGTCTGAGAAAATTCCTTAGGAATCTTAGAATCCATCATAATAGAACATTTATCCTATTTCCTTAATTATGCAATTTATAGAATTGGTGGTATAGCCTCATTATGAATAGATACAAAATGTCTTTGTCTAAAGACACTACCTGGATCTACCCCAAGTAATAGAATGGCAGTGTTGCCTTCTAGGTAACAGAACAGAGAGAGGGAGAAAATAGAGCAGTGAAGAACAGAGTTAAGTTTTTAACTGAAAGGAGTATAAAGACCTGTAAGGGTTGGCGCTGCTCCCAGACCCGCAGAAATACACTGTTCCTGGAGTGGAAGTTCAGATATGGGCAAGCAGAGATGTGAAAGAAGCAAGGAGCATGCAGCAGGCAGCAGCTGTCTGAAGAAGGCTGTGAAGTGTTTGAGTGGTTGCCTTCCAGCATGGCATTTTTCCTTCCAACATAGTGTTACATTTCAGTTCCATTCCCTAAGTGTTTTTTCTACTCGGCATAGGGCATCCACTGTGTTAAATATCTCAGATAAGAAGGTGTCTGAATGTATTTGGGGTTCTCCACTAGGACTTGTCTGAAATTTGTGGACAAGGAGGGGATTGAACTGTTGTTCTTTTTTTTGCTCACCAAGCCAAGAAGTGAGAGCTCCTAATCGCAACACAATTTAAGGCTGTGGTGGGTGTTCCATAGCAGTATTGTAGAGGTTAGATAACTCAACAAGGACACAGGATATCTGGCTCCAGATACTCTGTCTACTGCACCTCCAGATTTACTCTGTACTGAGGAGATGTCAGTGCCATAGTGACCACATTCAGGGCTGGTTTGGAGGCTCTGCTCACCTTTTCCCTAAAATCAGCCCCTTCTGCATATTTGCCTGGCTCCTGGGATGCTGGAGAAAGCAGAGCCACTGCCAACATCCATTTTTCAGCTGCATGAAAGTGATGTGCACACCTCTGTGCTGCACTGTCATGTCCTGTCTGGGTGCACTGGATGTCTTTTGAATAGGACTGATGTGCAGAGAACTTGACTGTGGCTATGAAATGTAGATATTAGAAATGTCAGCCCAAAGCAAAGTTTGAAGATGTACAAGTCTAAAAGTTAAATGGGGATTGTGAGGATTGCTTTCTTGGGCTTCTGTGGTTCTGGTCCAGAATATTGTCTAGTGAGTGAAACATCACATTTAAAGAGGGAGAGCTAATTGCTCTTTTGTAGATATTATTGTATTTTTTTTATAAAGGAGAGGGCAAGGTTGGAGAAGCAAGGTGCTGTTGTTTGTGCCAGGGAAAAGTACTGCCATCTTCAAACTTTGCTTGGAAGTTTTAGCTAGTCTCCAGGGCAGAGAAGGTTGTTATCTGACAAGGGAATATGTGGAGTCTCCTTCTGGGAGTGAGTCTTGTTTTCACATGGAGAAATGTGACAACAGTGCTGAGCAGCAAACAAGTGTTATCACTGAGCTTTAAAATAAGGGAGTAGAAAGGATGTCTCCCACACTGGGAGACAGCCACATGATTGGAAACATATGAAGTCATTTCATGATATTTCTGGCTCCTGAGGAGAATGGAGAAGAGAGACATAGTGGAAGGAAGTGAATTGTGAAATTGAGGTTATGTTGAAGGCATTTATAGGATTGGGGAGACTTGCAAGAAGGGGAGGATCAAAGAGTTTTGATTTCAGATGTTTAGGGAAGGTGACTTTTTAGTGTGCAGGCCAAGGGGAAACAAAAGTTTTGCTGTTTGGGCAGAGTCCACCTTTTCTTTGTAGTTTCTCCCTTATCAGTCTGCTGTTGCACACCAGTCAGGTGGGGAAAACCAGATTATGTGCCTCCTTCCCCCTGGAGCCTCATGTGAGTCACTGATTGGCACTTTGCAGTCCTTGGTTTGTTCCACAGGTTGGCTGTCAGCATCTTAATAACAGCCAAGGTTAAAGAACAAGAACTGATCAGGCTGAAAACTTCTTTTTTTTACTTTTTTTAAAGAAAAAGAGAAGTGAAGCATATTTCTGAAGTAGTAAATACTTGTTAAATATAAGAAGAGTTATTAATCCGTGACTGTGAATTAATATGATGAATCAAATAAAAAGGTGAGGCTCTGCTAAGAGTGAAGCAATACCTTTGCCTTTAATCCTCTAAGTATCATTAGAAGATACTTTCCTTTGCTTGCTTCCTTTGTTCACTGCACAGCTGTTGCCTTCAGAAAAGGAAAAAAAGTCATAGCTAAATGTTGAGTGAGAAGAGCGCATTCCTCCCCTGTGGTGCAAAATATAAATAGAAGCAAGTGACCAAAATATAGAAAAACTTTCCCTAGTTTGTACAATAGTTCAATAAAGAATGGGGATATTGAACAGTCTTTTGATTCACAGTGCCACTTTATGCAAGCCTCAAAAGTTTCCAATCATTTTAATTGTCATAATGAAAATCCCTGTTGTTTCTGCCAAACTATTTTTGTTGCATTTTGTTTGCTTTCAGAGAAAACTGCTTTTAGGGTCAGTGAATGCAGAGTTTAAATATGTGCCAGGTATTGGGAGAAGATAAGTATATGGTTTCCTGAATCTGTACCTTAATGTGGCTCACCTATTAAAAGGAAGTCACCTAAAATATCTCTTCGTAGTGATGGTTGATCTCCCCTCCTAAGTTACCTTTTGATTATGCCATTTCTGAATAGTTGTCTTACTGTGTAACCTTTTAGCTTCAGTCTCACTCTCTTGGCATTCAGTGTGAGGGTTCTTACAGGGATTTTCCTTGAAATAAGCAACATCATCCTATCAACCCATAGTATTGACCTCAGGGTGTTATAAACCACTTTTAACAATTCACTCACCAAGGGGCATTCCTGAAAACTATAGTTGATGAGATTTAGAAGCAGTGACATCTTCCTGTGTTGATTCCAATATGCTTTTGAGGAGGCTTTGCAGAACTTCGTTTTGGTTTGGTTTTGTGGTTTGGATTACTTTTTTTAATAGAGTTTAATATAAAATCTTTTTACTATTTTTACACAGGCATGTTTTCATTTAGACTACAATGTTCAAGAACTGAATGTCCCTTTTGTATGTATGTAGAGCCCTCAATAAAGAAAAGTCATGTTCTTGTAGTTCCAGTTAGCACTAGAAATAGCTTTAAAATAGTGTTTTGCTGAGAGCCATAGAGAGCCCCCATAGATACCTCCCAGAATCTCGTCAAAAGGCAGAGGAGCAATGTTCTTTGGAGCTCAAAAGAGAGAGAGCCCTTGCTGGTTATGTCTCTTAACATGAATTTCACCAAACATCACAAGTAGAGGGGAGATATCCTCTGGTTTCCTTTTACCCTTTTACCCTGGTCATGTTTCCTATAAAACTACTTGAGCTTTAGTAAAGAAAACTGTAATTACAGTGTCAATTGCCACTTTATGAAGAGAACTCAAGGATAAGCCTCTGTGTTCCACATCCATTTCCTCCTGTCCATAAACAGCCCTGTTTCTCTGACAGCTCTTTCATCATCATCAACTTGACCTAGTGCAGAATTCTGTCTGCTGCGTCCTTTTTTGTTGCTGTGGATGTCTCAGCCATTCTTCAAGTCAGCTTAGGCCTGCTCTTGTAGATTCTTTCTGCGCAGTATCTTTGAGGTAAAACCTGTCCCAGCTATCCATGCAGCTAAAAAATTACTCATGTAGAGTCTTGCATCTCACTTACTTCACCATCAATTTCCCTGGCTGTGACGTGACAAAAGTAGTCTTGCCCTACTCTCATTCATTCAAAATGAGCACTTCTGTCTTTTTTTCCATTTATCTTTGTTTTTCTCCATTGAATCCTTCTGTTCTGTTTCATCAAGACTAACTACTAGCCTCCAGTGTCAGGGCTGCTCAGAGTCTTTAACTCTCTAATCAGTTTTTTTTTTTTTAATTTGAAAAGACTGACTTTGCTCTGTAGATGTTAAACCACATTTGTGTCAATCACTTGCCCCTTGTATTCTTATACAAGCATCTCTTACATTATGTGATTCCTTTGGGAAGGGATGGAGATCTTGGGTATCTAATGACACGTTTCATTGCCCTCCCAAAAATCCTTAAAATGCTCGTTCACTGTGATGCCTCAGTGTTCTTGGCACCACTTAGATTAATTAGTTACTCATGTAAATAATTAAACTGCTGTACTGTAACTAACATGCTATATCCAGTCCACTGTGTTTCTTTGAACATCCTCATCTGTATCCTAGCTCTTGCTGATTGTTTGAAAGAGAAAAGTTGCTTTGAGAAAAAGGCCATCATTCTAATGTGTTTGGTGTTTGTACAAAGCGTGGCACTCTGACTCTTGGCAGTCCAGAATCAGCAGGTGATTTAGGTATGCTTTGTGTCACTGGGTTTATGTAAATGGTTGATGGATTGTGATTTTTTGTGGATTCCAGCAGATTGTTCCAGACACTTTCATTGAACTTGCCACATATGCCACTTTGATAGTAATATACAGGCAGGCATATAACACCTAGAGGTGTTGATACATCATGAAATATTTATAAGTATAGGAATAATGTAAAATCTCATCCAGACTCAATCCATCATTTTGAAACGTTTCATACCTGAAAAATCTCACTGTGTTCTGTACAGTCACCCATGGAGGCTTCATGGAGACTGCAAATGCACTTCTGGTGTGGATTGAAAATGAATAAACCAAACTCTGAAATTCAATTTAGTTTAATTTTTAACACCTGATGTAAAAGCTAAAGTTTTTGTGCATGCTGGGGACAACATAATTGTTAATAATCATTTGGAATGTGTCTCTCTGTTAACTGTTTGGAGCTTTAAAGTAATTTTCATTCCAAAACTGTGTTTGAAAAATGCTTCAAGGCACTGAATTCCAAAATAAAGACTAAAAGGTAGAACCTTGATATGTTGGACAGATGTGTTCAGAGTATCCAAGTGTACATGCATTCACTGATTTTGGTTGAAAAGTTCAGCATAACATCTTGGCATCTTAGTTCAAGTTGTATCAGAATTTTACAAATACCATGATAAAACAACGATGGCCTCAAATAAAAGCCGTCTGTTAGCAGTAGATTCAGTCACTGCTGATTACTAAAATGCATTTAAAACTTAGACAGAGACAAAACCACATTGACTAATGCGCTGAGTCAGGGCCAAATAACAGCAGCCCAGGCACCATTATTCTGTACTCTTATGCATGCTGTTCTTCTTCCCCACTGTGAAATCCTGCGCACGTCACCATCTCTGCCCTAATTTTGTCAGCAAAGCTCTTCATTAAATTAAATAGCCAAAACAACTTTTCCTTTAGAAATTCTGATTTAGCTCTCTAGAGTGTTTTTTTTTTACTTTAATAATAAGCCATATATAGATGCAAACAAACATTTTCTAAAAGCAGGTAAATGGGCTTATGTATATCTGCAGGAAAATGTTTTGGCTGTGTAACTATGATAATGTGATTCACAAGTAGGGAAACAGCGGGGGTTATTTTATTTTTCTGGCTTGGTAAGTGAAATGCTACCTGGATGGAACACAGACATGTAATCCAGTGAAGCATTTTTCCCTTTCTAATTAGTGATACTTTGAACTCCTTGGGGGAGACCAATTTGTGGATCCCTTGCTGTATTATGCCTTCAATAAACATATATACTGACTCTTAAGCACAAATCAAATAGCTCAGCTTCTGAAGCCTGATTTTGCTCACACTTCCAGTATATTGCTGTGTGATTTTTACAGCTTGGCATCTTGTAGAATTTGTGGAGTTAAAAACATACTTGTGTTAGATTAATGAACTCATTGTGAGAAGTGCAGTTTCTTTTTCCTTTGTTTGGGATAAAAGATAAGCTGGTATTTACTTAGTCAGAAAAGTTAAAATAAAATTGTTATTTTTCCTCTTTTAAGTCACTTATAATTTCTCACATTAAGTATTTATATAATAAATTATATCACTTGAAGAAGAACAGTGATAAAAATATTGCAGTTCTTAGCATTGAAATCTGTCTGGAAGTGTGTATTGCCATGGGAATAGTTGCTTCTCAGTCCCATCCCAGACTCTGCCACTGATCTACTATATTTTAGCAAGCAATCTACTCATTTGGTTCCTTAGAGACAATATGTAATAAATGGAGATGTGACCACGTCACTTACAAACAGTGTGATGTTAGTATTCAGTTCTCAAAATCTATCTACACTTAGAATTTCTATTTATTTCAGGTGGAGATAACTTCTGGATGGATCTTAGGAGCATTATTTGTAATGTACATGTTTGATGAATGGATGAAAAGTTTATAGAGGCTTTGTATTTTGAATTCTGTTTTTGTTTTGGTGGCATAACAAAGTAGAAGGAAACCAAAGCACATTAGAAAGAGATAGTGACAACACTCAAAAGTGTAAGACTGAAAAAAGGGAGACTGTTTAGTCAAATCTGATTCACCAGTGCTGAAGCAAGCACATTTTAGTCTAATAAGAAGTTTAGTGTACCTGTTTTCCAGAATTTAGACCTGATTTAATGTGGTAAGTAATGTGATTGTTCACACGTGATCTTCTACGTCAAATTCAGGAAAACCACGCAGCTGCAGGATGACAGACGTGTGAAGGAAGCCCTGGTTATGATGCAAGGCCCCTGAACCTGTGTCTGAAGAACAGAAGGAAGTCTCATGTAGCCAGTGTTTGCTATACAGTCAGAAGCAACATCTTAACCCAAGGAGGTTTTTCTATCATCCACTTTGTAATAGGGCAATAATTTTGCCGCTTTTCAGTTTGATATAGCGATGTTATCTCTGTGGGAGTATTTGAGGTACTGTTAGGGTTTTGGGTTGTTTTTACTTTTCTGTCTATAATAAGCAGTTACTGCAAGTGTTACTTGAAATAGCAACTATTCTCCCTGAACGGCAGTTTTCTTTTCTTTTGGCTTTTATTTCAGCTGTGGGAGCCAGCTGCTCCAAAGAGTGTGGGAAGCTGACTTGGAGGCCTGTCAGCTGTTGATCCGAGGGTTTCAGCTGAAAGAAACCAGTTGCTGTGTTTTTGAGGAAGAAGAGAGCCAAATGGATGAGATGGAGATGACTGCTGATGCCCCACCTGATTCTGAAAAACGAAAAGGTCACTTTCTAAAGAACACAGAGTGGTGTGCTGTTTCCTGCCCCAAACACAGGGAGCTGAAAGAGGTATCTGAAATAGTCTGCAGCTGCTTTTCAAGGGATACTGCTGGTTTTCCTGTTGAGAGGAGGAGTTGAATCTTTGTGATGGGTCAGCAGGGCAGGTTAAGTATGAACTTAACATCTGGCTTTCAATCTGGGACATGAATAAAATAGCTTATTAGCTTCTCAGAAGTCCCTCAACACTTTTCCCTTTTACCGTCAGTCTTTTTAAAATGCAGAAATTATTCAGGCAATAAATACAGAATGTACATCAGGATTTAAAGGAAAAACTATTAAGTATTTAACCACAATTATCAATTGTTCCTCATATCACCAACGAGTTTGATTCTGAGTTGGTTCTGCTGACTTGTTAGCCTGGATCATTGTTAGCTGACATGGAGAGGGAGTTACTTTTCCTCCCTTAGTGAAATGGTCAAAGGCTGCTGAGCTAATAGATGGTAATAGGCTTACAGCATCCAACGATTATTAAAAGGAGGAAAAAATCATGAAGCTTAGAAGGTTTGACAAATTTCTTTTATGTTTTCATGTTTTGATATGGAATGCAATCCCTGCTTGAAAAATCAACCATTATCTAATAGTCTTTTAACTGTACTGCCTAGATCAACAAACTGTTAAAAAACCTTCAGCACCCAACAGCACCACTGTGACAAAAAGACCCTCCAACAGCAATTGTTAGTTTTATTACCATGGAATTAAGTTGAAAAAATTTAAATTATGCTTAATTGCATCTGATGTTAAGAGCCATTGAACTGTGCATTGCTCTGAAATCTGATGCCTAATTTTGCATTTATACTGGCTGAGTTTTAGTGGAAAGCAGATCCATACCTGACTGTAAAATCTCCTCTTGTTAGTAAAATTCTGGTTTTATACTGAGCTTCTGTAGTTCTTGCAGTCTTTTTCCAGGGCAAATGGTTTACAGACTGGCTTCACATAGAGAACATTTTTATTATAAACGGTCAGCTTGGCTTTGATTCCACCCCCATCACTGCATTACCATATTTTTTATGAGTCTGCTGAAATAATATGAGGAGTTCTGTTGGTTATGGAAAGCTGTGCTCCTCTTTCAAAAGGGCTTAGAGGCTCTGGAGTGTTTGGGATTTTGGGACTGTTTCTGTAGCACTCCTGATATTTGTGCCATAGATTATCAGCCCTTTCACCCCTGCAACCCCAGATTGTTTCCCTGGAAATAAACCTCGCTATCCAAGAATGGCAGCTGGGCAGCTGAAGTGAGATGATTTCTGGTTGTGGAGAGATGTGTGGGACTTGAGGGATGGTTCCCCACATCTTGAATGGAAGAGGAAACTGTATTTGCAGTGACAGGCAGTATCTAAACTTTTAGAGGTGAGCCATAACAAATTATTCCCTGACATCTCTTAGTAGTTCATCACAAAGCGGAATATAAAAGCAAACAAAAAAACCTGACACAAATCATGCTCACTTCCGTTTTTGAACATGTTGAACTGCAAGAAAAAATTTGTCTTAATTTGTAAATGGAATTGAAAAGCAAACCACTTCTGAAGCATTTAAACTGTTATATGGTAGTGTAATTTAAATTTAAAAGCAATTCAATATTTTTGGCAAAAAAATAGTGATATGGTGCTTAGTCTCAATTTAGCCATTTATATGGCTTCCATGGAAAAACTTATTCTTTGCCGTTAGCAGGGAACCTTTTCATAGCCATTTATCAGCAGGTGAGGATACCTAACAAAAAAGCATGTATTTGTCAAAATACATGGTTTCATATTATTTAACAAGGCTGTGGTGCCCCTGTGAAAGGGGTGGCTTGCTGTGATTGCCATGTTTCTGGAATGACTATTCTGTTCAACTGTGTCACAACTTCTGTTCCCCATCAGGGAATTTCTAGAGAGCACCATTGGCCACTAAAGCAGAAGGAAAGAGTCGTTAGAGGTTACTGAATTAATTACTTCAAGACAATATACGAAAGGCTGATAGTAGCATATGTGCTTATGTGCCTTGGAAAGTACATTTCATCCCCAGATGATTGATTTACTTTACTGTGGAATTCTATAAATGAAGCTCTCCAGTTATTTATTTTGTCACATAGAGCTAAGCACTAGTGCCAGGTGAATATTGGTTTTGTTGATGTGTGCTATAAATACTTTTCTTGCATATAACTGTATCTTACTCTATAGGTTTCCTTCAAAAACAAGAAAAATTAAGTAAGAAACATACCAATAATAAGAAAAGCAAAACAGATGAAAGAGCTCTTCTTGTAGATCCTCAGACACTGCTTTGCAGAGGGGCCATTTATCATTTTTAATTAAATATCCTTGCTAAAACATAAAATATGACATGTTCTGGTATAAAAATATGTAAGGTATAAATTCTTTGAAAGTTTGTTATTTTACTGTCATATGAGCACAGGTTTATTAACTGTCAACAGTTATTTTATAGTTTTCATAACTGTGTTTTTTAAGACACTGCTGTTTTTTTTCCCCACAGTTTTTATGTGGTAGACTGGCATCCCAAAATAATTCAGTAAATCAGGCTTCCTTTATAACACTGACTGTTAACTAGGGATGAAAATCAGATGCATTGGCAGCTCAGATTGTTGAAACATCATTAATGATGTTTCAGTGAAAACTGTATAAAGTGGGGCCAGCAAAAATCATCCTGTGAATCACTCTGAGTTACTTAAATAAGATGTGCCTCTCTCAATTGAAGATAACTCATTAGGCTATAGCATTAAAAAAGTCACTGGAGCAAAGTTGCAGACAATATTGATACCCTCAGTCATGTGGAAGTCAGCTTGTCTAATGTATTTGCTGTAGCTTCTTGAATTCTCATAAAAGTGTGTACTTTCCAGCTGGTAGTTGTGTTGATGAAATTAGGGTGTCCCATAATTTCAGTTGTACTTTAACTTTTCGTGACTATGTGGGCTTGATTTTCTAAGTCTCTGAAGAATTAAAGATGGGTTTTAGTTTTCATTCCGCAACTCTTCCATACTTTTAAACCAAGTGAGGTGGAAATTGCAATGATCATTACTACATGATTAGATGCATATCTGGGTGACTTCTAAAATATACAGCACCATTTCATTTCTCTTGAGACATTAATGCCTGCTTCTTCCACTCCTTATAATATCTTGCTTTAATTTTGTGCTTCTTGATAATATATATGTAAGCAAAAACTTTCATAAACAGCTTTTAAAAACAGCAAAACCACCAGTGATCACTAATAAACTCAGAGATTTGTGTGTGCTGGAACCCCCCTAACAGCAAGTAACCTGATGAACATGGCTATGTGTGCACCTGCACGCTTGAGTTCCTGACCTATCCTTTTTTCTTCTTCTGCTCTCTGGCATGCTGTGCAGTGCTCCCTCTTAATCACTATGAAGGAAAGAAACACCTACTAGATTTCAAGAAAATTGAGGTGATTAAAGTTACAAGGTAAAATCCAAAATTCAGTAGTTTTACCTTCTGTAAGTCAGCATTTTTGGTAGTTGTCCCATCAGAATTGTTTGTAGTTAATTTCTCACTTTTTCATCACAAAAAAGTGGAGAAAAGTAGAGAAGTAGATAAGGCCATCTGTCTTTTCTTCTTCTCTGCATACTTCAGTTTGGCCATCTGGGGTGATGTTTTGGGGTTGGTTGAAGATCACTGGTATTTGGAAAATGTTCTATAATTGTAAAGCCTTCATGTGATTAATTTTTTAAAAGTTACTGAGATCTAAGTGATACCAAATGGACCATCACAAAAAATAATATTCAGTGTGGTGGCTGCCATTAAAAAGAAGTTATCACAGAACATGATACAACATTTTTCAGAATTTAGTGATAGCAAGCACCAAGAAAGCCTTTGTGAGCAGACTGTGACTGATTACTGTGCATTGGGATAGCCTGTGGTCCAGGAGGCAAACGTGCAATGTGTAAAGGATAAAGCCTTTTGAAAGCTAAATAAACTGTGCATTCATTTGAGCTTTAATTAAATGCTGTGTTTGTGGAGCTTAGAAAATAATTTTGAAATTTAAAATTTAATCTTTTAAATGTCAGCATTAAGCATTAGTGAAAGTCAGCGTTCGTGTGTTTCTTGTATTGATCCAAGCCAAAAAAGGATGTCAGTGGCAAGAGGTAGCTGGCTTGTACACAATGGTCAGATCCTCACTATACAGCCATGTGTGGAGCTGTGCAGTACGGTGCCCCTCAGCTGCATCTGAGACTGGGGTGCAGTTCTGCTGGTTAAAATGCTAGCTCTTTAGGTAGAGATTGTAGCACCTCAGTAGGCTTAATGCTTACGTAAAATTAAGCAGTAAAAATACCATTAGAAAATTAATATTACAGGCAAGAGAAATTTAAACCCTTTTTTTTCAGATTGATTGCTGAAAATAGTATCCAGTAAAAATTGTGATTTTATGGCAGATTAATGATTTTGAACTTTTATTATGTGTATCAATATATGTATGTGTGCGTGTGCATACCAAAGCAGTATCCCTATATCAGTGTATTATCAACAACACTGCTATGTCTGATTAGTATTGATGATTTCCCAATGATGCTAGCATCAAATTTCTTTGCTCCTCAGACAGTCAATGAAACATTGGCTAATTTCTTATGGGCTTCACAGATGAAGGAAATTTTGAAGGAAGAACAGACTATAGCATTTGTTACCAATAGGAAACTTTGGGTCTCTCATTTCTCCTGCCCAAGATAATTTACAGGGTAAAAAAAAAAAATGCCTTTAGACTCTTGAATGGTGTACAGATCTGCAAGAGCTTAATAGAAAAGTTTGTTTCAATCTATAGTTAGTTCTTCAGTTTTAGAGTCAGTATTCCTTATGGGTTTTAAGTGAGAAGCCAAAGCAGTCTTTAATAAAATGTATTCAAATATAGTTTTAAATATTGGGTGGCTTCCACTGCCCCATTATAAATGCAATTTAAGTCTTTCATGCATGTGAAGAAAATTGATGCAATTGTTCAGCTTACATAACTTTTTATTGTGCTATATGGTTTTTATAAGTTCCATTAAAATCATGCTGTTTATGTAGCATGTATCTACTATATACTTAATAATTTATCTCTAACAGGTTATGGAAGACATTTCATTTGGCACAGAGGGCCATTTATCTGAGGTAAGTGTTTCCTAGGCAGTGGAAGTGGTGATAAAGTGGTGATACTGTACAGAATTTTCTTTGTCTCAATGAGAATAAAGGACACTTGTTTTTATATTGTTATCTTTGCTTAGAAATTGCACTTGTGTGATCACTTGGAAAAGCAACACAATCACAACTAGAAGTGGGCCCATTCCTTTTTTTCTTTTTTTTTCTATTGAAGATAATGGCGTAATTGCTGAGTATTTCAGGGAGTTTATAGTTAAAACCTGTGCTAATGTTTTTAACACATACCACCAACAACAGGATAAACACACTGGGGAAAAGAAGAACCAGTAATATTTAGCCAGCCCCACTGCAGCACTGTCATGATGCTTAGGAATGAAATGAAATCATGATGCTTAGCCTGTTTTCTTGTGCGGCACTAAAAATATCTTTGAATTTATTTTTGAAGTATACAAGCAATACTGCAACAGAATACACAGTAATAGGAATTTCATCTAAATGAAAATACTGGACGCTTGTAAATTTACACCATTTTCATAAATAAAACTATCTCAGAACCTAGTCCATGTATTTTAAAAAGCTAGGATAATTGAGTAACATGAGATGCATGGCTTACAAGAAAAACCTGCTTACATTCAAAAATCTGTCTACCTACAAACCAAGAGTTTAGGTAATATATGTGTAAAGAGAGTCACCCTGCTTCTAAGAGCTGTATTGTTCCAGTCTGGTCCATTTGTATGCCTTGGGTTGCAATTTACATAGTAAGGAAATTTAGTATCCAAGCATTGTGTCCAGCCAGCAAATAAAATACATGGACAAGTAACCCCCAGTTCACCTTCCATAACAGCATACATGCCTCCTGTCAAGTACAACTGACAAGTGTACAAATCAGGCAAATATTAAATAAATAAATTTTAAAATTTAGGATAACTATTCATATGAGGCATTTCTTCAGATTCCCACCGGTGAATCCAAAGTCTGTGGAGTAGCTGGAATGCTCCAGAAAAGATGATCTAACTGCAACACCAAGCTCAGATTGTTGACTTTGTGTTCAAGGAGATTGTGACATGAGGGCACACCTAGGCTGTGTGTGCTTGGCTGTGTGTGAGTTCAGCATAAATAAAAACAGGAGGCCTTGAGAATGAAGGTGAACTTTACAGAAAATGCAAATGGCCTTTCTGATCATTGAACTTTGCTGCAAATTATAGATAAACTCTGTGGCTGCTTGTATCCACGCATGACATGAAATAGGGGCAGGTAAGCCCGTGGGATAAAGGCAGCAAAAAGCCCTACTGCCATCAGGGCAAGATACTGAGGGCATCAGAGTTCACAGGTATACAGGGTTGCCACTGTAGAAGTGTGCACCAAGAACTTAATATCTCAGAGTCCTCAGAAGCAGAGTGACTTTCAAAGTTTTGACAAAAGGGGACAAAAGTGCATAAAGAGAGTGTAAAGCAATGATAGAAATAAAAGGAAATATGCTACAAAGCCAGGCTCTACCACACTGCCACAGCTGGACTGATGGTGACTTGTAGAGAGCTCTCCATAAAGCTCAGTGAAAGGGTCAGCAGCCTGTATAATGTCAAGGTTTTACCTAAATGTACCTTTGGTGCTCTGGTCAGTCTCCCCGCTCCCTGCAGGAGAGCACCCAGTTAGTCATTCCATATTGTTTCATCTTAGTGACTTGGGAGCAGAGATGGGAGTGAACAATACTAGGAACCACCTATAAATGAAACCCAGCTATACTGACTCCTTGTACAGCAGGGTGTGGACACAGGAAAACAGTTTGGTACTTCCGTTTCTTTTTCCAAGTCCTGACCCACTGTGAATTTTTATTGGTAAGTCAGTAAATAGCCTCATCCTCCCACGGCAGGAGCTGGAATTGTCCCAGTGTAATCAAATGAGCCAGTGCAGTAGTGTGCTCTCATTTTAGAAAGTCTGCAGTTAGGGAATATCTTCAGTCTAGTAGGGATGAGAATAGGAAGACTGCTGTCAGGCCACAGCAGGGTGCTGGAAGGCAGTGAAAAACTCTATTCCTGCAGAGATGCTTTTCCAGAGACACTCCTCTGTAGCTGTAATGGGAGATGTACAAAGGGAAGAATTGCCATGTCACACTGTAATTCTGATGAGTCATTTAACTCTTCCATGTGGAGAAGGGTTAGGGGATCAGTGCAAGCAAAGGGAGTGTGGGAAAAGCATGTGATGGTGGGAAAGAGGTAGGTCACAGCTGGCTGGAAGGCTTTATGCCTAAATTGTTGCATATGAGAAAGTGGGGAGTGTGTCGTAGTGCTGAAATCTCCTAAATATATATAACCACACTGATGGAGCAAGGGGACAGTCTCTAAGTGGAAGGTGATAAGAGCAAAAGTAACAGCGAAACAGCCTTGATCCCTCTTCTGAGAGAAGTTAGTTAGCTACCTCCATGAAAGAAAAGCTCATCTAAACAAAATCAGGGAAGCAACAGGGGAGTTTCTGTGGGACACACTCTCAGCAAATATTCTTTGGTACTGTCCAGAAGACATTCAGGTTTATAGTACAGCACCATCTTCTTTTGGTGTAGGAAAGTGCACACACAGTCACAGACTACATATCTGTGTCAGCAGTTTTTCAGTGGCTCAAAAGTTTTGACAAGGAAAGGACAAAAGTATTTGTAAGAATGAGCTTGGAAGGGTACTGCATGGTGTAAATGTGAGGCAGCAAGACTCCTGAGCACACTAAGCTACATTAAACAGAAGACCTGTGAAATGACAAGAGTTCAGGGATAAGTTGGATCCAAGGGAAAGGTGAAAGAAAGCGTGAAAGGTGAAGCACCTTCTAATAGGAAAAGTGAAAGAGAAAATAAATGAGATCAGAATTTTTTTTTCTTTATTCTGTGTTTTTGGTCTTTCTAAAGACTGTAAGCTATGTCCAATGATGTAGTGCTCCTAGTGTTCACTACAAGGTAGCAAGAGACAAATGCAATAAAAGATCCAAAGGCAAATGAGATGTACTCAAGTCAGGCTAGACTGATGAAATTTCTCCTGAGCACATAGGAGCCAAGAAAAACAATTGCCAAACCATTAACAAGCTCCTTTGAAAACTCCTAGAGGAAGCTTGGAAGTCCTGAGGGATCAGTAAAGGCAGACTTTGTGTTTGCCTTTAAAAAGGAGGTAGACCAGGAGTTTATGTGCCCGTCAACATAATTTCAATTAGTATTAGAGTTCCAAATGGTTTTGATAGATAGAAAGAATAGTCTGAAATCAATAAGAAGGGATATATTGACAGACAGGTGCAAATTACGTTTGAGGGAGAAAAAGAGTCAAATTTATGTATACAGATGGTAAATAGCAGCTAAATTGACAATACTGCAGAAAAAGAATCTAGGTTTATAGTGGACTACAAATATAATGGGATTCATTACCTTCATTGTGTTGGAAGAAAGGGCAAATGTCACTTGCAGCCTCATTACTGGGAATGTCAGTTGTAAGACAGAAATAATTACTGTGCTTAGCTGAGAGTGCAAAGCCTCCAGAGGACTATGGGTCTAGCCTGGATACCTCCCTCTATAGAGGACAGGAACATGGTGAAGAAAAGAAGGAAAGGAATAGAAATAAAAGGTTCAGAAATCCTAGTCTAGTTGAAAGTCAAAGTCTTCAACCACATAAAACATAATGCTGTATAGGAGAGCTATTAGTTATTGTTGTGTGCTATGTAAGGGTAGCATGGAATGTAACCATCTTGGTTTGTAGCAGAAAGAAAACCTGCTCACTTCAAGGGTGCTTTAGTCCTGGTGCAGTCCCTGCAACCAAAGCCCACAGATCCCATGTCAGCTGCTAAGAGCCATGCATGCAGGCACCAGCTGAGGACAGTCACAGCAGGCTTGGTCACACTGCAAGTCACAGAGCAGGCTCTGGTGGTCCCTGGCTGCTTCCTGGGCAGCCTTGCCATGCTGATGGTGGTCATGGGTAACATGCATTGTTCTCAGTGTTCTCATAGTCCTCATCTACAGTAGCTGCCCGGGACAATGCACGTGGAGCAGGAAATCTGGGATGCAGAGGAGGAACAAATTCTTTTGTTTGTTCCTCCCCTGCACTGTGGTCACCTCATGCCATGCAGCTCATTTATCTCAGAGCATGTGCACTTAGCCTGCATGTGGCTGAAGCATCTGCTCGAGCAGGACAAATATGGATGGTTGCATTTTGTTTCTTATAATTATAAGAAACATTCTTATTATTCATTATTCTTATAATAAAGTAATTATTTAAGATATGTCATGGCCTAACATTCTGGAGTTTCAAGTGCTGACAATTGCCATTAACTTCTGCAAGGGTCAAGGGTAAACATGCAGCTATTCTGCCAACTGCACATCACTTTCTAAACCTTGTGCCATAATGTGAAGTTGCAGGCAACTTTTTGTAGTTGTTATTTACATTACTTTGAGTTATTTTAACTATTAAAAGGCAGAGAATGTTTAGTGCAGGTGAAAGGAATCTGGCTTTGACTCTGTAGAAGGTGTTCTAAAGTTTCTATTTTATTTGGATTATGATACTGCTGCTTGTAAGTAAGGCAAGGCTGTTTTACAAAAGTTCCTCTGTAGGAAGAATGAATTTTAAGGATATATCTGGGAATCTTCCTTCTCAGCACAGCCACCAAAGACTCTAATATAGACTCTAATCCCAAATAGAATTAAATTAATCTAGCTACTACAATGTCAATTCTTCTATATAAAATTGCTAAACTAGATAGAAGAGCATAGGAGGTGTTTGCACTGGAAAAGCTGATCAAACATTTTCTTCAAGTAATGCTGTCGAGGAGCTGCTGTTCATAGGTGTCTGTAATTTCTTGTAAAAGGGTGAAACAAAATCCAGAAGATGAAAGTGGAAACCATTCCCTCAGCTCTTGATGCAATATGCTGATGTTACAGCAGTGCATCAGCTGGAATGTTGTCTTTTTTTACCATTTCTTGCATCCGACTTTCACATCTTTGGGAAAGAATGAGAATTTCTACTTTGTCTGAGAAGCCAGAAGGATTGCACCTTAAAAAGTAAATCACACCCATATTTGTGCTGTTTTCACCTGCTTAAGGATTTAGAGGGAAAAAAAAAATCCAAGCCAGCTACATTCCCTGTTCACTGAAAAATCTGTAAAACAATATTGCATTTCAGCTCTCTCCTGACTCCTGCAATCTCTCCCAGCTGCTTCCTAAAAATGCTGTTAGAGCAAAAATAACCAAAGTCTTCAGACTTACAGCATCTTGTAGCATTGACATAACCTACAAGCTTGGATGAGTTGTATTTTATTAATAAGTTGAGCTTGAGGCAGAGTCCACTTTCCTCTCAGAGATATTGTTGATCAGTGTAAAGTGCCACTTTTCAGCCAGGAATTGTTCTGAATAGTTTGAGTATCACTGACAGGGGTTTTCCTGCCTACATAGACAAATGTCAAATAAAAATGCTACCAATGATGTTACCAGGCATGAAAGGCACTAAGAGAAATCTTTTCTATCTACTTCTCTGGGCTATCAAACCTTTTTTAAATGAGGGCCTGGAGGCAGAAGCTATGGAATTGGTTGAATATTTAGAATTATTGTTGTGTATTTTTGAGAGTAATGTATGTTTCTTCCATTTCTGTCTTCATATTTATTTATTTATTTATTTATATGAATTCTGGAAAATCATAATTTATATGATGGTTCTGCATTTTTCACATGACACCTGCAAGTCAATTCCTGGGAGTTGATGCTTTTCTAAGGTGTTGGAGGAACTTATCATTTCAACTAAAAAGGCAGCTGGGCTATGTACAGAAATAGTTCATTCATACATTATTATGACTGTAATAAAGAGAAATTAAGCTGCATTATTAGGATTTAAAGACTGATTAAATATAATCTCAATCTTACAGAGCTATTTTGGTTACTCTGAAGTGCAACAATAGCCATTTAGTTACAATTAAATTGGTTTTAAGTGTTTAAAGACCTAAATAAGTTTGATTTAACTTTTACACTCTCAGATGTCCCTACCTTCCCATATTGTTGTTACAATTGGTTACATTTGCCTAATATTTATTGTTCTTTTACCTAAATTTTCAAAGTAAACGGGATTTTGTTAAATTTTTAGGCAATGCCTTATGTTCCCAAAATGTGATCGTTCAGGAAGAAGATCCTTTTCGGATGTGGAGCTTTCTCTATGTGGTCATAATTTTAGATGTTCTTTCAGAGTACCTGTTTGGTTTTTTCCAATTTACTGATTTGTTTAGCCTGAGCCCTAAGTTCTCTTGGACAACAGTAATCTGTTCTTGCATGGTGTCCCAGAATGATTCCCTAAGAGCTTTCTACTGATACAAATGGCATGGGTTGTCCCACTCCACAACAGCACATGGAGTCCTGCTGCTATGCTGAATAATAATTTAATAGCTGGATGGAAGACTTTTTCCTCATCTTCTGTCACTGGTCTTCAGAAAAAGACATTCCTAGTTGCTGTAAGGAGAATGTTTATTTTTTCCTCCCATGCTCTCAGTTTAAAAACAATGGTTTTTTTTTTTCACATCCATACATTCTGTGGGGTGCTGCTGTAGGTTCTCAGGTTTGGTAATGCCTGGAAGTGGTGGCTCCGGTCCTGTGCACAGAGCCAGGGACTCGGCCATTGCGGTCCTCTGTGTCTGAGCTGTAGGGGTTTGCAGCATAAACTCGTAACCAACCTACCCATCCAGGGCCTGAGCTGCAGCTGGTCCCAGTGGGATCTGCTGCATAGCCATGTCTGGGAAAGGCCCAAGGAAAGCAGAAGGGTAAAGCTCTGTGCCATAACAGAGGATGTGCCAACAAGAAGAGTTCTTCTGGCATTCGACTCCGTGTATGCAATGTACTCTGAGATGCAAAGTGAAAGGGTAGCACACAACTGAGATCTGGTAAATGTTTTCACCAAAACTCAAATTGTTTCATAATGGGCAGCATTCCAAAAAGTATTAGCATGATTTCTTTGGAAGGCCTTTGACTGAAGGTTCAATTTCTCTTAAACAACCACTGATATCTTATAGCAACAGATAAGTGCAAAGGACCCCAAGTACTTTTTTCTTTGAGGAGAAAAAATTTCTGCAGATAGTATATATCCACATTAGAAGCTGGCTTTATTAATGAGTGCACAGACCAGCTCTAGTGACAGTCCAGTTTTCTGGGTTCCAGCTGATGAATTACTCTTTTTTTTTAACATGGTTCTAGCAGAAGTTCATCTTGGCACCATATTTTTTTACAAATAACCCCTGTCATTACTGTAGACAGCACTATAGTGCCATGGGAGGGAGAGGAAAGGCTTGTCTCAGAGCTACGCAAATGGATTGATTTTTTTTTTTTTCCCCTCTTCTCATATTTGCTGCTTATTTGGGTCATTTCTAAAAGTACTACTCAATGCAAAATATAAAAAATAGCAATTACCCTTGTGCAATGTATCTGAAAAAACTTATGAGAAGGACTTTGAAACTGGTTTAAAATACTCAGTTTAAAATAGAAAAAATATTTGCCTGTGTAAGTTCTAAGTAGAGAAGTATTATTTTTGAAAATTTAGTCTTGTTTAATGATAACTCAGTAAAAAAGTAGTTTCATCTTGTAATCTCAAAGACTTTGATGCATTTTCTCTTTGCTTGAGCAAAGTCCCCAAGTACTCTAGCCAGATTTTTCTTCAAAAATATAAGTACATTTTATGTGTATAAGAGTTACCAAAATGTTGCTGCTTGAAATATTTACATGACCAACTTGAAATTTGGGTACCTTAATGAGTGGTAAGCATGAGACTTCCCTCCCCTGCTGTGACGAGACAACAGGGGAGAAGGAGAGCAGTTCAGAGTAATTGTCTTCACACCCCTTTAATCATCTGCTGAAAGTGAGGTTGTGACTTTTTTTCTGCTGGGAAGAAGACTGAGACCACAAGCTCATTCCATTTCATATTAATCACCAATTTTTAAAATAGAAACAGCTTTTTGTCTCTCTAATGGGAATTTGATTTTAGGCAATGTCTTTGCACTGCAAAGTATCATATCCCCTTACTAATATTTTATTTTCCCTTTAATTTGATGCAAATTTGATGTAGAAAAGTGCAGTCGGTAGCAAACATGCTTTCTTTTATTTTTCAACTTTCTGTAGGAGTTCTTCATATTTTCTGCAGAGTTGGGAGAAAAATGTGACGCAATAACTGAGAAATTGGTGCATCTGGAAGATCAATTGCAAAGTTCCACCTGCAGAGTTGATGAAGGAGTTATTCATATCCTTTTTGCTATAGCTATAGATACGTATCAATCTCTGTAAGTATGCACATGAGATACTTGCCTGTCAGATTGGCATGGAATGCCAGTTCTTACTGTAGGTTACATGCATTAAGAATGGGAGAAATTATTGTCTTGCTGAAATGGACATTTTTGTGTAGCAGGTTTTCCTATAATGTATTTTCACTGTGATCTGATCCAGCTTTAATTGATTTAACAGAAGTTAGTCTTTGTAAATTAAGACTGGACACTGAAAAGCCTTTATTTTACTGTTAAAATCCTTTTGTTGGTAATGCTCATATAATTAAATATGTAGCACACCAAAAGCTGCGTGGATATGAGTGTCCATGCACCTGCATTTCCCAACATGATTTAGCTGAATTAGATGCTACATTATTGACTCAGACTGTATATATTGTCACCTGTAGTTTGGGGTTTTTTTCTTTCTAAAAAAATGGGCAACAGATGCATCATGTGGCATCCTCCACGTTATGATCTGCCCTCTAACACTCCAATGCAAGTAACCAGATGAGATATTGTCTTATGCATACTTATCTTTTTCTGTGCTTTATCTGTCATTTTTTTCTGAAGTTTGCTTAACCTTTATGAGGAATGCCTTGGCCATTTTTTTCAAAATTTAAAAGCACACAGTTTTGTTTCATTTGTAACTTTCATAGAAAGAACTTTCATAAAAGAGATTTCATTCTAAGAAAGGGAAAAAAAAGTAAGAACCAGTGAAGCTGAGGGAGATGAGAGTACTGAGCTGGTTAGGTTTTAGTAGAGAAGAGGTGACAGTCGAGAGGACCATGAAGAAAGATAGATATATTCAAGGTTCAGAGATTAGCAGAGGAGCTCTGGGAGACATCTGTATGTGAGTAGGGGTGATGACGGTGCTAGAAAGGATTCGGTTCCTTCTAAGAGAAGGTGGACAGTCCTACAGAGAATAGTTTAGAAAAAGGAGAATAAATAGTGTGTGTAAATACCACTGTGTTTTAAGTAATTGGGCATCTATTACAAGTCGTTGCAGAATTCCTATTCTAGAAACTTGGTTTCTTTAAAGGTAACAGAAGGATAAAGTGTAAGGGGCTTTAGTAAGAAGGCTTAAAGTGTAAGAGGGAAGGAAGAATGATGCTGGGGGAAGGGGATTTGCATCAGAGGAGAGAAATCCAGTGAGTGATTTTGTCACTACTTTAAATGTTTCTTTTCTAAGCATTTCCATATACACACAATATACAGAAAGATTATGCAACATTCTTTTCATTATATTTGCAGTGTTCATGCTTGGTTGCAGTTGTGTTTCCCCAGTGCATTCTTTTCAGAGCTGTATGGGTGTATCTTGTTTGTGTGTGTGCAGAGCATCCAATTCCTTTCTCCCTTGAGTATACTTAATCTCAAATGTGCTTTCTCAGTGGCCCTTACAGAAGAACACTGAGAGTTGAGTTATAGGTTCTTTGCAGGGGACTTAATATTCAAACTAAACAGTCACATCTGATCATAGTTGTACTTTACTAGGTAAGGGGAAATAAGCTAGAAAACTGCATTTTTGGTTCCAGAAGATAATACACTACATATATGTGAACTAGTAGTGTTTCTTATGTTCTATGGAGTGTGCCTATTTCTTCACAGCTGTTGACACTGCAAGAGTTAGTTAAAAAAATAAAATTAGTAATTTTAAATTTCAGGAGAGTTGTAGATTAGCCTCATTTTAAGCCACAGTTTTCTGATAGAGATCTGACTTCCTCTATCAGTGAAATTCAGCTCATGTTATCTAAATACAGAAATGCACAGTGTGTGATATCCTGGTCCTAGCAAGACCAACAGTCACAAAATAAGAAACCATGTTTAAAACATAGGCATGTACAAAGAAGCAGTTCAGCAATTCAGCTACCCCTCGTTAGCATTAAATTGCTATTTCAGAGGTAGTCCAGGTCAATGTGCATAAAATGGTACCATCTGGTACGTGTAATCACCGTGCTGTACTTCAAAAAGGAATGAGAAAAATAGCTACCACAGTGCTACAGACCTGTAGATTGGTTGTTGTTGTTTTTTTTTTGGGGTTGTTTTTTTTTGTTGTTGTTGTTGTGGTTATTTTTTTTTGTTTTTTTGTTCTTTTTTGTTTG
Source organism: Peucedramus taeniatus (assembly GCA_013400575.1). Lineage (NCBI taxonomy): Eukaryota > Metazoa > Chordata > Aves > Passeriformes > Fringillidae > Peucedramus > Peucedramus taeniatus. Next base: position 241,647 of record WBNO01017202.1, read on the forward strand.
TTTGTTTGTTTGTTTTTGGTTGGTTTTTTTTTGTTTGTTTTTTTGTTTTTTTGTTTAATATAAAGACTTCTCAGTGCCTATAAAATTAGCTTTCACTCACTGGTAACTTGCCTGTATTGCAGAAACTAGCACTAAGCTAAGAGACAACAATTAGCCTCAGTAGAAGAATTTATTTAATAGATGAATCTGTTGTTTGCATGGTAATCTATTTGATTTTAGATAAAACAATTTCCTATCACACATACTGGACAATCATGCAGTTTTCATTAAAAATCTGTAGAACTCTGAGAGCAGGAGCTTAAAGACCTGAAATAGTAATGAAAGCAGGATAAATTTTTCCAAGCCAATTCACTGGTTATTTTCACTATTCCCATATTCCTCCCAAAAAACTGCCTTACACATAAATGTTACAAAATGTATTAGGTCAAAAATCTAACTGGGGGCTACACAGACGTAAATTTGTCCTGTGGTCTGATTATTAAATGACTTCCAAAGACTCCACTGAGAAAAAAAAATTCCTGATGCTCTCAAGCCATTTGCCAGTGTTTAGTGTGTGTCATAGCTTTGATTAATAATTAAGTTTGTATTGGAAGAAAACACCCAGCTGTCATTGTTTTTCATTCTATGTTTTGATGGCATAGCACACTTAAATCAACGATGCTGCTCATCATAAGTGCCAGCACGACCTGAACGAAGGAGAAATCCAGTGATATTTCTTGGCCCTGAGTATAGGCACAGACCCACTTGCAATTCTGATTATTTGTTGAAATATTTATATAGAATCTTTATATAGAAGGGCTAAACTGCCCTTCTATATAAAAAAGCATTGAACAACAGGGGCATGGGATTGGATGGTAAAGTTCTCTGTAGCACTATGACATATTTGCTAAATTCTATCTAGTATAACCAAATAAACCTACAAAATATTCAGTTGTGGTTGATCATTAATGAGTGTATGAAAACAGTCCACATCATTAATTGGAAAAACCAAAGGATAAGAGGTGACTCATTATGGTGTCTGCAGAGCTGATGAGAGGTGTTACTTTCCTGACAGCAAAGGCCTGAAATTCCCACTAAAATTAAATGGAGCCTATATTGCAATTTCACAGTCATTTTTTGTTCTTAATGAGTAGTTACATTTTGATATACAATTTGAATGCATGTAATAGCTCCTCTTGGTGGAAATGCTTTGTTGGAAGAAAACCTGGCTGTAGTATTATTATAAAAACAATCTTCTTTCCTTGCCCTAAAATGGGCATTTTAATCAGTTATTCTGAAAGCAGAATTTTGTGCCTAAACATTGATTAAATGTCGCAGGTCACTTTGCTAACCCTTCGCATTTATCCTGCAGCAGGCTCCCATACAAGTCTTGTTTTATAGCAGAGCAGGTTTTCAACAGAATCATGTAAAATTTAGCCCTGTTTGTTAGCTCAGTGAGGAATCTCACTCTGGGTGAACCTGTAAGAGATTTTGGGATCCTCCAAGAGTCAGAGGTGGCAATGGCACCCTCTCTGATTTTATTTTAAATGACAGGAGGGTGAGCTCTTCCCACTGTGTGTCACACAGAGAACATGGTTCCACTTGTATAGTTTATGCTGTGATACAGGTGGGTCAGTGTATTTCCACTGAGATGCTGCAAATTATTTGCCTTCCATTTTCTTCTGGAACAAGCAATTTGATAGTAGCTGATATTCAGACCATTGAAGGGTTCCATTTTTCAATATGTAGCAGTCATTCTGTTGCAGTGTGCAAAAACTAGTAAACAAACTAGTTTTTGGGGGAGCATTTTCGGTTTTGCATGGGAGGGGTATTATCTTAGTTTATAGAAATAACATCCGTGGATGTGAAGGAGGGTGACAGTAATCAAGGGGGTAATTGAGAAAATTCTAATTGGTTGCACTGCTGCAAATATCCCTGAATTTTGTAAGGGGAAGTGATGGATTTCCAAAGGCCATTTTATTCTCTTGCTGTGACACCACACAGAAACAGTAGGGACTTGGTTAGTATCTTTCCCTTGCTCCCAAGTGTGTTCTTCAAAAAGGCCAAAACCCAAGTAATTCAAAAGACTTACTGAATTGTCTTAGCTCTTCACTGGTCCTTTGGTGTGTAGCACACACAATCAAAGAATTGTTTAGTTGGAAGTGACCTTCTGACATCATCCGGTCCAACTGCCTGCTTAAACAGGGTCACCTAGAGGAGGTTGTCCGAGATATTGTCCAGTCAGATTTTGAATATCCCCAAGGATGAACACTCCACAACCTGAATGTGCAACGTAGTCCAGTATTTGATCACCTTCCAACAAAAAAAATATTTTCATGTATTTAGATTCAATTTCCTGTTTTGGTATTTCTCCCTGTCACTTCTTCTGTCAGTGGACAAAAAAAGCCAGAAGAGTCTGGCTCCCTCTTCTTCAATCCTGTCTTTCTGCTATACACAGTGGTGGTATCTTGTGAGCCTTCTTTCCTTCAGGTTGAAGAATCCCAGCTCTCTCAGCGTCTCCTTGTGTGATGGATGCTCAAGTCCATTAAACCTATCCTGTGCTGGAGACATTTCAGTAAGTCCTTCTCTCTTCTTGTGGAACCCACAACATCCAGATGGGACCTTAGCAGTGCTGATTAGGGTGGAAGGATAATCTCCCTCTGCCTGCTGGCCATGTTTTTGTTAATCCAGCGTGGGAGGGTGTTGGGCACCTTTTGCCTCATGACACATGGGTGTATGTACAGTTTTTTGTCCACCATGACCTCCATGTCCTTTTCTGCAGAGCTGCTTTCCATCTGGCTTAACCCCTCCATGCTGTGGGTGCTGGTGCCTGGGGTTAGGACACGTGCAGATAGGTGGTGGGACATTGAGCTGAGCTTCTGTCTGCAGCCACTGTGGAGTTTGGCTTTTGGAAACAACAAGAATAGTTAACCAGGTTAAAAACAAGAAAACACCCAACCAAAACCTCTTTTTGATTATTTCTGATCTCAAGAATTAATTTCTTCTTCAGATGTCCAAAAAATGCAGTTACTTTCCAAAATCCCATTGGCCCTTAGAGCAGTAATAGTCCTTTGTCCTTCCTTCTTTTATCTTATAATATATACTCTGTTTCTAACATTTCCTATTGGAAAGCAACTGATCAATAATACCTACTTTTTGTCTCTTTTCCCTAAACATCTGTGCTGAGAGATCAGAAGCTGCATTTGAGCAAAATGATCCCATTTTTTTTCCAAAACTTGAGTCTCTACAGTAATTTGATCTGCTTTTTATCTGCTTGCAAATAAGGCTCTGAGATGATGCTCAAGTTTTTCAAAGAGATAAAGTCAAATAGGTGAAAAGCTTAAAGCAAGACAATGTTAGACCTGCAGCATTGTTGAATATGGGTTGCATTTGTGTGAATGTGGGTTGTACTTGTTCCCAAGTACTTTAATTTACTGCTTATTTGACATTGTGGAGATTTTTTCAGCTTTCAGAGAAGACAGCAGAACCAGAAAATATTCCTAGTTGGAACTTGTTTTCACTCCTGCCTTGGATACTGGCTCAATACTTGCAGCATTGGAGAGAGAAGTTAAACATGAAGGACACATTTGCATGTGGACCCATGCAAAACTGTTAATTTGTATTTTCAAAATGGGTGAAACTGTTTCTCCAGGTATAACTTGTGTGTGGATAGAGATGCCATGCTCAGCCATATACCATATATTTGTCTTAGCCATAAAGGCTCATTTGACAGTTACTTGTCTATATATGATTGTGGTGTTATTTATGAGGTTATTGGTACTTGCTGTACTTAGACTATGCAGTCATCTTTTTTTGTTGCTCCATCTTTCTGTTGGTTAACCGGGGTTTTTTCCTGTCTTCCTCATTTTCTTCTAGTCTTTAAGATTTCTCATCCACTGTCACTGAAACATTTCAATTTTGCTTTTTCTCTCGACCTGAAAATAATTTTGTAGTTGCCTGGGATATTACAGGTAACAACATGCAGTCAGAGACTACACATCAGAATTAAACTTCAGAAGGTTTATGGTGTTCGTGGACTGCAGGATTTACATTTACCGCTTAGGCTTTCAGAAGAGCCTCATGATTAAGTTGCAGAGGGGTAGAAAATCCAGGACTTAGAAGAGGATAATAATATTTCCTACTTAAGAGAAGATGCAAAGCATAATTAATTTGTCCTTGTACAGTGCTTTGGGATCCTCGGATAGGAGAAACTTTGTGTGTACTGCTACTACTTGTAATCAGAGACAGAAGCCTTTTAGATTAACAGAGCTGTCCAGAAATTAGGAATATGCATGAGCATATTAAGAACAAAACATCATAGCAAGTGCATCTAAATATAAAAAGATGAAATGTTGAGGAATTGATAACAGAATTAAAAGTAGCCAAGACTTTTCAAAGACATAATAATGGTTGCCTGAAAGAGCTGTGGTTGGTATAGCTTTACTATGGTCCAGTCACAATTTTTCAAAAGTAGCAGCTTAGTTTTTACAGTCACATAACCTGAGGCCGTCTTTTTTTCTTGACATTGCATTAACATTGGGGTCAAGTAAAACATTTCCTAATGTATGAGCTCTGCAAAGGACAGACTGTCCTTGTGCATTATTATTTCAGTGTGTTGTACTTTTGAAACTGAGTTGTTTCAGTGTCATCCTGTTTCACTTCCCTTGAAGTGAGGTTCTGGCATAAGTTGATGACATACTGTTAGAAATGAACCAATTTCTGTCTTTTGGGGTCTTTGCCCTGCAGCCATACCTGTCCAGGAGGCCTCAGTGGGGATGGGATGGCCCCCAGGGTTTGTTCATAGACTTGATCATTGGTTTATCATTTCAGCAGGCTCTGACTTGCCTCTGCTTGCTTTTTTTTCCACATAGAGTAAGTTATAGAAGAGAGGACAACATTGGTTGTCTCACTGAGTTACACCCAGTCCTTGCAGTTCTTCCAACAATGGATAGTGTTGATGATTTAAGATTATTAGCAGAAAGCCCAGTTTATTGGTAGTACAAACGTATTCCCAGTCATAGCAAAAAAAGCTGTACTGCCAAGAAAGCCTAGCCATTTAAAGGCTTGTGCACGTGTCAGTAGTTGTTACTGTCTCTGTGAATGTCCTACATTCATCTGCCAGTCTGTTCCCTGCTGCACCCCTTGTTGCCACCACATGACACCCTCCCTCCCATCGTTGTGGAGCTGGGGAAAGAGGGAAGTGGAAGGTCTCTTTCAGAGGCTGAGCCATTAAGCATCAGTTTCATCCTGAATTCATTGCAGGAACCCTGATCTGGACAGAGGAAAATAAAACGTGGAAAACTCTTTCTTAACCAAATGAAGCATTTTATACTAATTATTGGATACTTTTCAGGTGGCCTTCTTCCTTTTAATGCATGAGAGTACAACCTTGTTATTGCCCTCTTTGCTTTTCAGCTTGTTCAAAGCATTCCCTGTGGAGTCTCGGATAGCTTTATATTTGTACGTTCTGCACTATAATTAGAATGATAATTCAGCTAACATGAAAGCTTTCTGGAGATAAGTGTAGCAGAAACATTTTCTCTGCTGTAAGCTAATTTTGCTCTTTACCTAGATTCCCACCCCACCTTGCACGTTGTTGAGCTCACTAGTGCCACACAAGCTGTGGTCACTTGGCATTTGTTTCAGACTGTTCCTGCTGCCCTGTTGCCTTCACCTGGGATCTGATCCAGCCAGGTCTCTGTCTCTGGCATAGAAATCCACCCTCCATCCATCAGGGAACTCACACCTAGTGCTGCTGCCTCCATGGTACACAATATTTTTTTGTCTTCTTTCCTTTTCCTTTTCCTTTCCTCCCATGAGTATTCAAGCAGTATCCCACATCCCCTCCCTTTTTTAAACTGCTAAATAATGCTACTTGAGAACTTGAGTTTGCCTGCATTTTTCTTTTCCTAGCAAGTGTGAGAAATGTATTAATATTTAATCCAAACAGTTTGGAAGAAGTTGAAGCTACAGTTAGATAGCCATGGCCATCTGTTGTGAACAGCAGAACAAGAATGTACTTAATAACTTGGAAAGAGAAAAGGGACTGCCAATCACCTATAGAATATTCCTTAATAAAGCTTGCACAGTCTCTGCAGAGGGAGATCCAGGTGGTGAAGGAGACACTCCAGACCATGCTGGTGCAACTTCAGTCAGCCAAGGAGGCAGGAGAAGAAAAGGCTGGAGACTTCCTCTGTGACAGCTGGTGTCCAGGAAAACAAAACTTGAAGGAATAATGAGCAGAAAGAGCTGATAGGATGACATTAATTCACAAAGGGCTGCTTTTAGTAACTGAATACTGTTTTACTAAGCCTCAGGGATCTCTTCTCTCCCCTGCATAACTAATAACTAAATCAGTTATGGAGAAATGGAGCCTGGAGGTCTATCATCAGAAGTATGCTACGCAGCCTTATATGTTTTGGCACAGATTGGGAAACAGCTTTCAGAGCAGCTCCTATAAATGTGCAGATTACAAATTGATACATTTAAAGTGAGTCTGCAAAGTTGCCTTTAATGTCAGAGAAGTGTTCTCCTTGAAGGCTCATAAACACTGTCTTCCTCTACTCATGGATTTTTTCCCCTGATTTAAACATGCAGCATTAAAGCTGGAACATCTAGTATTTCTTGGAAAATAGCTCTAAGAATAATCAGAACTTTTTTTCCCTCCTTTGGTTTTAACAGCTTTTTTACACGGAATGTAATTTCACATTCCTGCCAGTAATTAAATCAATAGGGTGAAATTCAAGCTAAACTTGTTCTTTCAACTGAAATTTGGACCTCATTTGCTCTGTGGTATTAAGTACAGTGGAGGTAACTAACAGCAGCCCCTATAGGAGTAGTTTAACTCTATTTAGGTATTATTATAAACTTTCTTTAGTATTACAGGGGTTGTAAAGAAAAAAAAAACCTATGTTGGTGATTTGTGTTGCTTATATTTAAATATTGTATGAACAATAAGTAATTTAAGTCTCATTGTAAAGATTACTACCATTACTTTGATCTTCCTTGTAAGCTTCAGGAGTAATGCAGATTTTTTTGCAAGACACATATGTTGATATTATACACATGCATAGTTAAATATGTATTTTTACAGGAAATAAAAGGAATACTCAACTGAAGCCAAGTGGATAATTGTTCAAAAGAATTAATGTCTTCAAAAATTCATGGGTACTTCTACTATGATAACATAAAAATTCTGTTGAAGAGGGAGAATGGTTTTTCCTTAAAAAATCTCTTCATTTTTAAAAATACAATAGAAAATGTCTTGCAGCTGAGTACCGTACTTTTTTGATACTGTTTTTCTGACATTTTTAGAATTACTCTTCTACTTCAGTTACTCACTTTATAGCCACGTTGTGTTTTTGCAAATTTTGAAGGTCATTGGACTACTTTCCCACTAAGATCCTGTTCATTTTTTCTGTGTTTTAATGCTAGTTGAAACTTCTACCTCAGTGTTAAGTATGGAAGGAGGGAGAGCCAGGCAGCTGAAATATTATACAACAGGATTATAATTGCCTCCAGGAGCATATGTTTGTCAAACTAGGCAGCAGAGCTCAGGTGGTTTCTATAGTCATCAGATCCTCAGGGTTGAATTACAGCCCTGTAATTCAGAACGTGGTTGACTTTTCTCATTGAGTAATACATGGGCCAGCATCCACATTGTGGTAAAGATTCTCGGAGCTCCAGCTTGCATGGACTCTGCTACTCGGTTCCCTAATGTAGGTCTCTTGGTGTCCTGCTTGACAAGTTTATCTCCCCATGTCCCTGTTCAATACCTACCTCCCCACCATAACTCTGTCACTTTCTGAAGCTCCCCTGAACAGATGAGCAAGGTGCTTGCCTCCAGCTCAAGGCAGGAGACAAGTGCAGGTGGCACCCTGACATTCAGCCCACACACAGCACCAGCTCCTTGGCAAAACCTGCCTGCCAGAAAGCACTCATGGAAACCCACAAGAGTTCAGGTAAACAGGAAAGAGAGCACACTGACAAGATACAGCTCTTAAAACTGTTTTTTTAACACCCATAGAAACTCCCTGGAGTTCAATACCACAGAGGGCCCAGGTACTACATTTCCAGCAAGAAACCTTTATATAGGACCATGACGACAGTCCCAGAGATGATGGCCAGTACACTAAACTAAGGTTTCATGATACCCCCCTCTCCCACCCTGCAGGGCTTTGTCCTTTGAATAATCAGTGCCTGCAATGTAAACAGTTCTTAGGCCTTAGACATGCCTTAGAGCCAGGATCAGCTACAGCTGAAGCATCAAGTCTGCCTCCTTGCAGCAGCAAGGACTCAACAAGAGGAATAGGACCCAACCATCACACAGGCAGGAGAAGAGCAGCCTCACTCCCACTAGCAAGGTTTCTTGAAGACATTCCCATTCAATTAAAAAATGTGTGGCTTTTATGTTTCAAAGCTTCACAGCACTACTGCATTTTAATAAAAACTCAATTTAGGCAACCACTCTTAATAAGACACTGAATTTCTGAAGAGAAGGGAAACTCAGTCATCATTCATGTTATGTTTGTATCTGTTAACATCTATTTTATACGTAACGTGGTCTACTACTACTTCTTTAACTTATTGTTCCATTAACTTCACTGTTTGTTGTGGGAAGTTAAAGCCAGTAACCATCCCTTTTCTCAGATGCGTGATAATAAGCATACTTAAAAAATATATATACTATGGCAATGTATTGATTGCCTTTTATCTGTGAATAGAAAACTCTCAGATAAAGAGAAGTATGTTTTTAACCAACCCCATGTCTGTTTGCATTCTGTGCAGTGTACAGCATTTTAGAAATTTCATCATGGGGAGTGGAGGAGAGAAAAGGAGAAAGAAATGTGTGTAACTATTGTTGTCCTGCTGACAGCAGTAATTCATCTGCTTGAGGTAGCCTGTTATGCCTTTTGAAAACAGTCTAAAGACATATTAAACACTTAAGTCTGACAGCAACATGTAGTTCTTTTCAGTATGAAAGGGAGAAATAAGTATCACACAGTGAACTGTGCAGACAGGTAAAACCTGCACTTGGGTCCCAGCTTGACTCAGTCTTGCTGTGCAACTGAATCCTGCCTGCCCTCCCTCAGTTCCTCACCCATGGATAAGGGCTGAAGGAAGAGCAGTGTGACTGTACCTTGGCTACAGCAATATCTGAGGTCAAAGTTATGCTCTTACACACATTCATTGCCATGATGAGAGGAAGGAGAGTGTGCATGGTGTCCCAAGGACCAGTTTTAGACATTGTTGCTAGAATTCTCACTTCTGGGCAGACTGGTCTCCCACCACCTGCAAACAATGAAAATCTCCAGAAAGAAGTTCTTTTCCTGCCCAGGTCATGTGCTGTCCCTAGACCCAAGAGGTTTAAAGCCCAGACCCAAAAGGTTTAAAGACTACATAGGCAAATCAGGCTTTGAGTGTTTTCTTCTGCCACAGCAACAGAATAATAAAATAATTTAGATTAAGACCATAAGACTGAGCCAAATCATTCACCCAACACTGCCAAGCAAGTACACCACTAAAACACATCTTTAAGTGCCACATCTACACAGCTTTTAAATACCCCCAGCACTGGTGACATCACCACCTCCCTGAGGAGCCTGGTTCAATGCTTGACAGCCCTTTCAGTGAAGCATATTTTCCTGATATCTAACATTAACCTCCCCTGTTGCACTTATAGTGCATCTTGAGGGCATTTCTGCTTGATCCTGTCACTTCTTACCTGGGAGAAGAGACCAACCCCCACCTGGCTACAGCCTCCTTTCAGGTAGTTGTAGAGAGTGATATGGTCCCCCCTGAGCCTCCTTTTCTCCAGGCTGAACACCCCCAGCTCTCTCGGCTGCTCCTCATAAAATTTGTGCTCCAGACCCTTCACCATCTCCCTTGCTCTTCCAGAGCACTCACAATGGACTGCTCCAGGAGAGCTGCAAGATGACGAAAAGTAACTCACCTCCAGCAGTTCCCTTGCATGTGCTTTGTGGGAGGAGTAGTTGATTTTATTGAGTATACCTCTCCCTCAGTGTACAAACATGCTCTCAAGGGACTAAAGACTGAAGCAAGGAGAAGAGAGCACTACAAAGGGTGTTCAGCTTCAGCCTAATATTTACTTTCGCAATCAGTTAGCTAATCCATTATTTCTAAAGCATGACAGCTCAGGCTTTTGCTATCATTACTTGTTACATCAAGATAAGTGCCTGTTTTCTAGAGCATTGAAGAAGGCAGTTCAATAATGGATCCCAGATAGGCAGTAGTGCTGGAGAGAGCTCCAGGGTGAGATTAGAATAATCCTCATGTATCCTCTTAGTTTACTATCCTATTAAAAATGAGGCTGGGACCAAGAGATTTTTTTTTTTAAATTTTTTTTTTTTTTTTTAGTCTCAGAGATTAACACGCTACAAAGAAGCTCTAAAACATTGGATATTTTTCTGCACTGCTAAAGATGATAATACAAGTTTCTGGAGAAGCATTAAAAAATAATAAGAAGAAAGGGCCTGTGAATAAAGGAGATTCTGCCTGAAAAGCAGCCAAGTGTCTTGGTTTGAAAGACAGGTACCTGCCAGCAAAAGCTGGAATCTCCCTTTGAATAGAGAATGTAAACCCCCTCCCTCAGATTATTATAATTTTGCAATTGGAGGCTCTCAGGCAAAGATTTGGGAGTGGGAATAACAGTTCTTTACTAGGAATATTAGACAAAGCAAAGACAAATACAAATGTAATAGCACTAAGAGACAAGCAAAAAACAAAGAAACAACAAAACCTCAGAAAATGCCCTGACAGAGTCAGGGATGTGACCTGACACCCTGGGTATCAGGGCGGTGAAAGCAGTCCAGATGAAATCCTCCTTGAGCAGTAAATGCAGTTCTATGAAGTGAGATAGCCCTGTATGAGAGTCCAATGGCGAAGAAAAATGTGTTCAGTCTTCCTCTGGAGAGAAATCCAGTGGGGAGAGAGAAAACAAGCAGGGTCCCCTGGTACTCCAGTCCTTTCGGAGCGGTGTCCTCGGACCAAACTGCTGCTCACTGCTGTTCCACCCGGAGAAACCTGCTGCCTCCTTTGTTTAAGTCAAGTATCCATAAAGTACCCAGCAATTAGTTACCTAGCAAACCATCAGGAAAAAATTCCACAAACACAAAAGAAACAGATCCAACCCCCAACACCAAGCCAGCAGCCACAGTAAAGCATTTCTCTCAAATTCCTAATGAAGACTTGGATATGAGGCCTGAGAAAAGAACATCTGGGGTTGAGTGAGTAAGGAAATGTTTGAATTCTGCACATGCACGGTATTCAGTCACACTTTCCCTGTTTCCTTATCTGGAAGAGCAGTGTCTTTGGGAAGGGGTTGTTGGGGCATTGTCAAAGACACATAATGTCAGTACAGCACTAGACTATTTGTTCTTGTAATCACCTGCAAAGTTGAATAAATAGTTTATAACAATAAGCAGCCATACAGGAATACTAAGTGGCAAGAGAGAGAGAATATTAAACTAGTCAGGCACAGGTAGGAGACACATGATAGATCTCACTGGAGAAATGAATGGAAAATTAAGAGACCTTTTCACAGTGACAGTCCAATTTACAAGATGAAAATTACCTCAAATTTATTACTTCTCTGACACTGAGACTTTGAAACACCAAAAGAAAGACCTCTCTGTTTTCTTGTCAAAGTAGGCTTAAGATTTTATCTGTCAGCTCAATCCCAAAACCTAGAGTTTTGTGCCCACTCTCATGTTTCCCTGTAGTAGCAGCTCCAGGGCAAGGCTCAGGGCAGCAACAGGGAGCCAGGCACAGCTCTACAGGTAGAACTTCAAAGCTGCATCACAATTTACTCCTATAATTTCAATAACATGAGCTCCTGGAGCAGCAGTTGACTAGTTGACCTGATTATTTTCCTCACTTAGATGGGCAACACTGAAGAGCAAGAACATGGCATTGCATCTCTACACAGTACAGACAAGACTTTATGAGCACTGACAACTCTGCTGTGCCCCTGCAAAGTAAAAGCAAGCAAGGTTTCAGAAAAAGAGGTACAAGAACCTCTTTGGAGATTAGGGCAAACTAACGTAAATTGTAAGATAAGCAAAACTCAGCACAGATAGCTTGCCAACTAAAGCCCAAAATGTGACCCACTCATGTCCTTTAGTATTCGCATGGAGAAAGATTTGCAATGCCTATTTGGTTGTTTTATCTAGCAGAAATCACAAAACAAAAAAGAAAAAAAGACGATATTTTTAGCAGAGACAGTAATTACCCACTGATTTTTTTTCCCCAGAAACTGTGAATAAAGCCCTTCTGCATCCCAGATGTAATGCCCTTGACACAGAAAACACCACAATTCAGTTTTATACAGCCTGTATGATACCTCTAGAATTGAAGAATTCAATCTTCAGGTCTTCACAGGTCTTTACCTTAAATAAAGGTTTTTCCTTTATTATATTAGTATTAAATATAATANAATATAATAATATATTTATTATATTCCTTCCATTTTCCTTACTAGCTTAAAAATAAAAAAACAGAAGCACAGAAAGAAGAAATGCTTTCATAAAATGGTGTTTAGCTCAGAGCAGAGTTGGAGGACAGAACAACTGGATGTCAGCAAGTTGGGAAAGCCTAGTTACCCATTCTCTGGTCTTGACCTTAGCTCAAAAGGGCAAGTGAAACCAAAAGCTTGGGAAGGTCTTCCTGTAAATCTTCCCCAGGAAGTCAAGACTGAAGCTATTACAAAATTCTTCACAGCCCGACTAGGGAGAAACCTAGGGTTATGAGCCACATTTCTTCCCTCCCATGTGCAGGCAGATTAAATGGGCTTGGGAACTAGAGACACATACCATGGTGTAGTACCAGGGGGGACAGGCCACCAGACTTGGTGGCCAAGGAGCAGAGGCAGTGCCACAGCACTTGGACAGTGCTCCAGCCTGAGAGGCTGCACAGCCACTTGCAGCGCTGCTCATCATCCTCTGCAGCAGAGGAAAACCCAAAGAAATCCAACCAACACCAAGGCATCAGGCACTGCTTGTCTTGACTGGTAGTGCTGATCAATGTAGTGCTGCTTGGTTTTGTTAAATGAGAAAGAAAAGGTGAAAAGACCGCCCTGCCTCTCGCAGCCATATGCGATTTGTCATTGCTAATTTTCTATAATGAACTGTAGCAAGTGAAACCCGTCTCTCTCCATTAATCCTGATGGGAAATGTTTCTTCTCTGTCTTCTCATCAAGTACCCCAAATTCCTTGAATGAATATATGCTTTAGCTGTACCAAAAACCCAGCTGTCCTTGGAGCTTCTCTCTAGTCTTGTGAACTGAAGGCAGCAACACAGAGCAGCTCTTCCAGCACAGTAATACTCCCTTGGTTATGACATGGGAACAATAAGGCATCACCAGCTTTATTTCCTTCTGTGTATGGGGTTTTTTATTATCCTGAATTAGAAATGTAATATTGATTGGGTTTACTATAATAGGGAAAAAAGGAGGGAGAAAAACCAAACAAAAACCCAATGAGCAATGTTGTGTTCTGAAAGAGAAATAAATCACCTAGTTAATGTCTCCTGTTCTGCAGCCTTAGTTCTTGGGCTTCGGGAAGTTCTTCCCACAAGATTTATTGAGGTCAGCAGAACAATCATTTAGGGATTTCTTTTTTCACTTCCCCCATAAATTGGTAACAGAGCCTGCTTATCTTTTGCAAGGCATATTAGTAAGCTTCAAGTTTTACCTCAAACTGCTAATGGTCACTGGGTTATGGGAGATGTTATTTAGCTCTAGGGGTTTAATCAGTAGAAGAAAATATTCCTAATTCCTGTGGACAGACAGCCTAAACTGACCAAACTAACCAAAGTGTCTGGTATCTTATGGTCAGGAGCTCCCAGAGTGCTTATCCTTTTCTCCAGTCAGTCCACCCTGAGGTAAAGGCTCAGGCAAACACATGCTCCACATTCATCATCCCTCTAAAACCTTTCACATATGGTTTATGCATGTCCTCAACGGTGCACTGATTTGAAAGAAAGGAGCAAACTTCATGCTGGAATTCAAGGCTTTTTCCCCACTGCTGGTGATCTTTTCATTTCAGCTCTTTGATCTCCCTGCATAGCATTCTGCCTCTGCCATGGGCTGGCACATCAGCTCTGGGACACGGGTGGTGGTGGCAGTGCTCACCCCTGCACTCGGCACATGTGCACGGGCACACCCTCTCTCCTCGCACGCATCCTCCATGCCAGAGAATAAACAGAGCCCAGATGCTTCACCCTCACTGCTTTGGGCCAGAGCCTGCCAAAAGCCTGATGCTCAGGGGGGGCAGGCATGCTCATCAGGGAGTGAGAATCCCCAGGGCACAGGTCAAAGAGAGCTGTTTTCATCCAAGCTTCGCACACATCTGCTTCTTAAGAGGTTGAAGCCAGCCAGGCAGAGAGTAGAGCTGTTTGTCTCTAACCCCCACACCTAAAGTGTCTACTAATCTTCTCCCTATCACTGCAAAAAGCACTGGCAGAACACCACCAGACAGGCAAGAAAGTTTAGTTCCACTGGAAAAAGTTGGAGGCAAAAGGTACATTTTGGGCAGGCAGGGGCTTGCCCCAGCAGCTCCTCCAGAGGAGTTAATCTCATCACAGAATCACAGGAAGAGCTACAGGACCCTGTCACCACCACACACGCCTGAACTAGGAAGCCCAGGATCTCACAGGGGATTATCAGCTACCGTGGTACATTCACACACCTTCCTTCCCATCTTTGCAGGGGCAAAGCAAACTAATCTGCCTGGAGAAGTCTTCAAGGACTTCCTCCATATCAGTGGACCACTGAGTGCCACAACAAAAGCAAATTCAAAAGTCAAGGATAGCCTGGATCTCCATCTGACCCTACCAAAACTGGGCTGTGTGAGCACGGGCTTTCAGCACTGTACCAGCCTCAGCTGGAGTTAAGACATCAATCCTGGGTGGTTACTGTGCAGCTCAGTTAGTGATCATTAAGGGCTTTAGAGAAAGAGGAGGGATGAACCTCTCATGCCTTATAGGTGACTCCAAACTATCCCCAAATTAGCAATTAGAAGTGCTGCCCAGTGCTGAAGGTAGATAAAAGGGCAGAGGTCCTGGGCCCTCAGGGCTTTTAAGCACATCAGTGATTTTGAGAATGTAAACCTTAGTCTGCGGTAAATGTTACCAATGCCCTTAAACTGAAAACATTGTATGCATTCAAGGCTGTGCAAGGTGAAATTTCTGGTGATTCTTGCTTCGCTAATGCTAGGATGAAACCCATGTGCCTCTCTGATTTTTGTGAACCCACCACTCACCAGTCAAGAGTAAGGTCTCCTGGCCAGTCTGTGGTGACCCTCTAGGCAAGGATGCACTGTGCATCAGGCACAGGATGTTCAGAACCTTTCTTTCATGTATGTCTCTGACTTTGGACACCAGGTTGGTTTTGAAAACATCTACAGTGCTTCAGTGAGGCTGGGGGGTAATTAAAAAGGCATCATGGTCCTCTGCAATTAGGCAGGGCTTTGCATAGCCCTGGATTGATGTAGAGGAAATAAAAGTTGTGAGAAATCCTCCATGAAGCATTTGGCATAGAAAAAGGCAGAATCTGTGTGACTACACAGACCACAAAAGTCAGCACACACCAGAAGACAAGCCTTCCCTTGTGACTTGGTGACAGTCCTTGTAAATATCAGTGGACCACTGAGTGCCACTTAATTCTCACCCAGATTGAATAAGTTGCCCCAGCAACTCCCAGCCAATGGCCAAGAAGTTATATCAAGAGTCACCAAGAGGTGAAACAACTTCTCCCATACAATTTGGGGGTAAAAGTAGGAACTTGACAACTTCTACTATGCCCCACATGGAAGAACAGTGTTGCTCTGCATCTGGGAGAGAATAAGTTTCAGCAGGAGCCCCTAACATGGATGCATCCAGCAAGCATGCCCTTCCCCCAGCCTCAAATATTCCCCCAAGGGCCTGATACTGATTTTCAGCTGCTCTTTCCACCTTCTGATGCCCTCTGAAGACCTTGTCTCCTTCTTCAGGTTTCCCCTTGCAGATATAAGACCTTCTCTAGCAAAAGACAAAGTATAAGAACTTGCATGAACAAACATCAAGCTTCACCTGCACTTAAAATAAGCATTCCCTCGTCTTGAACCAAAGCCCACCTGCCCTTCCAAGCATCATTTGCAATCTGACAACTTTGAAACATAAGCAATAGCTGAATCTGAGGAAGTGGGGGGAGGGAGGTGACTAAAAGATCTCCAGAGGTCCTTTTCAACCGCAACCATTCTGTGATAAGAGCAGGGAAAAAAAATCCCAGAAAGCAGACTGCACTACTTTGTTGTGTTTCAGATCTGCCAAGTGTTCCCTGCCACTTCTAATCATAAGTCAAAGTAATCCTTTAAGAGGTTTTGCTTGAGGGAGCATTAAAGTGTGCAGGATCATGTGGAGTTCTCCAAGGAGAGTCACAAAGCGATACCAGGAAAAAAATGCAGGCAAGAGGCACACCACTGACACGGCTCCATCGTTCTGCTATTAAAATGCTAGAGAAACCCAAGATTAGACAGACACTGACACAGGTTTCTTGTAAGAGCAACCAGTGAGTGCATTTCAGTTCTAAATTGCATCTTTATGAGTGGCACTGACCCAAACATAAGATTTAAGCCCAAATAACAATTTACAATTTACTTTTGGAGTAACAGCTGAGCTGCTTAAGGGAAGCTTGACCTAAGGCGACAAGAAGATAGAGTTCCAGTGTCTGCAACCACATCCCTACAGCACCTGAGCTCTGCTTAGGATCCTCATGTGCCTTTACCCCTTGAAACTGGAATATGATGGTCCTCTTTTGGACCATCATGTTCATCTCTTTTGTGCTCACAAAATAACAGGAACTATGACATTTGACACAGAAACTCTGCACCAGAAGGTAGGCATTGCAGTAGCAAAGTAAAAGCCTGGATCCTCCCGCTCAAGAACTTCAGCATTTTGAGGCAGCAGCAATGCCATAACTAGATTCACTAAAAAAATTCTGCCTTAGGGATTTTTTTTTAATTTAATTTTTAATCCAAAACAATGTTGTGAACATTTTCTCCCCAGATGAAACTTTGCAGGTTCATTGACCAAGATATAAATCTATGTCCAAATGTGGAAAGAATCCAAAAAACAATGGCTCCCCACCATTTGCCTGCTCTGCACAGGGATCTCCTGCTCAAAGGGTTTCCTCCACCTACTGCTCATTTCTATTCTGCACCCCACATTGGAGGCCCCTTTTTCTCTACCTTCTTATCCTCTCTACTATTTCATAAAATGAGTAGCCTACATTTACCAAGAAGCAGCCCAGTTCAAGGCAGCAGAGAAACCCTCCATGTCACCCACTCAGGGGCAGGAGTAAGGAGTATGCCATTCCCACCACTGTGTCTCATCAACTTCACATTGAGAGGGGGAGGGAGGGACTGTCTCACCAATGACCCACCAAAACCAAGAGAAGTGAATGAAGTGATTAGTAAACCTCAGTTCATTGGCACAGATACCACATTTCATGCAGCAGTCAGGGAAGAGATTGTCTAGATAAGGGCAAGATAATCAGGACTGGTTGGCAGACGGCAATTCCCTCTTTGTAGGGCACAATATCCAATCCACAGTGCCATTTCCTCCTTCCCTACCTCGCAGCCCTTTGATACTACTAATTCCTATCTGCATATAAAAGACCCTGTTTCCATCATATCATGGGCCAATTAACTGATTCCAACACAGTAATTAGCTGGTAAAAGTAGGTCTCCATTTTCTTACTTAATATAAATGCTGTAGTTCTAGTTCCTGTGCCAGGGAAGCTTCTGAGTGTGGCTGGGCAGCCTCCCTGCACTACACTGCTCCATGATGCCAAAGAGCAGCTGTGCACAAAGTGACAGGATGCTCTGCACAGGGACACAGTAGGACTAGGGAAAAATCCACACCTGCCTCAGAACTCACTCCACCAATAAATCTCTAATATCCTGTTGAGCCAAGTCCTACTTCAACACGTCAGACATGTTTTGTATGAAAGCTCTGACACATCCATATCTGTGCCAGATGATGCTTAGCCAGTTTTAAAGTAGCTCTGTGATTCTAGGAGCCTGTTTTGACCACAGCCATGTCACAGCAGGTGGTGCCAAATAGTTTGCAGAGAAGAAATAACAGCTCTATTGAGCCCCACTGAACCAGGGAACAGGATGCACATCCCCAGGAGTGCTGGCAAAGCAGCAGTTCACATGCCATTTTGAACCACACATATCAGCTTACTCTGCAAATGTGACTGAGCTTTAAACCTCAAATGCTCTACACAACATGATATTTCTCCTCACCTTCCCCCTGCCATTACCCACCCTCAGGGCCATATTTCCCTTCCCTCTATTTCCAGCTTGGAGACTTCTGATGAAGTTTTAGTAACTCTCTTGACTCTCTCATGAGCAGCAGGTAAATAATATTGAGGAACAAACAGTATCTTCAGCCCAGAGCAGATGCAGATGCACTATGTGACTGAGACAGAGTGTTTTATTTATTTTTATTTCTATAATATTTTATATATATATATATATATATAATTTCTATTTTATTTTTTATTTGTCAGGATAAGGGACACTGACTTTCTTAGAGCAAGGCAGACAGCTATCCCTCTCTAACACACATCAATCCGCACGCTCTGAACTAGGTCCAGCCATGGCTGTGTTAAGTCAAGGAGGGCAGAGCTGTCTGTCTGCACCCCGCTGCTGGGTGTCTGACAGGTGAACCAGTCTAGGTACACCACTCTCTTCCCTCCTTCCATAACTCTTGCTAGAGGTACTGAATCCCAGTGCCACCAAAATTAATGGTGATTTACAGCCACTAGTGTCTGGGACAAAGGCTGGCCATGCTCTGGATCAGCTCCTGGATTTTGGTCTGAAATAAGAGTCTGGGCAGGGTACTGAGAGGGGTACTGAAATCATCCATGTTTCACAGAGGAACACACAAAGTGTGCTGAGAGAAACCCTGTTGTTATAGGCCACTATGAAGATGCCACCATCTCATAGTAGATAGCAGCATCACATGCTGCAGCATTTTTTAAAGTGCTTTATATGCCAGGAAGCAGTCACATCAGGTTAGCAGTTCACAAGCACACTGAAGTTCAGAAATTAATTTACTGCTGTTTTAACTCTTCCCAAATGGCATTTGTGAGACCTGCTGCCTCTCCATTACTTTTTTGCTATTTCCCTGCCCCCATTAAATGGACAATGCATTTTATGTGGTTTTTCCCTCAGTGTGAATTCCTAGAAACACATGTGTTCAGAAAGGCTCTTCAGGGTTACCCCCGGCACAATTCATCTGCCCTTGCCTGGTTTTGTACATCTTTAAAGAAAACACTTTGACTACATCCAAGGCCCAACAAATAATGGTTACAGAACCCACAGAAACATGACCTTCACTCGTGGGCTGCCAACAACATTAGAAATGCAAACTCTGTAAGACAAAACAGTCAAATATTGAGCTGGTGTTATCAGCTGAAGTTGTCCCATTGCTGTTCTCCATTAAGCCTGAAGTGTTCAGTATCAGATATGTTAGATGGTCACTTCACAAACCCCTTCAGCATCTTCAGTTTCAGGAGGCATGAAGGGTGCTCAATATCTTGGTGAAAGGGTCAGTTACTTTAACCCATGCCACGGTCCCTTGGTGTTGATGGTTTTCAAATTTATCTTTCAGTCCATTTAATAATGTGTAAGGTGTTACAACTTAGCCACAACCTCTTGTTGCAGGTAGATATGTAAGTACCAGCACCTTACTAGAAAGATCCTCCTGGGGTTAAGAAAAAAAGCCACAAGACATGTACTAGCACGTCATGAAGCCCTACCTGATAATTCTGTATTTCTCTAGCCCAAAATGGCCAGGTCCCATGGGCTACAAATTCACGGATTAGTATAATCCATACAAATGTAATTGCAGATCTCTATGGCTCTTAGCAAGCTCTGCATACTGGTTGTGTGCAGAACTATGTGTACTTCTCTAATCTCATTTTCTGATTTTCTTTCCTCCCCAAAAGCACATCACCAAGTCTTCCTTTTTCCAGACTGAAGTTTGATGCTTTTGATCTCTCAAGATTGAAGACTCTGTTGCCACAGAAGCTTGTTTTTCTTATCTCTTCCTCCATATCCCTTTTACTCTATATGGGCACAAGAAAAAAATTCAGGACAGACATCAGGCAATGAGATCTGTGACATCAGCCAGATTTTAACTGCAGAGTACAGACTTAGCACAGACACTGGGCTGGTCTCAGGCCATGTGTGGATGTACCTGGCAAGACCTGAACATTGGAACTGCTACTGTAACACAGGTGTTTGTAGCCGGCCCCTGCCAGCAGGCTGTACAGGGCAGAAGAACCAACCCTCTGCCCTGCCCTCCTGTCTCAAACACCTTTTGCAGGGGCTGGCCTAAGGCACTGCAAGCATGGGGCACAAACACAGAGGAATGGGCATCACCCTCCTCTTCTGCACTCAGGGAAGAAAGGGGCTGCTTTTAAAAAAAAAAGGGATCTCTCTGGAAGGCACCATGATCTGAGACACATTCCAGTGGCCAGTTCAAGACCAAGAAAAGCCTGTTCTACACCTGCCTCTGGCCTTCCATGCAACTACTTTAGGTAGCTAAAACTTGGGCAAGGTGTTAGGTAGGGTTTTTGGGTGCCACAGCTAATTCAGAATCTTTCTTGTCAGACCTGTGACCTGCCCCTAGAACATTCATGGGGCTCCACTATCCTTGTATTTTCTCCACCAAATCTGCCTCCAATTCCTCCACTTGCGGCCTGGCCCTCTATTTGGATATTCCCAGTGCTGAAGAGGAAGATCACAGAGCTCTGTGATTCTACTGCAGGAGGAAGAGCACTGATTAAATTGGCAGCTCACCCCAGCTCTGGTGCCTAGTTACTCTTGGAATGCAGAGGAGGAAGGCAAGCTCCAAGGCCAATTCAGCATCTCTCTTACCCAGCAGCTCTGCAGGAAGCCCATGGAAGCCACACAGGTAACAAGCTATTGAGTACCAGTTCAGCCCAGAGGCTGCTTCAGGAACAGGCAATTAAAAAGCAGGGCAGCCTGTCACCCGTATCACTCTCCCAAATGTCATATGGGGGTGTGAATGCCAGCAAAAGATGCCCTTTCTGACAGCCCCAGGTCTCAGCCCTCCACAGTGGATGGGCAGCTAGAGCAGCTCCCTCTCACACAGCATGCTGCATCCCCACACTGCTGGGACACCTCTGAGGGGTAGAGCAGAGCTCAGTTTCTCTGACCTATTATGTTAATAGCCCCTGTGATGGAGACAGACAAGAACTATGCCAGTTAATAGCACTTGTAATGAGGAAGAGAAACAATTCTTTTTCCAGTTGAGATCGATAACAAGGCTCCCATGGGTACCTATGGAAAGTGGATTAGGGCTGTTACAGGAAATTAAGATGCACACAGAAGAGTGTAGAAGGAACCGTGGAGAGGAGTTTCAAAATTCTTGTAGCCTGATGAGAAATGATTCACTTATTTTCCCAATAAGAAAAAGTATTTTCTTAAGTGTAATACTTTAAAAAGTATTTTAAAAGTGTATTTTAAGAGAAGAGGCACAGTTGGCCATGTGGAAGAAATGCCATATCATTCATTGGTTATGGGTAAACTGCTCAGCTTTAAAGCTCTTCCCATATTCCAACAGATGTAAATGCAGGTATCATTCCCATCTTCATCTCCAGGTAACAGAGGCCTCACGTCCAGTGCACTTCACTTGAAAAATAAGTAGGGAACCAGTAACAACTGGCCCTATTACCTCTTAGGGTATCAGATGCAGCGTGTTCCTTTAGCACAGACAGCTCAGAGGTGGAAGAGCTGTGTCGGCATCTGAACCAGAGCAACAGCTCTGTTGTACAGATGCCAGTAGCCCTAAAACCTCAGCTCAGAACAAGGCTCAAGATATGCTGGAGAAGAACAAAACTTTTTCTGAACAGATGACATTTTCTGCAGGTAGAAAGGTCTTAACTTCAACAACCATGTCACAGTTGTCCTGTGCAGGGCTAAGAGTTGTATTTGTGGGTCCCTTCCAATTCAGGGCATTTCATGATTCTATGATATGTTCCCAGCTGGTTAGAACTTATCCCCTCCCAGTCTCTACTAGCATCCCCAGTCTGGAGTCAGAGCTTCACCTCTCACATGATGAATCATATCTCCCAGCAAGCCTCTATGGCCATTAAAGCAAAATCAGTGCCAGCCTGACTTGTCCTCTGCTTTCAGCCCAGTCAGCTACAGAGACAGCATTCCCTGCTCGGGGCCAGTCCTGTCCCAGCCCACCTGCTCAGGGCCTGCCCACCCTCCCCTCACATGCAGGTGGCCTCTGCCATGCCAATTAGTATCAGTTCTGATTTTTCCTCCTGATGAGAACACGTGCATTTGGGACAGAAACCAAACAGCTTGCCTGACTTCACTGAACAGCCAGGTCCCAAACAGCTGATGCTGCATTATCAGCAAGGACCACATCTGAGTACTGGCTCATTAGTTATCTGTCCTCTGATTTTGCACTAAATTTTGCATTTAGTGCAAAATTAACAGAAAATGCTTATGGTCTCTGGAGAGCTGCTCCTTTCCAAATTCAAGGCTCGCCTCCATTTGCTGTCTTCCAACACCTGAAAAATATTTGCTTTCTCCAGGTAGCTAGGTTAGGACTACCATATAGCTCAGTTTAAGCCAAAAGAGTGTAGTTTCCCAGGGCAATGAGCTTAACATTTCTGCCTGACAGCACAGTGAAGCCGGTAGCATTTACAGACCCAGAAGACCAGAGTGTACACTGACACTCTGGGCTACTATCACCTCCCAAATTGTGCATGGACAACAGAAACCCACATATCAGAACTTACTCAGATAATAGTATTTCAAGTGAAAAAACAGGACTGTCCTTGTCCTTCATGGCAGTTTCTTACTTCTTACATATGGCTGCCAAACGTAAAGCATAACCAGGACACTGGAGAAAATATTTTGTTTATCTTTTGTTTCTGGGACTCCACAGATAAAACAGAAGGGAAAAAACACTGCTCCCCTCCTAAACAGCAGTAAAACCCTGTGATTAGACTTCTCTGAAGAGCTGCATCTCACTAGCATTTGAGATTCTATCCCAATAGGAATACAATAGCTGTGTTTCTCCTCTATTATCTCCTTCTGTTTGTCTTACAGGAGCCAAAGGGGCTCAGCTGGTTTTCCAAGGAGAGGAGTGCTCAGGCTTCTCACTGGTTTCTAAGGAAGCTGCAAGAGCTATGACCCATGAGGATCCTTCAGGTCAGGTGCTTACATGCATAATTTGAGTCAAGTTTGTTCCATTTAGCAACAGCTTGAACTGAGGGTCAGGAGGTCAGCCATGAAGGATTGAACAAAATGACTGCAAAGCAGAAAAAGGCTTGGCAGTCCCAGGAAGAGCCATGCCCAGAAGGTCCAGGAACAATCAGAGTCAATAGTCATGGAGGGTTGTGCTTTTGACCATGACGTGTTACACTGGAAACAGCTTCATTTTTAAGAACTATTTCATAGAAGATACTCAATGAATTAGTGAGGTCAAAATCCTGCAAGTGTCTTCAACCTTTTAATCTGACTTTGAGTACTTTCAGTTTGATTTCCTAGGTATTGTTGCACTTCCTTGAAGTGCCTGGAGAAGAACTTCAATTACAGACTTTTGTTCCCTCTCAAAAGTCAGCTCAAGAGTCATCTCCTGTATTTTCTCTTTTATTGTAGTTATGGCGAAAAGAGATCTTTCAGAGTTATTTTTGAAATGCTGACATAAAAACCCATCTAAGATTAGCCAACTACATGCTTGCTATACAGCCTTAAGGACTCCAGCAAGCTTCTCCCTTACTTAGCTGCTATATTCAGCTCTTTAACACTGCACACTCTGTCTTACTCTTACAGACATCAGGGGCAGATAGAGAAGGGAGAACAGAAAGGATGAAGGGGATACCGAATTCTTTACCATACAGAGCAGTAGTAGGTTTCAAGTGAGAGCTCTCATCTGTCCCAAACATACAAAATAAATGTAGATGGTAAAGGGGAAAAAAAAAAAAGAGCATTTGTAGCATACAGGTCAGAGGCAATGTGGCCCTCTTGGCTCTCCTTTGTTGGCTCAGTCACAGAACATCTGCAACAAAATAATTTCCCTTGGTGTGTTGCAGCACCCTTGCTGCACGCAGACCGTGTGCTCAGCATCTGCTGCCTTTCCTCCCAAGTTCATGGTGTACTTTCAGCCAGGTGTCACAGCACGTATGACTGCGGGCTTTCAAAGTCTTTCACAATTGTGTACAAGATGGATCTTCAATCCCAAAGCTGACAAAAGACCTCTATGTTAAATTCCATACACTGTCCAGATGAGAAATTGAACTTGGCTCTTCCTAGGTACAGAACTTCAAAGGATCCATGTCATTTCAAAAGCCGTAACTTTACATCTTCCAAAGGAGATTGGATGGGTAAGTCCCTACTTTGGGTTATTTTGAACATTTCTACTTTTCCCTACCATTCCAAACCCAAGGTAGCATGTAAACAATTTCATTGTGCTACACATTTTTACTGCCACAGAGCAGCAGCTACAAGTTAGGAAGGAACAATTGTTTTGAAATTGTTCACCAGAAACCCATCAGAGTAGTATTGTGTAAGGAATTTTATTTTTCTGAAAAGAATTCATAGCTTAAAGCATCTATTTCAGAAAGGGTGTCAACTTCTGAAGATCCTTTCTCATGCAAGGTGCAAAGCTAAGAAGAACGTGATGCAAACTGGAAGAGGATGCAAGGTCTATAAACACAGAACTGCCAGAGATTGACGTGAGCAAGTCAACAACTTTTCATCCTTTAAATTCCTACTTCTCAAAGCTTCCTGCTGCAGACAGACCCTTCCTCCTTTGTTAGCACCTCCTGTTCAGTTTCCTCTGCCACCAGCTCAGAGGAACATCCCAAGCACACTCTGCAAACATACTTCAGTTGGGAATTAACTTATCCAGCACTGTGTGCCAGAGAGAAGAGATTTCCCTTTCCATGATGAGAGGCACTGTTCTGCACATTAGTGTGCCATCATCACTGGGAGGTGGCTGAGGAGTCTTGAAGGCAGGAAAGTAACTAGTGAAGGGTGGGGGGAAAGGAGTAAAAAACTAAAGCTGGAGTGTTCACTTGCCAAAAGATCGTGGTGGCATGCAGCAGCCCTCTGGAGACTAGGACTATGAGGCCAAACCCTTGGGCAGGAAGAGTTGCCTCCAAAACCTGACCACCCACCGAACCAGCTGATGCTTTGGGGAATTACACTAGCTCACCTTGATAACCCACCTGCTAGGATCCCTTTGTTGTGGTCCCATTTTCAGCTGGGTTTGGAGCTCAGCATGCCACCCCCGGCTGTTGAGGCAAGACATGCCCTTCCCTCTGCTTTTGTCCAAGGCTCCGTTTTCACCAATAGGAATTGCTGCTGCGGAGCACCACAATTTGCTAAGGCTGTGGTTACAGGACCCCAGGAGAGCTTATGTTTTTTTCATTTACTTAAGCCTGAAATAAATGAACAATCCTGGACAGGAAATCCCAAACATTAAGCAAAGGGTCTGGGATAGCTCTCATGGGTTTTCTTCTACTATATACATAGAATCCTTCTATTATATGTAGAGAATTGTACTGCCCCTTTAGCACGTGAACCATCTCAGATCCCACAGTTAAAAACCTCTCTGCTCTCTAAATGCTTCCTCCACACACTTGCTTTTCCTGCCTGTTTCTCCAGTATGACTTTGCATAACTTGGGGTTTCATTCTCACCCAGTATTTCACAGTATGAAAAGGCAGAAAAGTCTGAGAGGTAAGGAGGAGAGGGGCTTCATGTTCCTTTGACAGGACTAGCAGGCTGAGAGGTGATCCTGTGCAGAGGTTTGTGCTCTTATGACTGCAGAGCAGCTCATGGGGAGCAAGAATAAAGCAGAACAGCTCATGGTGAGCAAGAATTATACAGGAACAAACAACCAAGAATCAAGACTAAAAGGTACATCACCAGTAGTACTGCCATTTACAAGGCATCTGACAATTTGTACAAAGAGGCAGCAGGCAGCATTTTGAATTTCACCGGAAATACAGATATGCATTGGCCTTGCTTTAATGACCTTTATACGTTATCAAATGCTTCAGCTTGGTTCAGCAAAGGCTACAAATTCCCTTTTTATTGACAAATGTTATGTTCTCTACCCATTTTTGCTATGTAGTAGGAATTGCTATGTGGGGTTAGCTAGCTAGGCTAAGCTCCAAGTCAGGGGAAAAACCAAAGGCACCATTTCCTTGGAGTAATACTGTAAGCAACGAGGCTTTCTATGAAGTAGCCAAGCACTGAGGCACGGGATCTATTTGCAGGTTTATTGAATTCCAGTGCCTGCTGGCATTCAATAAACCAACCTGTATGCCCAGACTCCTCCAGGACTGTTCCCTTCCCAACGGCAGCTATTCAGCAGGAGCCAGATCACACCCTGCCCCTGCCTGTGCTGCTGCCCCCAGGAAGTGCAGGAGCAGCAAGCAGCATGACAACAGCATGTTGAGAAGCCACAGGAGAGGCTGTGACACTGGCAGGGACATGCTCCAAGTGCCAAGTCAGCCCTGCTGCTCCCTGTTACTCATTGCCCTAACATAAGCTTTCTGCTCTGCTGGTACTCACTGCTCTCACCCAGCAGAGAGAGCAAAATTCTTAGGTTTGAGGGAGCTGATAGCTTTCCCCTTCCCCACAGACAAGAGCACCTAGGTGCAGGCTCCTACAAATTGCTTTGATGAATTTGGATGGGGGAATTGGTGTTGACAGAATAAGAGCCATCAGCCAAAACAAAGTTCAGCTCGGATCCAGGCTGAGCTGCCTTTCAAGCCTGACTAACCACAAATATGAACGACAAAGCCTTCCCTTCCTGTGCACCTTCTGCCTCCCCTTGGATCATGCAAAAGCAGAGGGGGATGTAAATGTGGGGCCGTCTTTGACTAATTCTGTCCTTGAACAGGAGCCAGAAAATACTGGAAACAGATGTTTTTAGGAGGATATTTTTTTCCTGGAAGTTTCCCATCTTCCCAGAGACACTCCTTACCTGAAATACTGTCAGAACTTACAGAATACATTGTCATTAGAGCTGTGCAGGAAATATACTTCCTACCCTATTGAAAGAAACCTTCCTTCAGTACTCCTAGTGAGGAAATCATGCTTTGTTAGTTTTCTTACACAAGGAAAGGAAAGCAAAACAAAGTAACAAAACCCCCCATCAATTAAGAAACCACCTGTGTTTTTCACCATAGCTAGTGGGCAAGCATTTACATAGAATATGCAGAGTTGGAAGGGACCCACAAAGAGTTCAACTCCTTGTCCTGCACAGGACCATCCCAAGTGTCACACCTTGCTTGGAGATCAAATTCTTGATCTCCCCACATCAGAGAGGCTTTAATCTTGTTTTATATCCCTAATAATCTCATGGGTCTCCAGGCTGGTGATACCTCACTAATGATATTTTCAGGAGTTTTGGATGACACGAAATTCTTTGCAGGATGGCAACCTACCTGGAGCCTGACCTCTGCTACAGAGTTGGGATAGGGAAGTTCACAGAGTACTTCTTGCAAGTAACTCAGAACCATGGAAACTGCCAAAACAAAACCCAAAGAGCTTTCAATGGTGTTGACAGACAACTCCAGATTGTTATCCAGGACACCATTTATGAGCAAAGTGTGAGAGATCACCAGACATATTCAAAATATGTTGCAACTTCTAAGGAAAAAACTTACCAGAGCCAGGTAAGAAAAGTGCCCCAGCCTGTTATTCCTGCTGTATTTCAGTCAAATGTATTCATCTTGCTAATGAAACCTGAGAGGGAGTTTCACACCATACAAATTCAGGGGTTCTTCCAGCTCATGCCTGGCCTTGTAAGCTGGGATAGGTGAACTCCACAGGCAGGACAAAACCAGTTTGGCAGCTTTGCATAGGGAAATGCTTGTACTGATAGGCAGGAGCTTTGGAACCCGCAAAGGCAGCAAAGACACCCAAGTCATATAGCTATTATAGGCAAGGTGTTTCAGAAAGACTTCCAAAATTGCTGACCTAGAAGATCTCTGGAAACTATTTGTCATACTCCTTTGAAGTTGTACAGGAAGTCTGATAAGGCAGAACTTCCCTGTGTGCTCTCTCCATCCCCCTTGTTTACTCACATGAGGGGAACGTCAGGAATATCTGGTGCAAGAAATTCTGTACATAGTCCAATATAGCACTCCAGAAATTGCCACCTTTGCCTTACACTTTCTTTTCTTTTTCCTTGGGAATAGCACTGAAGATAGCAGGGCATATTTCAAAGCATTCAATGCTCCAGTACAAACAGGTTAGCTTTAGACAGAGAAAGAAATACCTTAGTGTTATGGATAGCCAGATCCCCAGAACAGATTTAATTCCTTAGTTCAAGAATGGAAAAAAAAATCCCAAAAACATATTCTCAGTGTCTTTAACCAGGCTGTGAAGCATAAAGGCCTTTTACACTGAAGTTGTCATACAGGCAGTTATAAGTGGCCACAGATTTGCCCTAAGGATCAGAAACAAGAAATTCATTTTGCCTGATCTAGATTGAAGCACATTAGTCCCAAAATACCACAGTAAGATGTCAAACAACAGACTATCCTTTTCATTACAAAAACTAAAATAAATTTGCGCATGCTGATACAGAAAGATTCTTTTATACAATTTCCATAGATGCCACTAAGAAACCCCAAAAATTAAACCAAGTGTTAGTTCATCCATGTCTGTTAATGAATGTATAAATCAAGTTGTTGCAGATATCTATTATCTCTACCTTAAAACAATAAAAATGAGACACTGTATGATTTTTGAGGGGGTATATCTAGCCACAGACCTTATTTTTGATTGTCAATACTGATGTAACTTTAGAGAAGTTAAAGGCAGTTCTGCATAAAACTAGAACAACTCTTGATAGAATCTACAAAATCCTAACTAGCATATGCCCAAAAATTTCAAATGTGCAAGTTGAAGTTTTTTTTCCCTACCATCTTTAAAGAGGTTGAAAAAACAAATTGGATTTTTGTTATTTGTTCACAGGGCCATTTACTAGAGTTCATTAAAATCCGAGTGCCCACATTAAAGTGTGACTGAGCCTTGACTTCTTTCACTTTGCCAGTTGCTCCTACATGGAAAGTCTCTGTGCCCATTTCAAACTGTGGGGGAAAAAAAAGAAAAATTATGGGTTTAACAAAGGGAGGGGAGGAAAAAAAAAGTCCTGGATCTATGGCCTTATAGTGAAAGTTTCCAGAGGTTCCAAAACCTGACAAATTCAATTACTGTAATATCGCAGACACTCAACCTGCCTGAAAAATGAGTGTTTTAAACAGAATATCTGGAAGATAAGCTGTTATTTAAAACCAAATTCAGGTAGCCCCCCGATCAACCTTCCTGGTCACCATTTGTGTTGCTGGGGTAGTTTGAAGCCAGAAATTTTGCTATGCAGCTGCTTGAGGATCAGGCTTTATCACCAAATGCTGACATGTGGCCTATTATCACTTCTATATACCAGGAGAGTCAGCATCCCTCCCTGCCCACCCCAACCTGACACACCTGGAGTACACATTTCCCCTCACAAGCCAACCAGAAACAGCAACCTCTTGAGGGGTTTTTATTTTTAAGACAGACCAGTCGCTTTCTCTCCTTAACCCCTCTCTGGTAAACGGGGGCAGGCTAATTCTTTTGTTCAAGGCTTGTAGAGCATGGTCTGCTTAAAGGCTGCAGCAGATGGTGAAGATGTTATGGGAACAGTAGCAAACACAGATAGGATGAGATGCACCCATGACCAACACAGAGCAGACATCAATAGCAGCAATACTGAATGGGGCATCATTTATCATTGTAAAAGACAAGACAGGGTTACTTTGAGGGACTTTTAAATCCCACTGCGTTCTTACAACTAGCACCCTACAGTTCTGCCTATGGAGCAATTCTACTTCTTTTCCTTCAACATGGCTAGTTTGGCATTGAGTAGGGCAAGGGTAATTGGTAAAAGGTAATGGGCAATTGCCCATGTAGCTCTTTATACCATGAAATGAGCAGATTCATACAGAACTAGAGAACCAAAGAAATAAGTGTTCTTAAAACTAGAAAAAAAAAAAGAAGACACATGAAGTAAAATTGTGTCTAAAGACTGCAGGGTGAAAATCAGGGGCAGAGCAGGAATGAGGAATTACCCTGGCCATCAAGTACTGCTAATTCCTCTGGATGGTGCTTACCCCCTCTTGCAGAAAGGGTGAACAAAAGCAGTTTTCCTTTGAATGCCAATCCGGTTCTTTACCAGATACTCTTAAATCTAACTTTAAACCCTGATTGCTGCAATTCTGCCACATTAAAGCGATTCTGTGAAATAACACTGATTTATTCACAATGCTGCTATTTAGCAGCCAGAGCATCAGAGCAATACAGTTATGTTTTGATTTCAATTCAATTGCCAACAGAACAGAAGCCACAGCACAAAGCTGAGATATGCATAGCACAGCTGTGATAGTGGTCACATCCCAGCAGCTCTCTGCCTCTCCTTCCCCAGTTTAAAGTCTTTTTGGAAATGTCCCTCTGCTGTGTGGCCCTGGGCCAATACACAGGGGCTCACACCATTTACACAGGCAGACCCCCAAGAATGAGGGGGTATTTCCACTGAGAAACAGTTTGAGACCCCTCAAACCCACAGAGAAAAAGTTGGTTTCTGGAAGCAGCACCATCTGGAGAGGTGTAGGAGCTGGGGTTTGAGAAAAGGGAAATACCATGTCCCAGGAGGACACAGCCTTTTCACATGAAAGAGATCTAAAAGCTGAAGTTAAAAAAACAGTTCAAAAGGAGCAATTCCCTTTTCATAGGGGAAATGAAAAGCCACCTCAGGCCAAAGCAAGAACAGACTTCTAGCAGACTTATTTCAGCATAGCTAGGACCAGTCCCTCCAAGCAAAAGGGACAGGTGCCCAGACCTCACTAGTCAAGAAAAGTCTGACTAGAAAAGAGTACTTTCAAATTTAACTCTACTGCAAACTTAAATATCAGAGCACCAGAGCTTCAACATGCAAAAATACAACTTCCTCTTCTGAAAATAACACTTTTCAAAGGACTTTACCAATTGGGCAGCTAAAGGAATACCCAGATACAATTAGAAAGGACACAAACACTTTCAGCAACCAGGTTTTACCATGCTGTGCTCTGCTAATTGTAGCCAAGCTGCGGCACGAGTATTTAGCAGGTAGAAATAAACACTCACCAGTAATTTTTTTGCAGAGATCTGTGAAACTCAATCCAGAAAACTGCACTTGCACCTCTCAGCCTCTACAACAGACACCCAAAGTCAATCAAAACCCACCTCCCTTCCCAGCAGGGCCGACCTTATTCCTTAGCCCTGTGCAGAAGCACCTTATCACTAGAAGCAGCTGAGGAGCATTCACCACAGTTGCAAGCCAGAGGATTAATTACGGCTTTGACTACCACACTGGTAAATTAAATAACCTCCTTCAGGAGGCCTGAATGAGCAGAAATATCCCATCCTCATAAACAGTTATAACCATAGCAGCCCATGATAATAACTCAGTCTAGCACACTAAAAGTCTTGGTGCTTGTCTTAATCTTTTTTTTTTTCTCCAATGTCTCTGCACAATAAAGAATCCAATTTCACATGTTCTTGACATGGCTTTTTACCCAGAGTCAAAGGGACTCAGTGTTTTGGGAGCCTATATTTTACCTGGAGGGATAAGCTGCTTTAAAGCAGAGCTTGCTAATGTGACAATGCTGTGTCTTGGAGGACTTCAGCAGTGCTCCTTGAGGAAGTGGCTGCATTTCTTCAGTCTCCCTGGGAGCTGTCTTGGCCCTCATGGGCTGCCCCAGATGGGCTTCTGCAGTGCTGGGAGGGTGCCATGGGTTTCAGAGAGGAATTCCCTCCCTCCTTCTTTTGTCCCCTGTGCCCAGGGAAGGCCTTTTTATGGTAATGCCGAAGACATCTCTAGCTAAGTGTGATACTACAGGTTTTGTTACCCTCAATTCAAAAATAATAATGCTGTTAAAATAAAAGCATCCTGCTCTGCTCCTCCTAATTCTTGGAGATAGAAATTAGGCCACAGGATTAGTTATTTTCTGTTCTTGGGTCCCTGGGAATTCCTAGGAGCTCAGTACCCTGCTCTTAGGGGCCATCCCAAGCCAGCTCCCTGCTGGTTCACTGCACCTTAGCAGTTGAAATCTCAAATAGTAAACGTAATTGTTTTATTTTCTGTCAAGGTTGCTGTGTGTGTCATGCTCCATGTAGCAAAAAGTAGTGATATTTAATGGGGAAAAGGGTATTTTCTCAGAGCAGGATTTTATAAACCAGTTGTTTGAAACAGATTCAACTACAAAGCCACAGAAATTCCCCTTACCCATTTTTTTGAGTTCTGAATCACCATCTGGAGGAGCTGCCTGGCTCTGGGGGAAGCCAAGGGATCAAATTCAGATTGGAGGCCTCTCTTGGGAAGACTAAAGTTAGGTGAGAGGAATCCCAACCAAGATGCTGCAACAGCTGCTGAGAGTATTTCTGGAGCAGCCACGAAATGAAGTATAACATGAGTTTTTTGACAGGGTACACTGCTGCGTTTGGAAATTAAGCTTTATTACAGCTCTGTTCCTGTTTTGGAATTCTTATAACTGTGGGAGATGTGGGACATACTTCGGTTCATCACCTCCAAGAAGAAATAGGTGCCTAAATTCCAGTGATTTCAGCAGGAACTGAGATCTTCCAAATCTAGGGCTTTGGAACCCGTCTAGTTTTCCTCTCCTGTGACTGGTGTGTCTGTACACATAATTAATCAGAATAAATTGGTAGACTCTATTTTTTTTTTCAAGCAGGTTTAGCTGAAATTGGGGTGGGGGGGTTGGGGGGGGAAGTTCTTCTCCTCTGAGGTGTGGATCTGCTAGTGGATGGAAAGAAATGTTGCTCCCTGCATGGTCACCCCTGGCTGACGAGACCAGTTCAGGCAGTGGTAGGCAGCAGCGGCTGGGGCAGGGCAGCCCCTTCTGCTGTCTGACCTGACTGTTACTTGCTCTGCTGGGTCCCTTTGGTCAGCTGACACAGTCAAACTTAATGTAAACTTAGCAGATTTTTTTTATTTTTCTTTTATACTTTTTTCTATCCATCCACACTTACCACTACTGCTGGGTAGTAGCCAAATGTAAATCAACAGATTATTCTACCTGTCAGCTCTAAAATTACCTACTGTTAGCAGTCATTGTACACATCCTGTTACTGCATCAGTGTCTAACTTGTTTGTATGCAGATTTTTTTTTCTGTTTTATTACCCTTTGTGAATACAGCCAAGAAGGGCAATAGTAGATAAATGACCAAAGAGTTTTCTGCAAACTATGTCTGCATGCAGTGAAAAGGGGCTGTGCTCAGCCCCCAAACACTGGATTGTCTGTTGGCAGTGCTGCATTAAAATTTGGAATATACCTGGGCTTTCCTGTCTACTTTTGCTTACTCTGAACGCTCTAAAGACATCCTGGGAAGAACTGTCATTTCCTAGTCAGAAAGAACTGACATCTCCTAGAAAGCATTTATTGTAAGCATCCATAAAAATTTACTTCTACACTTGATACCCACTGGGGTAAGGGGAAGGGTTTCTAAAAAATTATTTACAAGATAGGAAGAAGAAAAAAGATTATTTAAACAATCACTGGGAGATTCTTAACCTTTACTAAACAGATTTTTTCATTGAATTTTCTTTTTTAAGTGACAAGGGAAAAAAACCCAACAAAAATCAAACCTACATACAACTCAGAAAAAAAAGATTACGTGTGTCACACGCATGACAGGTTAAGAGAGATCTTGGACTGGTCATTTAGCTTGCAAAATCAGATGATGTGGAGCTGTGAAGTAAAAAAGTCTCAAAAATTGTAATTCCCTGAAATGTTAACTTGATTTGTTACTGGCATTTAACCAGTGAATGAAGGTAGGAAACAGTGGTTAGACAGTAACTAGTCATACTGCCAAGTATTCACCTGATATTTGGGCAAACCAGCTGTCTATTGTGCATGGCATCATACAATTTCTGGCTGTAGCTCTGCACAGATGGCTGCAGCATTCTGCTTGTAACACAACGTAACACAACACAGCACAGCAGAGCATAACATAACACAGTATAATGTAACATGGTGCCCTGATGTATTCTCTGCATTACAACAAACCAAGCATGGCATGGTTGTGGTGGCCCCCATTTCCCAGCACTTCCTACCAGGAGGTGATGTGGGCAGAGAATGGGAGGAGCTCAGAGTCAGCTTCAAATGAGAACGGTAAAACAACGGCTACAGAAAGACGTGTTGTAGACCATGACAAGTTTCACTCAGAAAGGAGCCCAGCTGGAATTCACATATGACATGACTGCAGACTTGAAAGGACCTTTTTGCTGGAAAACAGCTTGATCTTGCCTGAAAACACATACCAGACTACAGAAATTTTTACAAGCAAAAAGAGGAATCTGGCTGTGAGTAAAGGGATTAAACAACAGCTTTAACATTCAGTGACAAATGTTTCAGCAGCATCTGAAGTCATTTCAGGGGCCTGATAATCCTTGTTTTAAAGAGTGCCACAGAGACAAGAAATGCCTTTAGAAAAGCGATGGAAAGCTACTGTGTGTAAAAGCAAAACCAAGTTCATTCTGATGCTGATGCTCATTCTCAGCCGCTGCCTTTGCTTCTGAGGGAAGGTCCTATTTTAAGCTCCTTGGAGTGTTGCTGCAGCAGCTAAGCAGCTTGCTACATGCCAGAGCATGTGGAAGTCTGTGGTGTGGAAAAATGGGCAGAGGTCCAGCTGACCCCTCTCAAGCCACAAGACCTGTTGTCTTCAGGCCCATCTTGTATATTTTTGAGGATTCTGTGAATTCTGTGAAAATTGTATGGCCTTCATTTGGTGGAGCAGGAAGTGGCAGTAGGAGCAGGAAGGTAGACAGTGGAATAAGAAGGAAGATTATTTTTTTCCCACTAAAGAATTGGCTGACTTTGGTTAAACTCACACACATGCACTCATAGTTGTTACTGGCATAAGACAAAATACAGGAAAAGTTATCTCAAAAGTAGGTTAGCTTTTTGTTGTGGCTTAACACCAACCAGCCATCAAGCCCCACACAGCCTCTTGCTCATTCCTCCACCAGTGAGATAAGGGAGAGAACAGAAAGGGTAAAAGCTAAAATACTCATGGATTGAGAAAAAGAGAGCTTAATAGGAAAAGCAAAAGCCATGCACATAAGAAAAGCAAAACAAGGATTTTAATTTACTGCTTCCCATAAGCAGGCAGGTGTTCAGCCATCTCCAGGAGAGCTGGGCCTCATCCCATGTAATGGTTACTTGGGGAGACAAACATCATCACTCCAAATATCCACCCCTTTCTCATTCTTCCCCCACTGTGTATACTGAGCATGATGTCATATGGTCTGGACCATCCCTTTGGTCATTCTGGGTTTGTCCCAGCTTTGTCCCAGCTTGTCCCCTCCCAGACTCCCATGCACCCCAAAGTTCCTCACCAATGTGGCTGTACAAAAAGCAGAAAAGACCTTGGCTCTCTGTAAGCCCTGCTCAACAATACCAAAAATATCACTGTAATGTCAAGCCTGTGTTCAGCACAAATCCAAAAGAGAGCCCTGACTTGCCACTGGGAAGAAAATTAATTCTAACCAAGCTGAAACCAGCATACTTTTGTAAGTAGATAAATAAGGTACATTGAACTAGGCTTGATTTTAAAGTGAATTCTAGATAGACATAATATTATTTTATTTTTGGGTACTAAAAAACTGGTCAAACCTTCTAAAACAGTAATTCCTCAAAAAATGTCTTGCCCTTCTTGGACACAAACATTGAGAAAATGAATTGTCTCGACAATGTATGACAATGTATGACAATGTATGTCTCGAGTTAAGGGCAGCATTGAGTGGCTGAGAATCTATCTGAGCTTTTCTGAGTACTTGGGAGCACTTCAACTAACCAGTTAAACCACCTCACTCTTGGCACTACAACTCAGGAAGTCTTAGTTGACATAAGAACTTGTAGAGTCCAAGGTTGGCAGATGTGATTTAGGACACACCTTACATTGCCCTGGGGAATGTGAATTAGAAAAACTGTTCCCTAACCATCATCCTGAAAGGCCAGTGAAGGAGCTGTGAGCTGTCTTGGTGTGAGGAAGTGCTGCTTACATTGGCTTCTCAGGGCAGAGGAGAGCAGTCTCCTCCATGGGGGTTGGTATCATGGAATCGGCAGAAGGGAGAGGAGATTTCTGATTGCCCCTTACAAGCCTCAACTGCCAGGGCAGGCAGGGAATTACTCTGCCTTCAGTGCAGACTGCAAAGCAGTCCGTCTGTCCACTTGGGATTCAGTCACTACTGCACACTTTGAAACACTGAAAAATGCATGCTTAGAGTAAACCCTGCTTTGAAACCCCCATCTTTAAGGCTCCCCAGGCAGAGGTATCCCTTTGGTTTCCAATAGAGCAAAGCTGATGGTGGTGGTGTGGGGGTAGTGGGATGGAGGGCTGGGCTTGTGTTGCCCACCATGTCCAAGACAGACCAAATTTGGGAGGAGGTATCTGTGAGGCTGCTTCTTCCCTGGAGCTCTGACAGAAAAGAAGTACCGAGGATTGGCCATGGATGAAAGCCCATTTTACAACCAATGCTGAATGCTCTTATTTGCTATTTGTAATGATGCCACTTGTTCAGATGTGCTTACAATGGGAGCTCCCTGGTCCATGCTCTTCCTCATGGACCTCTTGACAACGTTCGGCCCTGTGGGTATCCAGCCAGAACTGTGGCCAGAGGCACTGGAGCAATCTGGACTTGAGCACCTCTACAAGTTGCCAGCATGACAAGCAGCTGCCTGTTTACAACACGTTCCTGTGTATCTGGATGGGGTTGAATCAAACCCTCAATAAGTCTAAAGAGTGACAGGGATATCCCTGTTTGTAGTTGTTTAATTGTTTTGCATGGCTTAGAACAGCAACTGCAACAAGCGCAAACAAGCAAACCATGACATGGAATGCTTCTCACCAGCTCCAAGGCAGCATCTACAATCTTTCTACAGTGTGTGTTTAATTTTTTTTTGGGGGGGGGGGGGGGGGGGGGGGTGGAATGAAGCAACTAGGTCAGGATACTCTTTTAATTAGGACTATTGCAGGACTGTTGGAGGAAAGCCTTGTAATATGCTGTTAGTGACATGCCAGGCAGAAATGACAGCAAGCTCATGGAAATATATGGAAATTTGACATCCCACTTCTCTGTCCCCTCCCCTCCCTCTGGTATGTATGACTTTGAATCTGCTTTTAAGAGTCCCTGCTGTGCAGGGGCTGTCCATCCATCTGGCAATGTTACAAACGCATTTCGGTGCTGTCTACAACATGCCTGATGTAACCTCCTTTCTGTAGCCTCTGCTCTCCTCCTCGCAATCTTTGTTTGATGTGGAGGAATGAAGCCTTGCAAAGCAAACCCAATGAACCATGAAGAATCACGGCCCAAACTGCCGGCTCCCAAGAGGGAGAAGGGGATGGGGGGAAAACACAAAAAGAAGAAAGGGGAAAGGAGGTGGAAGAAAAAGCTAAAAACCACAAAGAAGATCTTACAAAGGCAGGGTAGGGGAGAGAGGATAAGGAGAATGCCAGCAGAGATGGGCTGTGCCCTCTCTACAGGGGTTTAACACTCAGTTATTACTGGCTTTGCAGCTGTATTACATCTGTCAAAATGTAAGATTCTGCCTGTCAAGGTATTTACATTATGCTCACTCATGACAGCAGCAAGCCTGTCACCAGCTTCCCTTCTCCTCTCCAAGGCTGTTAAGGAGGGAGAAAGCCTTTATTTATTTGTCAGTTGTGACTTTTCTGCTGCAAATCTTGCCCCAGCCAGGTCACAGATGGTCACTACAGAAGCTAGGCACAGCATCATTGCAGGTGTTGGGGATTGTAATGGCCATTGGGGAAAGATGCTGAAGTTCCTGTTTTAATCACGAATTGCATTTACATATTTATCTAAGAGCTAAAGTGTTAATTTAGTTGCTCAGTAATTGATTTTGGTTTCTTTATGGCACTGAGGTAACCTATTCTGTACACATTAATCAGAAGTTCTATGGCCCGTGACTTTAGGATTTTTATTAGAAGTTAGCTGAAGAAAAAAAAAAAAGGTAACATTCAAATCTCTCTCTGATATGACTGTGGAATAGCTGTTTACAAGTTCAGAGCCAGTGCACTGAATACAGATATGATAGTCAGAAGCACTTAAGATTGAAACAGACTCTTGGTTTTGTTTTTCTAAGAAAGAAATTTAAATTGTGCTGATAATTTATGGAGGAAGCCTAGGTCTTTCTAGCTTGATGTCTTTGAATGACAGCATAAACAGGAGAAGTTTTCCTGAAGAATCTGCAGAGGGAAAATTTACCCTCAGGACACACAGAGCTTTTCTGGCAGTTTACTGAGAGGTGGTGGGAGACTGGGACACTGATAATGGCCAGATCTCTCATCTGCTCCTGCATGAACCTTGCAGGTACTGTTCATATGCAAGTGCCAGTCTGAACTGCCATACATCTCTAACAGGGGAATCAAATGTGTTAATTAATACAGGAGCAGCATTCCATTTTTCCTTCTCATTTTTTTTCTAGAGCAGGTGACATTCTGACTCAGCCTCACTAAAATATTCCCCTCAAAAAGAAAACAATCCCCTGTGCTCCGACTTTGGAGATGGTGAAACTTCCTGAAGTGAGACCTCACATGGCCACCAGCAGATTTCCACTGACTTTTGAAAAACTAAATTAATTTCTTTGATTTCCACTATTTGTACTTCGCACATACTAATAGAAGAGCACATACAAAGGCAGGGGAAGAGCTGTAAAGCTGCTGCTTTTGCTTTTTTTGGAGCTTCAAGGACAGTTTTGAAAGGATACATGGGCTACAAAACTCCCAGCCAGATCTGCAACCTTTAGAAAACTGAGAGTTCAGCTGGGGCCGGTAAGCCCCATCATTCTACCATCTTCTTTGGTAGAATCTGGCCCCAGGCTGCTGTGTTTCAAAGGGGGCTAATAAGGAAAACATTTCCCCTGGAAAAAGAGAAATAGAACCTATTTAAAAAGGGAAAAAAGGAAGACCCAGAGAACTACAGGCAGGTCAGTCTCACCTCTGTGCCTGGCAAAATCATGGGATTTTGATGGGATAGAGTGCACCCTCAGCAGTTTGCTGATGACACCAGGCTGTGTGGTGGGAAGGGATCCATCCAGAGGGATCATGACAGGCTTGAGATGTGGGCCTGTGAAAACCTCATAAAAGTTTAACAAGGCCAAGTACAAGGTTCTGTGCCTGGGCAATCTCAAGCACAAATACAGGCTGGATGGAGAATGGATTGAGAGCAGCCCTTGTGAGAGCAACTTGTTGATAGATGAGAAGTTCAACATAATGCAACAAAATCACACTTGTGGCCCAGAAAGCTGAGCTGCATCAAAAGCAGCATGACCAGCAGATCAAAGGAGGTGATTCTCCCTTTCTACTCTGCTCTTGTGGGATCCCACTTGGACTAATGTGTCCAGCTCTGGTTCCCCCAACAAAAAGGACATTGACCTGTTGGAGTCACTCCAGAGGAGGGCCAGGAAGAGGGTCAGAGGGCTGGAGCACCTCTCCAGTTGTGGGATTGGGGTTGTTCAACCTGAAGAAGAGAAGCATCTGGGGTGACCTTATTGTGGCCTCACAGTACCTCAACTGGGCTTACAAGAAGGATGGAGAGGGACTTTTTACAAGAGCAGTGACAGGACAAGAGGAATGGCTTTAAACTGAAAGACAGTATGTTTAGATTAGATATAGGAAGAAATCCTTTACTGTGAGGCTGATGAGGCACAGGAATAGGCTGCCCAGAGAAACTGTAGGTGCTCCATCCCTGGAAGTGTTCAAGACCAGGCTGGATAGGTGTCTGAGCAACCCAGTCTAGTGGAAGGCGTCCCTCCCCATTGCAGGGGGTTTGGAACAAGATACCTTTAAGACTTTTCCAACCCAAACCATTCTATAATTCCTCATCAAATTTGCATTTTCCCCCCTTGTTTTGCAACTGGAATCAGAGCTGAGTTTTGCTCACTCCCTGCTGAAGTGCACAGGTTACTGTAAAGACAAAATCTGCTTACATAACTGTAGAGGAAGATAATGTATCTGCTTGCAGCCTTTTGTGTCTATTAAACTTAATTCAGTTTGCCAGGAAATAAGTAAGAGGTGGGATCACTCACATGTTGTATTACTCCACTTAAAGGTCTTTTAACCATTTGCTATTGTTAGGAAAAAAAAAAATGTTGTCATCTTTTAGTCACATTCTCCCTCCTAGGAACATAAGCTTAATTAGTGTTACTAGGTTTGGGTGCCTAATGTGTTTGGTCCTGCCTATTTCAGGTGTGAACTGGCTATTTTCAATGACTGCCTTAAAAAAGAAGTACTTCATTATTGTGGCTGTGTTGCCTCTTCACTAAATGCCATGATATTTATCTTTTTTCCAAAGTTGGAAGAATGAGCAGAGTGTTTTGACTGCTTTGTTTTAAGTGGTGGCATCCCTGGTGTTCCCTGTTATTCACAAACTGTAGGTATAAACAGTTATGTGATTTGACCCCAGCTGGCAGCTAAGTCACCTGCAGCTATCTGCTCACTCCCCTACCCCCACCCTGGTGGGATGGGGGGAAGAATCAGAAAGAAAAGGATCATTGAGATAAAAAACAGTTTAATAATTGAAATAAAAGTAAATCAAAGGAAATTAAATTAGATTAATTAAAAAATAATAATAGTAATTTAGAGGTAGACAAAAACAAGAGAGGAATAAAACCCACAGGCAAGTGATGTACAATACAATTGCTCACTATCCACAGACTGATGCCCAGCCTGACTGCAAAGCAGTGATGGGCTCCTCCTGGCCAACTCTCACACAGTTTATTTACTGGGCATGATGTTCTGTGGTATGGAGTATCCCTTTGGCCAGTTTGGGTCAGCTGTCCTGGCTGTGATTCCTCCCAGCTCCTTGTGCACCTGCTGGCTGGCAGAGCATGGGAAACTGAAAAGTTTCAGTATAAGCACTACTGAGCTACAACTAAATCATCCATGTGTTATCAACCTTATTCTCATATTGACTACAAAATACAGCACTGTACCAGCTACTAGGAAGAAAATTATCTCAGCTGAACCAAGGACAATGGTGCCAAAAAAAAAAAAAACCAAAAACAACTGATGCTTGATTGTTCTCATTTTATGACTGGCTGAAACTGAAGCCTGTAGAATGGGAGGAAAGGAATTTAGTGGCAAATGCCCAACTGCAGCAGCTACATGTTCCAGAGACGCCATCAGAAATAACCCCACTCACCTACAAATCTGGGGGCATTTTCCCTTGCTGTGTTCCCCACTGGTTCCTGGGAAGCTACTTTATAGAGGGGTGGCACCCCTGTTGCAGGTTGTGCAGTAGTAGAATGTTTTTCTCTCCCTGTCCATATACCAGGGTAAGATGACTGGATTCTTTACCTCACTTACAGGTTTTTTTTGTTTACATTCTGATTGTAATGTCATCACCTTAGTATGTGGCCTGAGCACACAGGGCAATTTTTCTTCAACTTGACTTTTTTTTTATGGTGGGTTTTCAGTCTTTGTTGCGTATGATAAAAAATTTGTAAGACAGTCATAGTGCTGCACATTGACTCTTCTCTTTTCCTTTTTCTGCACTTAGTAGGAACCATACATACAGATGCCACAGACAAGTTAGCTGGCCATCCTGTGATACAGAGACAAAGATCCCAAATTCTTTTGACCTAATCACTTTTTTTTCCCTGAAATTATCCTGATTTAGTGTTACCTTAGTTACATAGCAGCTGCTTCCCCCCTACAAGTCTCTTTCTTTCTACTGTGAGACAGTTGCAACTTTTTGAAGAAATTGCATCTCTAATACCAGATACCAAAGGTCACAGAAGAAAAGGATCTGGAGAGAAATGTCTGCTTTTCTGTAAGACAGTGCTTCAGATTGGTTTTTATTTTGTTTCCAAGGTGTCATCTTTAGACTTCAGTTTCCATCAGAACTCTTTTCACCTTAAAGCCTGTTGCAGTGTCATTAATAAGATCTTTAGGAGATCATTTAACATGGAATTCAGCAATAGTGGTACTTTTAATCTCATTCAATCCCAAAGGTGATAAATGACTAATTGAGTTCAATACAGGCATTGTTTGTTTGAAGTCTTTGTATTTTCAAGAGTCCTGCAGAGTGAGGCTGAATATATTCTGCTTTTGTCTTAGTCAGGTGCTAAAAATTTTCCAGATGCCAGTCATTACAGGGAAAAGCAGCACTGAAAAGTGATATTAAGGTTATCAAATTATATGCTCACAATTTAGGTAATTGGGAATGCATCATGTCTGAGATCACCTTGCCCACATCTCTTCTTATCTTAGAGCCCATTGCAGTGGCTGTACATAGTGGATTGTGCTTCCTTTATGGGCAGATATTCAATAGTTCCTGTTTCCAGTGCAGCCTTCTGCAAATGAAATCTACTTTTCTGCTCAAGATACAAAACCTTCTCAGAGAGCTGTGGGCTTCTGGTCTGACTGTCTGCCAGTCAGTCTTTGAATCCTTCTTGAATGTTGGTCCAACAATCCCAAGCTGCTTTTCCCATTACAGCCTTCCTCGTGAGCCCTGTAACATCCCTCTTCCTTTGCTCTGTCCCTGAGACAATGCAGCATCCTCTGACACTGCTTCCAGCCAGCCCTGTGCTGTGTCCCATGGGCCACTGGCCTCCCTGCAAGCTCGTACACACCTGGATTTACGCGTGACTCAGCCCCACAGCAGTGCTACGAGGGGTGGAAGCTCTCTGATCCTGTTTTCCAGCTGAGGCATAGAAAGGATAAGGTCAAAAGGTAGCACTGATTTCAGCACCTCGTAGAGGTGATGAGAGTGTGATGATTTGGGCATATTTGACAATTTAAAGCATGAAACACTGGCATTGTCCATTGTCAGCCTCTGCAGCTGGGAGAGCTACAGCATCTCAAGTCAGGTGGCAAAAAATAGGAAAAGAAATAGAGGATCAGTGATCACTAATACTAGGTTTGGTTTAAGTAGCATGTCAAAATGGCACAGCATCTCTTAGATAACTGTAAGGACAGATTTTGATCTTTTAGAACAATGATCAGTTGCTTTAACCTTGTGATAAGCTTTTAATTTCTGGTTCAATACCTAGTTCACCCTGCAACTTCTGAT
Organism: Peucedramus taeniatus; assembly: GCA_013400575.1. Lineage (NCBI taxonomy): Eukaryota > Metazoa > Chordata > Aves > Passeriformes > Fringillidae > Peucedramus > Peucedramus taeniatus. The sequence goes on from WBNO01017202.1 coordinate 284,837, forward strand.
TCCTGCAGCCAGTGAGGCTTTTTTCTCCTCCCCAGTCTTGTCACCTCTACCAAATCTACTTTCCCCCCCCCCCCCCCCCGCCCCCATCCCATTCATACCAATTCCTTCTCCCTGGGTTTTTCCTATGCTGGTGCCTTTACCCAGGCTGCTCCCTTTCTACAGTCCCAGTCTCCCCTCTCCTCAGCTCCTGACAAATCTCCATCCTTCCCAGTGCCCCCACCTCCTCTGCAAGACCATGCATCCCCTTTCCTGCTGTGTTCCAGCTCTCCTTGCCAGCCCCCCTCTTTGCTTGGTGCTAGTTTCCCTCCCACCTCCTCCCCACCCCAGCTTGCCCATTTCCCTTCTCCTCACCTCAGATGGCATCCTGCAGGGAGATGATGGCAGCAGGCATCACACCAGCCACCTCCTGTAAGAAAGGCAGTGTGGGATGAGCCTGGTTGTGGCACACTGGGCTGGGATGACACCCTCTGCTTAGGACAGACCAATGGTTTCCTCCTCTGAAACACCACAGGGGGCCCAGGATGGACAGAGGCAGCTCCTCACTGCTGTTGACACCTTAATAGTCAAATTAAACACCTTAATAGTCAAATTACACTAGCTAACAAGCTAAAATGGCTATACACACACACACACACACACACACACACACACACAGATAAAAGCTGTTTCCTGCTGGACACTGTGAGAACTCAAAGGCTACTTCAATAATAGTAAACACTGTCAGAAATTTTACAAAATAGTAAAAATGTGCTGCAAACTGAGAACCTATCAGAAGCGCAAGGGAAGGTGAAAATATGTAAACTAAAAATGTTCATTTTTAAATATGTCCATTTGTTGCTTTTTTTCTTCTAGTTGTTCTAGTCAGAGTCATTTTATCAATGACAGAACAAAAGCAAAATGCAGCAACTCTGTAGGTGATAGAACCATCAATACACAGGCTTAATATTTTCAAATACTTGAAAAATCTACTCAAAATTATGACACAACTATGTGAATAAAGACCATTTTTATCCTCACCTGATTGTCATCACCTATTCTTTTAATGTCCCTACATTTTGTACTGTGAATTATTCTATTCTATTGTGAGTTATTCTCTTCTGATGAAGGAATTATCTCTAAAAAAGGGTCATTAATCAAATGATGGGGAATTGTAAGGTGTTAACCCACTTCAGCTGTTTACTGTATGAACAATAATCAGTGCCCAAATTCATTACAAACCTTTTGAAATACTTTGAATACGTAAAGTATGACCTGAGTTATTGCACCAGGCTAGACCTAATCTCGGGATTGGCTCTCTGAAAGAAGCTGTGTCTGGCCTGGGAGGTCAGGAAATTACCTGAGATGAAAATGCTTTGATTCCCAAGTATCCCTCCAGTGACTACACCTGATCAGGGATACAGCAAAGCTCCACAAGTCTTTCTATTCCTCTTCCAACACAGGACCAGGGCAGTTTCAGTGACAACATCACCACTGCCTGTGCAACTCTGAAGTCATACCTCTTGCTCACAGCAGCATAAGCGTGAGGAATAATTTGCCCTCATCTCTTTGGACCATTGATGCCTTGGAATGGCTACCTTGAACAGAGGCTAGACAGAGTTAGAGAATAAAGTAGGTATTTATTAAAGGTCTGCAATAGATACATCTTGGGCAGTGCAAAAGCCTTCCAGAGGCTACATCCAAAATGGTAATTAGTTTCTCAGGCAGTATAAGTTTGGTCTGTTTGCATATCAGGGGTTAATTGTCCAATTAACAGTTTCAGGTAATGAAGTAATATTCCCCCAGTTTGCTCCTCTCCAATTCACTTTTGTTTATACTTTTCAGGGCCTGAGGCTGTGAGGGTGACCTTGGTTCTCAGGCCTGGAAGGATTGTTTTTTCTGACCAAAATGTGAAGAGACCTTACTGACACTCTATATGGAGTTCAGAGTTATACACTAATGCAGTATATTGAAAAATATAAAAACTAAAATCTCAAGGCATCACCATGACATCAAAGGCAGGTGGCTTTTATTTGTGAAGATTACAGGTACTGTGATACAACCTTTTGTCCTTCACAGGTGCATTCAGGAGAGTGAAAACAAGTCAGTTAATGGTATAAAATTAATAAGCAGAAGTTCAAGTGCATTCAGCTCCTATGAAGATTTTCTCCTCTGGGAATATAGTCATTCTCTAAATAGGATGCTGCACTGAAAACATAACATACATCTGTAAGAGTCTACTCACCTGAGGATTTAACACACTCTACACCCTGTAGTTTAGGTGCATTAATATCACAGCTTGAATTGAATGGCTTTGTAGTAATTGACTGTGTCCCATGTATACATGCTCCTGGCATGCTCTGGGTGTGTATCTGTGCACTCTGCCTCTTCCTCCACTTCTCTTTCTTTTGAAGGAAAGTCTTCAGTGTCAGAGCCCTCTTTCAGCATGTGCATTTACTCTGCCTACCAGTGACTCTGCACAGCCCCACGACACTACAGAAGTGTAGCCAGTTCATGCAGTGATCCTGGTTCATATTGGTAACTTTAAGAAACAGCTGAGACGCTGACACTGAGAAAGTGCCTCATGTGGTAGCCAGGATGCATTTTGCATAGAGCATATCCAAGCCTAAGGGGTGACTTTAAGGCTGAGTTTGGTGTGTGAGATAGCATGAGTGCTGCAGAATGGCAGGGAGATCACAGACACCCATCCCTGCCAGCACCAAAGCCAGAAGCCCTACTGTCATGCTATCACCATTTCTGTAGCTGATTAGTTCTGCTGACAGGCAAGACTAATTACCTCACATACAACTCTGTACATCCTTAGGGCGTCAAACTAGCATTTGTTATCACTAATAACCTACAGCCCATGTCACAAGGTGGCCCAGGATCCATCAATGGTAGCCTGGGATTCCTGGCACCATGCTCTTGTGTGAAATAGAGGTAACACTAAGATCGCCCCCAAGCATTCCCTAATGGTCAGCAGCAGTGCTTTCCCTTCATCAGAGTCTTTATGCCACCTTCTGTAGTATTCCCAGTGACATAATTTCAACCTGCTGGACAAAACCAAGTTTCCTATTCCTTATTTTTGTTCTGGCAGTTCCCTTAGACGTGATCAGATTTTTTTTCCCCTGATAATTTATTGATCTAATGTACTGCAGTTTTATTGATATTCCCATGTTAATCCAAGTCTTGTCTGGCATCACAGAATTTCTGCTTGCTCATGCAGTGTAAATTAGCTTCAGCTCAATTAACCTCTTGACATATGTTGTTTTTTCCAATTTCTCCTCAGACTTGCCAGTTTTCCTTCAGAGCATCAGTGCTCAGCTCCTTTGGTGAACACTTCTCTGCATTGCAACACTGTGCTGTTTCAGCAGTGGTTGTTGTGACACAAGGGCACAAAGTCATGTCACAGCACAGCTTTCTGAGGAAGGCAGCAGGATACTCTGGAGCATGAAAGCCCCTGAACTCTTGGTCCAGAAAAGGAATTAGAGAATGGATGAGCACAAGAGCTAGGGGCCCTGAAAGAAAGCTTGGGAACTTGCATTTCCATTTAATGCCTCTGCTTATATAAGAAGAATTTGCCCCAGTACTGTCAGGGTTAGGTGTGTACAAGATGCAGTATTCTGAAGCAGTTTACCCTATTCATCTTCATTAGCTCCTTTCCTTTAAATTCCCCCTAATTCAACATGGGGAGCTCCACTCATTACGGTCAAGAAGGCCATTACTTCATGTGAAGAATACACAGATTTCTCACGGTGTGCTCCTGCTTAATTGAATTCAGTGAATGACAACACCATGACATTGCTAAGATTAATGACTCAATAATTTTTGAGACAAGGCAAAATGTGAAGCAAATTGATTGCATTAATTTTTTTTCCCCCTGGAAACAGTACTGCATCCCAGCTCAGCACTGTCCTGGAGAGGATGCTTTGCTGATACAGAGTGAAGCCCAGCTCCCCCTTCTCCATGCCACTCTTGCACTCTGACATCACTTTGAAGTAACTTTTAATGTAATTTCCTAGTTGCAGAGATGCAGACTGACAATAATTGAGCTGAGATCTTGACAGACCAAATGATTAATGCAGAGGGCTTTTTGGAGTGGAAATTTCAGCTATTATTAGATTATTCAAGAGAAAGAGAGAAGGTGTCAGAGCACAGAATGGAGGAGTGCAGTGCCTACACATCTCACTCTTTCAAAAGTATGAATAGATTTTAATTTCTGCCATTTTGTTGGTAACTCTTATTCACATACTAATCAGTTCTTGCATTAATGCAATGTCAGACGTAACATCTTGTTTAAAAATCCATTTGCAGACAATGAGTTGGTTGCTTTTTTCCAGCATGTGGCATAAGTTGAGATGGCTTTTCATGTAGTATCTGTGATAACATCTATCAAAAATGTCTCTGAAAAATAAAAAGAGAAGTGTTTGGTGTTGCTCAACATAATCTGCATTTTTTTAATAAGATAGTCATCAAAAAAACAATGGCTATAAGTCTAGTGAGAAGAATTACACAGGCACAGTGGTTTGTTTGCAGAAGACAGTGACAAAGACAAGTATTACAGAACTAGGATTTTGTTAATTGAGGTGTAGATCAAAAATATTAATGAAAGTATCTTGAGAAAGAGAGAAGACAGAGGTCAGGTAACTCATTTTATATGATGGCATATAGAGTTCAGAAACTAATCACAGATATTTAGAAGACAGTTTACATAAGTAAGCTGTGTGAAAACTGGGGTATCTGAGCTTGGAGTGGGATAGCAAAACAGTTGTAGATTTTGCCCTCTACCCTTCCCTCCCTTGGGTGAACAGGGAGTGACAGGGGAGACAATGGTGGTGACAGCTATCTCTGACAAAGAAAGTCCACCTTATGTCAGTAAAAGGAGATGCTGGCACCTAACATAAGAAAAAATAAAAATTAATAATGGCTGAGATCCACAAAGGATTTTTAACCGTAAATATTATTTAAACAACAGAAATTTTATTACTTTATCTGTTTGTGTTGTATTGCATAGTTGCAAATATTTTTCCCTTAAATTTCATCTGCTAGTTGAATTTACCCAGAATCAAGTGACATGTGACACACGTTCCTCGACCAAAGTTTTATGACCTAAAGAGCAAGGGTCCTGGTATGGGTATCCTGATTCCCAACACAGTCTTTTCTGGAAGACAAGGTAGATCAGGATCACAGAAGCTGTACTGATCCCCTCTAGGAGTTGCTTTCTCAGGGAAAAGAAAGCCCTTCCCTTACCAGGAAAGAAAGGCCTCTTGGGAAACAGGCACAAGAGAAAATCTACAGGCGTATCTGAAGGAGAGCACAGCTGACCCCTGCGAGTTCCAGAGGAGGTGATAACCATGCCATAACACTTTTCATTTCCCCATTCATTCTTTGGGCTTATCTGCTTTTGATCTAGAGCAGATCCACCGGCTGTCCAGTGGTGCAGAACAGGCACTATTGAACCAGAGCCTAAGATAAGGACTGGTTGCCACAACAGAGCTCCCAGTTCCTCTGGCAGAATTTGGGAAGTCAGTGGCTCCTGTGAGAGCTGCAGAAGAGTTGATATCCCTGAGAAATGGGATCCTTAGAGAATACCTACATCCTTCTGACCAGCAGCTGTCTTATGCAAAAGAGCTCTAGATATAGGCACCTGGGTGATACTTCAGGAGGAATAATAATGAGAAAAAAGATCTGAATTCAGGCCTACTGCAATGTGATAGGCCTTTGAAATTTAATGCAAACCAGTTGTTCATACAACTTACATTTGGGGCACCTGCAGCCAAGGATTTCTTCCTTCTTTGCTGTCTGACTGAAGGAAATTTCATCACTATGATGAGACATTTATATGAATTGCAATTATGGTATCTCCCACAGCATGTCTTGTTCTGTAACAGTCAATATTGAGGGGAAAAAGCATTGTCAGTCTGAAAACAGATCATTTTCTACCTCAGTGGCTAAATGTGATCTCCTTGTTTCAGTGCTGTATCACTTTACTTAGTCCAACTACAAGCCACCTCACCCAGACCTAAGTGCAAAATAGGTGATATGAGCAAAGAAAACCACTTCTTTCAATAATGTTGCAACAGCACAGGGAGTGTATGACCCTGGAAACATGAAAGTTCACAGTCACAGAACACTTAGTAGTTACAAGTTTTGAAGGAAAAAGGGCAAGGACAAGGTTTCCCTGAGCAATAAACAAACTCAGGAGGTTCAAATACCTTTCAGTATGAACTGATAATCAGCTCCTACACCTGCTCCTCAGTTTCTGAGGCTCCATTGCAGAGACAGAATCCGTGAATTCAAGGATTTCTGCAGCAATGTTCTCACATGCCTGGAGTAACGCTCATTTCACACTTAAAAGTCACATTTTTATGAATGCCTATTCCTTCCTTTGGAAAGAAGCACCCCTTCCTTTGGGGTGCTGTCAGCTGTTCAGTCCCAATTTCAGGCATGATGACCTGTTTTCTGAGTACTGTCAGAGACTCACAAGTCTGCATGAAGTTTACAAGGACTGAAGTTAAAAGACTGTCCCTGCAAATCAGAGCATGAGTGCCACATCCCAGACATACAAAACCATTTTGAAAAGGATGACATGTACAAACTGCCATGAATTTATCAATATTTGACCAGGAATTCCAGCCAGCTGAAAGGACTGCTAGCTAAGGAGTATGCAAATGATCTGGCCTGCTCTTAACCAGAGGAAAAAGCACTTAGTTGTAGCCCACAGTCAGCAGAAGTGGCTCTGGAAATGTTCACCAGTCAGTGGAGGAGCAGCTTTAAAGTATGAGGGAAGCAGGGAATAGAGGGAGGGAACAAAATCTGGCCAAAGGTTTCCCAGACAAGAAGGGATCTACAAAACCAGTCTTATTACTCCTTCTGCCACTGGAGATGGATGGAAATAGGCAGGATGAGGACAATGACTGCCATTGTTAAAAGTCCTGCCCCAACAATAGTCACTGCCTCATACACTCTTACTTTCTCTACCTGGCAGGAGCATCAGCAACAGCCTGGCTTCCCAGGGTGGTGGCACAGGCAGAGCAGCCAGAAGGGAAACCAGGAGAGACCTGAACTAGTGGGGTATGAATCACTTAGAGATGCTGCTCCCTCCTGCCTCCATTACAGCTGGCTCAATGACTTTCCTACTCCATCCTCCTCCTTCTTTCCTATGTGTTGTAGTTAAGAATTTTGGTAAGTGCTTGGTTGCCAAAGATGACCACCACTAATGCATTCCTCATTAAAGTGGCACAAATGGGCAGCAATTCAGGGAATCCACACATGATGTATAAGACTCTGGGACTGATTGTGAGATGAAAGACAGAGACCCCATCAGGGTTTCTTTGCCCTCATTAATCAGCAGATGAAAAAATCTTTCAGCAGTGCTGACACTTCCAGTTTTGGTTTCCTACTAGATTTAGACCAGATGAGACTCACATAACAAGACCTTTGTTGAAAAAAAATAGAAATAGTAATAGTTCCTATAGTAATAAAAGTAATAGTTCTTATTTTGTGAGAAACCTGCAGAGGGTCGGGTTCTAATTAAATAATAGTGGTAGTGAAGTGTGCAGGTGAAGGAAATATCCAGATGGATTGCTAGATTTTGGTTTTATGTTGCCGCAAGCCTTCACTGACTTCAGCTACTTTAGATAGGCTGTTTCCCTTTGCTCTTCTCCCTGTGCCAGAGGTGGCTCAGCCTTCTCCCTAGGGGCAGAATATGGAAAACTAGTGTCCTCCAAAGGAGAGACTGAAGGACTTCCATCACAAGAATTGGAGGGGGGAGCATACAAAGATAACCAAACAACCATTTTCTTTTCAGTGCTGTCAACTCCTTCCCTTCCTTCCTTCCTTCCCACCTTCTCCACAGAAGCAGCAGCAGGGGACTCTGCCAGTGGCCAAGGGTGTCTTGTTGCTGCATGCTCACAGACACTTGCCGTGGATAAACACTTACTGTGACATAATGGGTCTTGTTTGGGGATCACATATGCCTGATTTTGTAGTGCCATTGAAGCAGTACGCAGAATAAATGAACTCCACAACTAGGTTTAGTTATGAAGTGGGTATGTATGGGAGCCCCGGCACAAGTGAGATATCTCTCATAAAAACTTGTGCCCCGAGCCTCAGGCTGTCCCACAGCTTTATTCACAAAGGTATTCCATATGCAATACATTGCACAACTCTTCCATGCATATTCAACCCCTGGCCCCGCCTGTCCTCGCTTCGTATGGTAATCAGGTCCATGCTCTTCTGGGCATGCTTTGTTTGCTGTGGTGGCCACACGGAGGTCCCTGGTGGTCTCTGAGGCCGAAGATTTTGTGGTCTTCCTTGTGGTCGAACTTTTGAACCTTTTCTCCTTTCCGCATGCGCTTCTTGGTCCCTTGGTCCTTATCTGGGTATTCCGTGGTCTTAATGAGCTTGGAGACAGAGGGGTTTCTTTATCTGGGCTTTTTGTATCTCTTGATCTCCTCTTGGTATTGTTTTCTATGCAAGAAACCTCAGAAATTTGCATTCTTCTATGCCCTTTGTACCATGGCAGGGGTTTCTTAAGTAAAAAGGTTAAACTTCAACCCAGAATTCTACAGACTGAACTTTAAATGCTCAATTCATATTGCTATTTCAAGTGAACTCCAAAATTTCTATTTCACCATGGCTCAGGATAATAGACAAGCCAGTGCTAGAAGCTTGCTGTACTCCTATGGTACAAAACAATTGCAAATGCATCTTAATCTGCTACCTAAATTGGGCTGGGCTTTGATTTGTGTCACCACGTAAAACAGCAGCATCAGGACTGTCATGGGCTGCAGAGCAAGATGTAACCAAGTGTATTCTATTACCATCCCTTAGAACTGGGATGGGAGATCTTCTGTTGATAAGCCAGCTGATAAGAAACCACCAAAGAGCAGCTTTCCTTGTCTCTTCCACAATGGGGAAAAATCTTCTGTTAATGGCCCATCAAGCCTTTTCACATCCCATTGTGAGATGCTCTGCCCAGAGGGGGGAACAAAGCACTCCAGCCTGGATATAAGCTGAGACTCTGAACACCACAGCAGCGCTTGCCTACTGGACTCTCCAGAGGGTAAGAGCTACTGCTGGATCGTCAGACCCATTCTGCTATAGGATCACTGCTTCAACAGGACCACTCTGCTTGGACTGCTATCACCATAGGGTGTCAGGTTGTATTCTGACTTTGTCAGTGGTTTTCTTATTGCATGTATTTTGTTTCCTTTTTGTTTTATTTTCCCTTTTTCTAATAAATTGTATTTCTGACTTGGGGTGCCCCGCTGGTCTCGCTTCTCAAACCAGAACAAGGACATCTTGGTTAATCTTGCTATTTTGGTTATCCAATGGGAAAAAACAGCACTTGTAGCATCCCTGGGTTGTAAACAGCAGGAAACCAGTAGGAATCTGTCAGGTAAACACTGACTTATTATTACTGACTTATTTGGAGTCAGACATTGTTTTTAAAAGCACTGGTCTTACACTGATTGCACTAAGCATGGGTTTAAGCTTACCAATAAGAAAAAGAAGTGGATTTCAAGATGGTTTACCATAATTTCTGCCATTAACTTTCTTCTTGACAATGTCTGCAGAACTTAGACTCGTGAAGAGAATTTGCATAGCCACAAAAATTCTATTTTTTATTTGAGATTCTTCACATAATTTTTTCCAAGTCCTTGGAACAATAGGCACAGTATAACTGGCCTTTAAGGAGTCTTTGGATACATTACAGCTAACAAACGATGGGAACATTGGTGGTATATGGTGTCTTTCATCCAAATAAGATTATGTTCCCAAAATGTTGGGCAAGTCCAATACAACTGCATATAGTCATGAATTGCCTGGCTACAGAAAGAATGTCTGTCATGCAGCCTTGAGGAAGTGTGGAGAGAAAGGTAGGAGATCCATTGAAGAGCAGTGGGTCTGGGCTGTGCCCAGCAGCATTATGAACACACCCAGCAGAATGGGGAGCAAAGGCTCATGCCAAGACACATCTTTCAGCTTTGAAGTGAACAACAAAGAGCCAGCTCAGGATACAAGATCTGAAGCGTACACTGGAATGGGTGTTTGTCTCCTCTTCTTTGCTCAGTGAGACTGCAGGGAGGAGTGGTGTGTGTTGGTGTGCGGTGTGTGCACAGGTACAGCTCACTCACCATCGCTAAACCACAATCTGCTCTGAAGTGGTAGAGGGATGCCTCTAAACTGGATGTATGTCTGCACAGAAAGTTTGTGATCAGTGCTTCATACAAGTAAGTTATAAGGAACCTGAGATGTGTAAACTGTAATAATATAACTGGAACTCACCCAGGACACTCAAGGCAACAACCTTTCATTTCTGCTGTGAAGATTGACACGGGACCTAGATATTTGTAGCTTGTTCAAAAGACTGCACCTTTAACAGCCAGCTGTCCCCTGGCACTATTTGATTGCACTAAGTGATAAAGGGGGAAAAAAAAGGCCAATTGTTGACTTACTTTTTGTGGCACCAACAATTGCTGTGTGTCATTTCAGGGACTGAAAATTCCCAAACTCACCTTATTTATACTATTTAGTTGTGTTACAATGCATGGTTCAAAATTAGGCTGTGGAAGAGTAAATGTCCAACTACAAAATCAAAGGTGAATAAAATAAAATAACAGACCCTAGAGAAATGTAAATGGCCAGGTAGCAGAGAAATAATCATTTTACCACATTGAATTACAGCATATCAAGGGATTTGTCATTGAGTCCAGTTTTATTAATGTAATACATAACTGATTCAGATGCAGCAAAATGCAAACTCCCTCCTGAATCTGTTTAACCAGTGTGAATTTGTGGGTAGACCAGGCCTCAGTCAGAACAAAAGAAAATAATCCCCTTGTAATGCAGCATTTAACACCTAGCAGTCAGGTGATAATTGCTTCAGTCCAAGGGGATTAGCACATTTCAACCTCATTATAATGTAAAATGTAACTTCCCTATATGGGGTTGTCTACATGGAAAACTTACAGTGGCATAAAAAAAGGTATGAATTCAAACTGATTTAGTTTTGCTGGAATAAGTCCTAGTGTAAATTTATTTCTGTGGGGAAAAGAAAGTGATTTGTTTGTGGTGCCTTTTTTTTCCCTTTTTTTTTTTTTTCTTTTGCAGCTCAGTCAACTTCAGTTTATATAGTGTGTTTTATAAAAGTCCACCCAAAATGAGAGATACTGGATGTCATCCAAGCCCCCCATTGCTTAAAGACACCTGAGCATTCCTAAATTAAGGAAGTATAAGGTTTGGGGGAATCAGTTTTTATTAACTAGCAACTAAATTGTGTGGAGCCAAGTAAGAATGCATGTACAGAATACTTTTACATAGAAATACTAAACGTATTCATGCTGAAGCAAAATTATTTCTGCTCTCAGTGACAAGTTTGGCTTAATTGCTGGTACAGGATCAGATGCATGGGATACTTGAGACATGAAGATATATGAAAATAAGCAATTGCCAATGGTTCACTGTGAAATCCCACCACAAGACCTGGTGCCTGAACTGGCTGCCAGGATCCTCTTAGCAGGCCTGAGTTATGTAGAGGGAATGGCTGGAGCTGGCACAGGGGTAAAATTCTCTGAGAGAAGTTTGGTAATAAGAGCCTTAGTGAATGCTGATGTGGAGGAATACGTGTACTAATAATTCCATGACACTCTATCTGTCCTTGTACTTTGGGGCTGCCCTGCTTTATCCTGACTTTTTCATATCAACAGCTGCATGAAGGACTGCGGATCCACCTCCTGGGACTGAAATGCTAACACTCTACTGTAGACAAGTCCTGAGGAGTTTCCAGACTGTACCCTATTCTAGGATAAAGTCCTGTTATTTATTTCATCAAGCCAGTTCAGTAGCAAATAACAAGACTTCATTTTATCAAGGACCCTGAACCAACACTAACTAAGGCTCAGGTCCGCTCTGAAAATATCTTATGCTATTTTGATTATAAAAGTGATCCAAGCAAAGGAAGTGGTTACAAGAGCTTTGGCCCACAGCCACAATGTGCAGGAATGGAGGAGTGCAGGTTGTGAGGGTCTTCTCCAACATAATGGCAGAATCAAGAGTTTTGTCACACACTTCCTTTCATTTCTCCCTAAGGAACAAGCCCCAGTAAGTTCTCACCTGCTGTGATTTTATGCATAGTCGAGGTCACAACAAAGAGTAAAATATGAAAATCTGATCTGCTTTGCTAATGCAAAATAACTTCTTTCTGTATGTAACCTCACACAAGGTTCAGCCACTTAGTTCTAACAGGCTAAAAGATTGCTTTCAGAGGTTTAATTCAATTTTGGTGAGATTGCTGTGCACTCCCAGAGAATAATGCGGGTTCCTCCCTGCCTTCCCTGAAAGGAATACTTGACAAAGCTCTTCAGGATGAGCTCTTTGATCCCAGATGCACTCTTACACACATCAGTCAGCTCAGTTGCATCCTTCAAATTTGAATCATCTGGGGATTTGGCCACCTTAGAAACAGTATATATTGCCACTAAGCAGGCATCTATATATCAGAGAAACCTAAGGATAATTCTTCTTCTATATGCTGTATGCTTTCTCTTAGCAAATGGATATATACACAAAAGCATGTTTTCCCAAACAGAATTTACATTATAGATAAAATAGTGTGTAATAGTCCACCTATGTTTTACTCTAAACAAGTACTCTAAGGTTTTTTGGCTCTTTTTATACATGAGTGATCAAAAACTTCTGTTAATTGTGCTGTTAACTTCTCATCACTTGCTGCAGTCAGTGGAGTTATGCACCAAGGAGCACCTAAAAATCCAAGCTAGAGGCCCGTCTCTTCAGCCACTCTGTTTTAAACACCCACTGTACAGTCCTTTGCACCTTCCTCTGAAGAATGTGTCACTGCTAGTATGAAATACTGGCTACACAGACTAAACTTTCATTGCATCTTGTGTTCAGCCCCCCACCTCATCCCCACCCTGTATATACTTCTGGTGCCTATGGAAGCTTTTCATTTGAGATACATGGGATCATACACAGAATCATCACCAAGTCCTGTATTACTTCCCAAGAAGTCAGGGTGACAAGGCAGAACTGACTGTAAAGATAAAAAAGTGGTGGTATAAATTGATCAAAGTGCACTGCCTTACATTGGAAGTGTATTTGCAAATATCTCCTGATCTTTCTGTTCAAGACCTTACCAGGCTTTATAGACAAATACCTTCCTTCATAGTGGCCCTACTTTCAAGTACTTAGGATTCACGATTCTTTTCATAGAAATTGTTAGCATCAGTAACAGGCAGTAAAGAATCTGTAAAAAGAAACATGTTCAATTTAATTGGAAGTATCTAATGGATGGGGATATCTATAAAAGGGTTTTTTGCCAAGAAAGAAATACTTATCTCCCTACAGCAGTTAACAGTTTGCTAACTCTTTATAGGAGGCATTAATCATTCTGTGTTTGTTCCCCCAAACAACTAGAAGAAATTGTTTATTTTTAATTGCTCTGCAGCATCTTTACTATATTATTTAACTCAGTTTTAATACTACTACTACTACTACTACTACTACTACTACTACTACTACTATTTAGCAGAGATTTACATCTTCATAGTGGCCTACAGCATTAACTAATGCATTCCAAAATGTCCTGCACTTGAATTAAATCGGTGCATGACTGCAGGTAAATATTTATTTCCTTAGCATAATTTGTGGTGCAATTAAAGATTACATAAACATAACAGAGATCACATTCCCTTTCTGTTTCTAGGACCAGACCCAGGTCATAGGATTTCTCCCTATACTCTTTACCTTCTTTTGTTGTTTGATGTAACTTTCCCATCACATACATGTGCCAAAGAATAGAACTCTTTGGGGATAAAGTATGTGCAGCAGTCTTTTAGGAAACTATAAACTGGAGGCATTCTCCAGCCTGGGAAAGGAGATAGTTATGTTTACTCTTAAATTCCTTTGAGGGAAAGGCATTTAGATGAGTGTGACAAAAGCCATACAAGTACATAGAACAAGAGAGAGCAAGAGAAGGAAAGCAGTGATTAATGCATCTTGGCTACAGTCCTGGCTAGAAGATGAAATTGAACCAGGAAACGTGAGATTTTAGAGAAAGATTGCTTTCCAACTACAGTTACTTTAAAGTTAAAAGATACCAGTGGCTCTATTGGCTCTATTGACTGTGTGATAGTCATCACCACCAGCCAGGAATGACCCCTCTAAAGCAAATGACTAGAGATAACCAGTACCAATTGCTCTTCCCAAGCTGCCTGGTATGCTCAAATCACTGCCAGGCTCCTCTCAGGGCTTGATGGAAGTGGTCTGTCTTCAGGGAAGCCTGTCAGAAATCAGATGAGTGGTGATGTCTCACTAGTGCACCAGCTAGGAAAGAGCCAGTCCTTGGCAGGAGTCCCTGCACTGTGCCACAGCCAGGACCCCAGGGTACCATGTCCTCTGCCCCCTTGCCCTACCAAGCTGCAAAGACCAAAGCTGCCAAGCCAGGCCCCTCCACAGCATATCCAAGTCCAGTGCCAGCAGCACTGGAAACTCTGCACGGCACACAGGCATATGCAAGAACAGCCAGATAAAGGTAATTTCTCATTAAGCCTTGATTTGACTCTGGAGCAGATGCACTGGCCATTACCAGTCCTCATGATGTGGACCAAACAATTCTGAAATTACTAGCAGAATAGTGGGCATGAAAAGAGTGTCTCAAGGCTGGTTTTGCTTTTGGTTGTTTAAAGAAGACAGAAATGTCTAGAAAATTCAGGCAACAAAATCACTTGTGTTTCTAGGAAGGTTATGTATTTTTATGATTTTTTTTTGCAGGGGCAGAGTGAGGAATATCTGTGAGACTGTGCATATAATCAATAGGTGTATCAAACTGCAGCCTAAAAAATCCTGAAACAATTTCCACAGAGAGGACATTTCTCCTCAGGAGCTGTTTGTGACTCACTGTTCCCATCAAGCAGGTTAATGTGTCTCTAAATTTCACCTGAAAGAAAATGTATCACAGTGTCAGCTGCATTAGGGAATGATAAACACAGCCCGACTGTGGTACTGTTGGACACCTCGAGGTTGTTCTCAGCAAGGACAGGTGGAGCAAGGAACCTGCCTCAGTTCCAATAAAATAAAGGGTCGTGGCCAGCTTGAGAACATAGTAAGGCAAGTTTGGCCACTTGTAAGAGCCACCATCAATCTCTCTGAAATGAGCCTCCCAGGTTCTTAGAGGGAGGGCATGCTGAGGTGGAATCTGTGTGACCTGCTTATAAGCAGAAAACTTACTTAGAAACAGTGTTTGGCCTCTGAACAACTTCTGTTGTTTTGAAATTGCCTTCCACCAGTCCATCACATATGGCAGGTGTAGCCTGTTGCAGCCACAAGGAGCTTTTGCTCTTCCCTGTGAGTGGCTGGAACATGCTGAACTGTGGCACACTCAGAGTGGGGGCCCATATGCCACGAAGGTGCTCATGACTCTGTTGAACAGGAGAGCTCCAACAGCTTATCTTGCTTTTGGGATCCAGCCTTGTAGTTGTCTGCTTCATGGATGTGCCAATCTACGTGGGTTTAGCTGGAGATATCCCAATGTGCCTATAGACCACGACTACAACTGCCTCATAGGGAGGATATCAGTGGCTCACTACTATTAGCTTTAGCCAGATTACTTCAGCTTTTCTATTGAAAGACAAAAGTTGACATCCCATACATCTCTTAACTGGAATTCGGATCATACACACCCCACCCAGAATTGTCTTTGTCTTTCTGGAAATGATGTTTCCAAGCCACAAGACTTTTGCTGTACAAAATGATGGCATCTCCTGTACTGATGGTCCTAGGGGTGCACTGCACCAGTTACCAAGGAGCTGGAGTCTTAGATCTGGAATGAACTTGGGTGCAAAGAGGGAAGCATTCCAGCTCTTGTCTTCTCTGACTCTCTGGCTGTTGTTATGGTGCATTTTGTTTGAGGTAAGGCTGATGATGTTAGTTTCCACTACGAGATTTCAATTCCCCTTCACAGCTTGATTCATCTTGTTTTTTTCAAAATACTTTTTTAAAAAAGTCAGAAGAGTGAAAAAATATACTGAAGCAATTATAGTCAGTTCTCAATAGTCTATCTATATATCTTTATCTATTCACTGATGGTTTTTTTGCATAGCTCTTGAGGAAATGTATGGTGGAAGCAGGGCAATGAATAAATACCTCCAGTCAGACTCTCATTAAAAAAATCACATCTAAGTAAACTGGTTTTGATCTAATGTCAAAGGTCTCAATTAAACAGAGCAGATAGTTTGGACAACCTGTCTGCTCTACACCACTTCTGCTTCATCCCTCTTGATGCAACACAGATGTCCAGCAGCACAAACATCTGCCATGAGGCACCTCTGCAGCGGCTACAGTGGGTTACCCACCAGCTTCAGTCAGATTAGCAGTGCATCTATTTGCATGAGTAATCTGCAAAGTCCTTGAAATCTCTGGTTTTCTGGATTCCTTCAGCATCCCCTCCTTCACACTATAAACAAACACTGTAAGAAAGATTTACTGAAACAATGGTATCCATCTGCTGCTACGAGTCCACAAAGCCACATTTGCTAGGTTGAGATTAAGCAGTTAGCCAGATGAGATAGTCCTGGATTAACAAACATAGCTGTCGCATTAGATAAAACTACTGTGCTAGGGCAGTTGATGTGAAATGGACTTATTTCTCAAAATCCCTGAAGTTCTCCCAGGAAGTCTGAGTGGTTTTTCTGCCTAGCTGCATTTCTCTTGATCTTGCAACTGCCATTCTCTCCCCTAAACAATCAGACAGGCTTCAAAATCCACAAAACCAGATGAAAGGTTGCATTCTTTTCAAATGTCATTTTTGATTGGGGTTTGTTTAGTCATTTGTTTTCTTGTGAAAATCAGAAATGTGTTGGGGAAAAAAAGAAGCAAAGAGAAAGTGGCCCCTCAACAAAAGCCCAAAAGCTTTTGTTTCCACAGCTATACTCTTATTAAATTATCAGCCATCACAAGACCATGGATGAAAGGTAAGAGCTGGAAATGGTGAAATTTCACACTAATTCACAGCTGGTGGAGAACATGTGGACAGCATGGCTGCAAGTAATTCCTCTGAGGCCTCCAACCCCAAGGAGGTTCTGCTCACCATGCTGTGTTACACTCTGGGAATCTGTACCTCGGAAGTAATGGAAAGGAGCTGCTGCAACCTTTGTCAGACCCTGTGGCTCAAACTCATTTCCACTAATTTCAGTGAGAACACTACAGAGCAAGAAGATAAAATTTATCTTCCCACAGACTACTTGCATATATGGTAAGAGTTAGACAGGTTTAGAGATAAACTCATCTGTCCAGAAAGGATGGGGAGCATGAAGCAGGCAAGCTTGCTTATCTGTCACCCAGGAGGTTTTTGTCTTGTTGCTAGAGGACTACACTTCTTCCACAGCATAACATGACAACTAACAAACCTTTAAAGCCTTGGGGAAAAAAATAAATGCACTGGTTCTTGGAGCAGGTTTTAGTCCACTGCTAATGAGGCCCTGAGGAAAGACTGCCTATTTTTATATCCGAGGTCAGGCAGGAAACTGACAAGCCACCACTCCAAGGCAAGAATGCCACCAAGGCCACTCCCTTCTTATCTGCATGTGGCACGCTCCACCCACTTACAGCCCTGGTGCCAACTGCTGCCTCTAACTGAGGGGTTTCCCTCTTCCTGCCAGGGCAGCTGCATGTGGCTGCTTGTTGTATTGCACTAAATAGCTTATTTAGTTGTGGTCTTTGTATTAGGCATTGGGAAAAATGTTACTGAATGTAACATTTGAATGTATATCGTGTATGCACCCCTTTCCACACACCTGGTGCCCTGCCCCATGGATACCCCTCCCCACGCCCCACCCCAATATTATCCCATTGGCCCCAGTCCTCTCTCCCCGCCCCCATCCCCTGGGGTATAAAACCCCATTCCAGGTAAGGGTTCAGCTCTCTTCCCTGCCTGGGTGGTCACTGTGGCCAGCAGTGTCCCGTCCCAAGCCAATAAACAGGATACTCACTCCCACGTGGGGAAGAGCGCTTCTTGTCTTTTGTCTTCAGTCCATGCAGGTCCGTGTGGGCTTGGGCTCTAGCTGGCCAGACCAGACCCATACAAAGCCCAGAGAACCTCGGATTACTGCAGCTGCTGAGCACCGCTTGTCACAACCAGTGTTTGTGCAAGGCTTTCGCTGTGACCACTGACCAGAAAGAATGCAGGGCTGTAGAGGAGTCAGAGATGAGCCACTTCACAGCATCTTTGGTGACTTTTGACTTAGGTAGATTTAGGTTACCATGTATCACTCCTCTTTAAAGACCCTTTCTCACAATTTTGCACTTTCTTGTTTCTCAGGATGTGTGCTTAACCCTCATTAAGGGCATTCCACTGCCCTCCACTCCATATATCCTTTACAACACAGCCATGGGTTGGAGTCTTTCACAGCAAGTTTTTCCTTCAGGCCACCAAAGTGTTAAACCTCTAATGTGCTCACAGACAGGCTGTGCCACTCCATCCTTTCCATCTGTGAGGACAGGCTTGTATTACCCAGACCCCCCTCCCTTGGGTCACTCCAAAGGCCATTAAAGTTAGTGGTAGGGCATGTTATAGGCCAACAGGACGAGGTGGGCAACAGCTTCATAATTGAAAGGACTTGAAAAATTCAGGATCAATTGATCAGATGTGGCAACCTATTAGCAGGCAACTGACTTCTGAGATGTTGCCAACCCAACCTTCAGAAAGCATCCCTAATTCCGAGGGTGCGAACAAGGATGAGGTGTGTTTGGCATTCCTGAAATGGGCCTCAGGAACATCATAATGGTAAGTACCCAAAGACATTTCAAGTTCAGAGTTTGTGTAATTCAGAGGTCAAACTCATTCCCAAAACTTTGCCTCCAAAATGTTGGTGGAAATATTTTGCCACATACATGTCAGATATTTTTGTTGGAAACCATTGTGGTCACCCCTGCTGCTTTACTGAGTACATATTGTTATTATTTTTAAGAAAGAGAGTCTCATTAAGTTTTTCCCCTAGTCTAAGACTAGGAGGTTTTGGGGGAAATAGCTTTGTTGCAGTGGTCTCAATGCAAAAATGCAACTATCCCTGCTCAAGACAGAGGGCTTCCAAAATGTTAAAAAATATATGCATTTGACAGTTTTATTGTAACTTATTATGAGTGTGAAGTAAAATAGGGGAATTTTTGTGGTTTGACTTGTATTTCTGCACTTATATATGGTAGTTAAGTGTAAAAATAGCCAATTAAAAACAAACTTTCCAAGAGATTAGTCAAAATATGTACCCTTGAATTTTTAGGGGCTTGAGGAGACATTCCTTTGACATTTGCTTTTAAAGAAAAAATACTTAAAATATGACACTTGAAAAGCAGCTGCTTTGTGTTCTGAAAGTGGTTTCCATATGATGCAGAGTTCATGTCAGATGTACAAATATGTATGTGCCCACATGACCATAACCATTGATAATAGGCTAAATAATTACTTACACAGTGCCTTCTTAAGACTGGTGGATCTCTGTTAGTGCCCATTTTATAAGAAATAAGTACAGAAAACAAACTATACCAGTAATAAATGTCCCTACCTCATTCAGTGTGCTAGGGAAGGAGCTACTGTTGGTGTCAGGAAAAAAGAACAAGTGACCTTATACAGCTGTCAGGATTTTCTTACCTATTTCTGTGAATGTGATTGTGTCTTGACCTGGTCACATAACTTTTTAGTATCTCATCTTCCTCATTTGCAGAGTGGGTATAATTGTGTCTCTGAGTGCTGTCCAATATAACAAAGCAAAGTGCACCAGAAGCACTGAAAATCATTCTGGGAAAGGGTTGTTCATTGTTATACATAAAAATTGCCTGATTAGCTAGTGCTGCTCTGAAGGATAGGAAGGTGAAGTGCTTGAATGGAGTGAGAACTCATCGAGGTTTTTTTGTTATCGCAAAGTATTACTTAAAATAAGCTGAAGGTTCAGATGTGCTATTGTGGGAATGGGTTGTGCTCAGCCTGCTGAGCTTTGTTCCTATATTGTGGGCCTCCGCTCACTTGCTAGGCAGCAGCCCCAGCTATGATCCATTCCCACTCCTGCCAGAAGGCTCAGAGACAGTCCCACACCTGCCTTGGGGACCGCTCAGCTGGTGGGCCATAACTGTTCCTCCTGCTAGAAAAAAAATGCAGCCTTTGGGACCAAAACCATCTGCTCTGAGCAAACCCCTGCAGGAAAGCCAGGCAAGTGTGAGGTCTCGCGGGGACCAGGAGTGTTAGTGCAATATACAGTCATCACTCAAGACAATTAAGAAATCTGCTCACAGAAGAAGCGATGATAAAACACAATGTTGTGTGCTACCTGGTGTTTATCTTAGAGATTTTGAATTTAAAAGATAAATAAACACACAGCCTCTGAGCATCAGTCAGGAAGAAGGTACAGAGCTGTATCCCACCAGGATAGAGGTCTTCTTTTGTCAGGAATAAGGAGACCTGCCTTGCTTGTGCCAATGTGTTTATGCACTTTGTTGCCTGTATCTGTTTTCTAGCCTGCAGCTCCCTTCCCCTGCTTGGTAGCCTACCCAAAAGTGGAGGAATTCTCAGTTCATCTCCTTTAATCCCCAACTTTCCCTCTTCTCTGAACCCTGCATCTGAGCTGTATGCTTTCAAGTTTGCAGTACTTTCTGGCCTCTGAGGTGGTGGTGCCTGGGTGCAGTTGTGAGCTGCTGTGCAGGGTGCAGGTGTTGGGATGTCCTCCTCTTGCCTCAGGGGCTCATGTGGGCAAGTACAGTGTGAGCTGGGTCCCCTTACAAAAAAATGAGAAGATAGGCAGCCAAATCTTCCCTCTGGAGACTGGGGGAATATGTGTCTGTGGAAAGGGTTTGCCTGTTTCTGCTGGTCATGGACAGATGTATATCTTTGTGTCCTCTGAGTCCTAGATCTGCATGATCCAAAATTGTTAAGTATAATCCCTTCAGCAGGCCCCAAATTCTTTAGTCACACATATTGTGATGCCATTTCTCCCAAAGTGGCACAGGCCTTACCAGCACCAGGAGGTGGCAGGCTGGTAGTCATGTCTCCCATCCTCACTTCTCCATTGTGTTTAGGACAAGCTGGGGTCTGGTGGCACAAACACAGCTTCAGTGAACCAGCAGCAGCTGGCAAGGAAAAACTTATGCCTTCACATACAGACCTGTCAGCAAGGTGCTCCTAGTCTGAACTGGTCTGCAACTGATGGTGTGGAAATCAACAAGATTTGTGCACTTCAGGAAAAAAATGGCAAATAACTAGACATCTGCCCTAGGATCATGCCTACCAAATTTATATAAAATATCAATATTGATATAAAAATCAAATGTCAAATTTAATAAGCACAGTAGAACCTTCCAGTCACTAACTGCAGACCAGTAACCCCATGAATTTCTAGAAATTTGGGTGGAAAGAGAAGAATAGAGGAAGGAAGAAAGAAAAACATTTTTTTGTAAATGTAAAATACAGACATTCCCATAATTAAAAGAGGAATACAACCTGAAGAACGAATCACAGACAGTAACACTGAGATGACCACATTTATAAAGAAAATAATAAGCAAAAAAGATGCAATTGTCTCCAAGCAATTTTGGCACATTTCTTCCTTACATTAAAGCCCAGAGGATTTGAGGAGAATTTTTGGGACAATACTTGCAAGGCCTGTGTCACTGTACAGGAGGGAGGATTTTTCCATTGCCTTCTCTGCCTCTCTGCTGTTGAGAACCAAAGAGGCACATATTTTCCTAAATGTGTTCTTGGTTTGTTGGTTTTGGTGATGGTAGTGCTGCAGGAACAGTGCCTTTTCCAGATGGCATTCTCAAGGCTCCTTCTCTCCTGGCTGAGCCATCAAAGGTCCCTCAGGAGACAGGAATTGTCACAACCAACTGGAAGGAGCATTTATCTTACCCAGATACCCAAATGTGGCAGTTGCCTCCATGGACTGCTTAGGAGGGATACAGCACTAATCTGCATCTGCCAACTGCCCTGCTTCCCATTTCTCTTAACTTCTCTTTGAAAACTAGCATAGAAGGAGGCTTCCTGTCTTCTTCAGATTTGTCTGTACCTTTATAATGTTTATCTTTTGGCAAAGAGTTTCACAGGCCATGAACCTATTCTTCGGGAAAGCACTTTCCTTTTTTCTTTCTACTCATCAGTTCATCATTCATGTGAGACCAGATGCTGAACTAAGGGAAAGCAGTTTAAAGCTTGTCCAAACTAAAACCTTCTTTTAAAACTCACCCTTTCAGGTCTTGTCAGCAGCTCCAGGCATCACCAGAGCATATTGAAAAGCAATTTGTGACATCTGGATTCTGCAATTTAAGTCTGGGTCTTGCCACAAACTGCTTAAACTGGAAAAGCATTAAAAGGTTAAAAGGACAGCTGCACAGAGCAAGCCCTCCCCAGGGATCCAATTGGTCTCATGGTCCTGGAGGTAAAGAGGTTAAGAAACAATTGCAGACATATCACTGAGCATGGCTGAGAAAGTCACTCTCCCATCGCGATTCTAACCAGGCGAGGAAGAAGCTCAATCTCGGGAAAGACCAGCACTTCATCTTAGCTGAGCATATTCACCCTTCCTGAGAAACTTCATTGACTTCTTGTGTAAATGAGCATGTGTTGAGGACCATGCAAGCTCATGGCAGGGGGAAATGGCCAAGCACAGAGAGCTCCCATCTTTGTCTGCAGAAAAACATTCAAGATTTGGCCCCAACAGTCATACAGAAAATAAGAATCAGGAAGCACAGTACCTGAGCAATGGTGGGGAGGAGCTGTCTTTCCATTCCTTTCCTTCCTTTTGCATCAGGTGTTCTTCCCTTAATCTGCACATGCAGCCCTTTGGATGCATGGTTAGGACCACACCTCCTGCCCACCAGCCCTGTTCTCCAGAGTGACATGCTGCATGGAGCTGGGCACCTCTCTCCAAGACCCCCATCCTGGCCCACACCAGTTCTCCATCCCATCCCTCCCACGCACTCTGGCATCAACTTGATCCCTGAGAACCTACCTCAGCAGCATTCCCTCCCTGCTGTGGTGTGGGGCACAGAGGAAATGCTGGGACCCTTTCCCTGCTGTGATGTGTCTGGCAGGGAGAAGGAAGTGTTACCTGATAGTAAGGTGGTGATGGGAAACTTCATGGTCTTGATTCCCTACACAGGGACAAGGGAAATCAGACACAAATGATTTTACTCTTTCCCTCTTTCCTGTCATACTGACACTGATGAGTTTAACTGTCAGTTTAACTAGCTTAAGTGAGTTTTGAAGTGGATTTTACACACTATGTTATGATCTTAATGTATAGCATTTAACAAAACTGTTAGTTTAAATTATGTTGCTCTAATTCTGAACCAAAATGTTCTACATTGCTTGAAATCAAACTCAGCTCTTTTCTCTGGCATAGAGAAACTAGAAAAGAAGGTAAGAAAACAACACTGTGTTAACTGTCCAAGCTAAAAAAAGCACTCTCAACACTCATCAAATAAAATCCAGAAATGTAATCATTCAGAAGGAAAAAGATTTGACTTTAAAAGCTTGTCTGTGACAGTTTGACCCCTACGGTGTTACATGCAACTGTGTTACATACACAGGTTGCATATAAGCATGCGGCAACAAACAGAAAACAAACTAAAGGAGGCTGGATATGGGCTTGGAGTTCTCCTCCTGAGAAGTGAATTTTTATTCCCCCTGAAAAAACCCGATTTCATGCCACATATGTTAAAATCATCATTTCTTACTAGTAGGTACAGTTTAGAGATAAAACAGAAAAACACAGGGTAATGTTAATAAAAGAAACATTGCTTGTTTCCCAACTGCCCACAGAGCCAGCAAGAAGATCCCTGCACGAGAGCCAGCATGGCGTGCAGCACTGCTTCAGATTTCTGCTCTTTCCCAATATAATTTGTTCCACATGCTGTTTATCCACTGATTCTTCCAAACCATGTCTTGGCTACAAGGCAGGTGATGACAGGTCTGGAAAAAAACAGAAGAATTTTGCAGCTTGTCTTGGCTGTACTGAATATGCCCTCATGCTTGGAACAAATCAAACCCTTTGTGCCATTAACAAACTGGGCCACGTCCAGTGAGCCTTCCTTCCCTGGCAGGAACTGAAAAGATGCACCACTGCTAGAAATGACAGCAAGTTATGGGATGACTTCAGTGTGTTGACACTCACAGTAGAGAAACACAAGGTATGGGCTGGCTCGTATGAACAGATGTATGAGTGTGCTTTGCTCTGGACGGGCAGCAGGGGAGAGGGAGACTCTTCTTTGCAACCAGTATGTGTCATGCCTTCCTTTACTGCCTACCTGGAAACTGCCCTTGAGGCATCATCCACAAATTCCTTGTCCTACAAGCCAATAAGGAGTCACTTGCTAAAGATACACTGGGAAGCAGCTCATGAAGTTGATGAGTATGGCAAGGTTTACCTATTTCATGTGTCAAAGCTTCTCAGTCAGTAAAAGTAATGCCACCATAAAAATACATAAATTATAGCTCATGCTGCAAAAAACTGATCTTTAATGAACAGACATGAGGAAAACCTTTTGCAAGTTATCCTTATTTTGCAACATGCAAAGGGAAGGAATCATATAGCTCTGGCACCACTGGCTCCCTTGGAGAGTGAAAGAGCTATGTGATACCTTGGTAATATCTTCTCTGCTTCTCACTGAGGGAAAGCCCAAGACTTCTCAGCTGGGCTCTGTGCAGTGGAAGTGAAAGGCCCAAGAAAAGGGGGAGAAATGTGACACCTGGAGGCTGTGTTGCTCCAGTGCCCATGTCTTGTCCTGGCAAGCACATATCTGGAAAGGGCAGTACAAGCAATGGGACAGAGCCTGAGCATGGGCTCAATGGCAGCTGAATAAATGTGCAGGGATTTGCGTCAGTACATTATTTTTGCTGCTGGACCCCGCTGAATTTATTTGACCTGGAAGTCACCGATCATCTTCCCAGCTGGGAAGAGAACAGCAGCACATGCTGTGACCTGTATAAAAATCTAAGCTAGAATGGCCAAGACAAAGAGAGGAATCTGTGGAGGTATATTTATGTGTCTGTGTCAAAAGATCAAGTCTACAAAATCACTGGATTGCTACACCAGTATGATATGTCTCTGTAGCTAAAGAAGGATGGAGACAGAGGTGGATAAATGCTTGTTGTGCCATGCAGTTCATCTAATTTATCTCTATGAAGATGTATGTCCATTCTCTGCAACAGTTTTTGACTAGTTTTTCAATGTCCCAAGAAAGGAAACTTCCCATGAAAAGTTACTTCACAGATCACATTGAAAATGCTCACTGTGTTTGTTTAAAAAAAAAAAAAAAAAAAAAAAAAATCAGTCCAAATTTTAAACTTACTAATTTCACTTCAATACTAATGGATGCATCATTCTGAATCTCACTTAATGCCTGAATCTCTCAAAAATCTACAGATAACCAGACCTTTATCTATAGGGTTTTTTCAATTAGTCTTTTCAGCGATAGGATTATTTTGTCCCGCCTGAATTCTACTAGTAATTCCTGGTAATATAATGCAAGGTTCCTTAAACCCCAGCTGTCCATGCAGCAGCACCCAGCCATCAACTGCTCTGTGATTTTGTGTGCTATGGCAAGTCAGTGCCTGACTGCCTCTTGACTGCCTAAAGAGTCTCGAAGATCTTATATTTCACTGGAGTTAATCAGGATCTATTTTAGTGAAAATTAAAATAATCCAACACTACAAAGATGTTAGAATATGGCCATTTATTCATATGACTATTCCACTCAGCCACATACTCTTGCTCAGCTACTTGACATGCACATTTTCCTCCTGACTCAAAAGCTGTGGGTACATTGGAGGCTGTCCAGAGGAGTGAGTGTTCTGGTTTGAGAAGCAAAACCAGCAAGACACCCCAAGTCAGAAATACAATTTATTAGAAAAAAGGGAAAATAAAAAAGGAAAGAAAATACATGCAATAAGGAAAAAAAAAAAAAAAAAGCCACTGACAAAGTCAGAATACAACCTGACACCCTGTTGGTCAGGGTGTTGGCAGCAGTCTACTTGCAATGGTGGCTGCAGTCCTCCTGGAGTAGCAGTTGTGGCTCTGTTGAAGCAGTGGTTCTGGAGAAAAAGGTGCAACCCTCTGCTGAAGGTCCAGTGGTGATGGATGGGCCTGTTCTTCCTCTAGGAGTCCAGTGGAAAAGGCTGACTTGGTGTCCCAAGTCTCAGGTTTTTTATCCAGGTAGAGGGGCTTGGTTCCTCCCCCTGGCTGGAGCATTTCCCAATGGGATGATGGGAGTTTATCAGTGGACTTAATGGCCCATTAGCAGAAGACCTATCCCTGGAGGGAGGGTGGGTCGTGGAAGAGATAAGGAAACTTCTCTTGATGGTTTCTTATCAGCTATCTTATCAACAGAAGATCACATCACTACCCCCCCCATCCCAGTTCCAACAGATGGTAATAGAATAACACACCTGATTATATTTTACACTGCAACCCATGACAGTGAGCTACCCCAATGCCAAATGCTTTTGTTACCTGTTGCACATCCTTAACATCTAGTCTTCCTCTTTCAGTTTATTTCCCCTGTAAGACTTAGCAGTGCATTGAAATCCAGACCCAGTCATGCAGAATCCAGCTATGCCACTTTTTGGGAAAAATTAATTAAAAATTGTTTCTAACCTAAAACTTGCTAAAATTTCTGCCTTCTTCAAGATTGTCTCTTTATTAGGTTGTGATTGGCAGTTTGGAGTTGGCATATCAGTATTTCCTTGCACGTGCCAGCATTAAAGGGAAAGTACTTGCTCCTGTCTCCAAATAAGAGACATTTTCCATATGTGCACTCTCCACTCTGTCCTGCCTAATGACTATACATTGAGATATTACGCAGGGAAGGTTGCAACATTATTTTGCATATGTCTGTGCAAGTGACTGAGAAGTGTGTCTCACACCTGCTTCTTGGCTTTGGGATATTATTTCTCCTAACTTTCTTACTGCCTGGCTGGCTTGTGGTGCTGCAGGTTTCAAGTGGAGAAGCAGGGCAGCAAAGCAGGGCTTCCCCTGCTTGGAGTGGCAATATATATGAAAGCCTGTTGTCCCTTCTGTGACATTGTGCTCCTGGGGAGGGCATGCCCTGCAAGAGGTAATGGCTAGCCCCCTTCAAAACAAAGCTGCCAAACCACTTCCAAAGAAGCCTCACAATTATTTGCATGGAAAGAAAACTTATGATTTCTTTCCTCCCTCTGATTTCAGAGAGCTGATCTGAAATAGAGACCATGTTCCTTTAAAAAGCATAAGCATTGCTGGAGCAGGGTTACGTCTGTCACACATAAAAATGCTCTATTTATGCCTTATTGTAATCTATTCACTGGTTTATGGTCCCTATGTCCTTCAGGGAGGGTTGGAAACCCACATGGCACTCTCGAGTGCTGCATTTTGCATTTGTATCTCCAATTCTGTTGACAGATGTGTACAATCACACTCAGCAGTCAGACAACTCCCTCTTGATTCTGCATCAGAGGAGGAGCAAGAGGGCAAATTATTTCAGCTGAGGTCAGCATTAACTGAAGCTCAAAATATCTCCCTCCAGATACACCTGTTTCAGACAGAAGCATGCAAATAGGAGGTAATCTTCGGTGACTTCCAGCCACTTGCCTATTTGCCATTCTGTTTGGGGGTTCTGCCATCACACATGCACTGGTTCTGACAGCACACATGCACCTAATTAAACCAAAAAATCTGCAATCAACCTGATAACTGAGAAAAAAAATTCCCTTCCTCTGCAAGTGGAATGCAATGGTTAGAAAACACATATTTCTCATTTTATGTATAAGCATTGAATATGTAAATACAGCATGTTACTGGATGCTTCAGGGAAAAGATGATACATTTACTGAGGACAATCCATTAAAAAAAGAGGCTGATTAATGCATTAATGTTAAATTAAACAAAGGTTTCTGAGAAGATACCATTTAAACAGTAGTTTCTAGTTTCTCTTAGTTTCAATTGGGAGTATGCTGGGAGAATCAGCTTCCTTGTTCTTAGCCTTTCCATATAAAAAAAAAATCTTCTCTCATTCCTTATAATGGGCCATTCTGAATAAAGCTGAGTAGTTCCAAAGAAATGCAATGAATCACTGATCCTCATTCCTTCTTGCTTTGTGATCAGAGATCCACCCATCCTTCAGGGCAGGGATTTATTCTTTTGACTGTGTTCCACCCAACCTCAGGTTGAAGGGGTCCTGGTCTCACTGTATCCTGCTGAAAATGCAAGAAACAGAATATTTTTGTCCGTCTCAGTTATCAATATTGGTGTGTACTGGCTAGTGTCTCCAAAGTCTTTCACAACTGCATCTCAGATAGTCACCTGGGGTTTAAGCAGAGATTCTCAGAAGGGTTTGGGAAGTGAAAACAGGACTTTGCTCTTGAAATAATCATTGTTCTTGAAATAACCCTTAGTGGCGTAAATCCATTCTCTTTCACATCCACTTAGACTAGAGCTTAAATTCCCAAGAACTGGGAGGTTTTCCCTGAGTAACCACAAAGTTTCTTATGGCTGGAGGCCGAAGCTGAGGGAAGGTGATATCATATTAACCTCAGGCAGCTTTGGTATTTTTGTTGGCTGTCCTCAAAAAATAATGGTATCAGCAGGTCTGACTTAGAATATAAAGAGCTGTAGCTCCCTCACAGTAGGTGAGCAATCTGTGCAATTGGACATAAATACTGATAACAAGGCCTCCTTCCAATTAGGAAACAATAAAACAAACTACATCAGCAAAAATTCCTGCAAGCATATTCCTTAAGGCTTCTTTGTGCTCTCATAAAACACAAACATCTTTACCATGCAACATCCCCAGATTCACCAGCTGCTCACAGATTTAAGCACTGCTTCTTTGTGAAACTGCCCAAAAAAGACTGCTTGGTGCTGCTGCTGGGGTCAGGGCTGGAGGGACACCTTTACACAGGAGAGGCACAGATGGACATGCACAGACACAGAGCTGCAACCCCTCTGCAAGGGGAGTTTGCTAAAGTAAGCAGAAACTTCTGTGTACACATTTTAGTTTTCAGAAAGCTGCTTGAATTGAATATACTGGAAAAACAAATGTGTTTTAGAGCAGTCACAACAAATATAAAATGCAGGTTACATGACGGTCTGAGATTATACCCCCAGAAACATCCTGCCCTTGGTTCCCTCTGTTTGAACTTGGAGGGATGGCTTCTAATGCTACAGAAAGACAGGAGTGCTTCTAGAGATACACAGAAGACAAATTGTGCAGTTCATTTTTCATCCATGTCTACACAGTTGCCCAGCACAGACAATTACATTGTTTGACAGTCTCAGCCATTTCTTACATTGTCATAAGTGCTTGGCATCCAAGAGAGCCTCCCTGGTGATGGTGCATCCTGTGGGTCTGTGGTCTCCATCTTCCCCAAGGGCCAAGTCACAAGTTTTTGGCAAAATGTCTGTGCACTGCATATGAATTGCAATTGGATTTTAACGTTGCTCTGGAGCACTGAGAAAAGAATGAAGGGAATTGAGGAGGAATTAAGACCATGAATTACTGGACTCATGATGAAACAGTCAATTACTGTATTTAAGGCTTGTTTCTGACATCTGGAAGGTCACTTGTGAATGACAATGAGGACTCTCAAAAGAATTACTGAGAATTTACAATTTGGGGTTCAGGGAATACGACACATCATCAAACAAAGGCAAGAAAAGAAGACCAAAGAGAAGAGCTTATAAGATGGCACAAAACTTGATTTTAGTGATGTTAACACTGAAAAATATATTTTTTTGGTTTTTATAATGTACAGGCATGACTACTTTTTCCATGTAGGTAGAAGGAGTGATTTCAATTCTCACCCGGATGCAAAAGGCACTTCTAGAAGATGAACAGCCCTTTCTGGGGCCAAGGGCACCTGGGAGGACTAGGGTGGGAGCAGGAGAGGGGCCACAGCACAGTGACCTGACAAAACAGTCTCCCACTCCCTTGATGCAGTTGACCTAGAGACTTCCAGACCAGAGATTTAGTGGTGACCTAGGAAGAAGCAGTTTTCCTGGCAAAGGGTAGCAGCACTGCCTCTGGGAGACTGGAGTTCAGTAGCAGGGAATGGAGTTTGCCAAAAGTGGTTTTTAACAACCACTTTGGCTGTGATCTTGATAGACATTTCTGTCAAATCGGCCTGAATCATCTCCAGCACAGCTCTGTCTAAGCAAGAGGCATGAGATTTAGAACAATCTCTTTGAACAGTTCTATAAATGCTTTGTAAATGGCTTCTTTGATTTGCACGTAACCTTCTTCAGTGGAGATACTGAGCATCATTGAAGTGATGTAGCTGTCTGTGGACTGGGTAAATATGAGCTAATCTTCCTGGAGGCCACAGCCTTTACTTCAGTTCATGGTAGAATGGCCACTTCACTTACAGTTACAATTCATGATTATGCTCAGCATGCCTGTGTCCATGCCAAAAGCCTGCATAGGATGCCTGGACATAGCCCAGGTGAGGAAAGGAAAACTATGGTTGGTCTGGCTAAGAGACCCAGTTAGGTCCCCAGAATTAGTGGCAAACCAGATGGCACAATAAGGTAGTTCAGGACAAATATTTCTATTTAGATATGTGTGAGGCTTAGACACCTCTGCCCTGGTCAAAAGACATCTCACAATATTAAAAAGGGATGGATTGAGTGGGAACTGTTCCATATCAGCAAGATCTGCCCTTACACATTTAGTGTGGCCACTTTTTTCTCCCAAAGTAACAGGTTCAAAACTTCAGCACTGAAGCAGAAAGCATGGGATTTTCTGCAGGAAGCTTTCCCTCCCGGAGGCAGACCCACTGATAAGTGCAGAGCCTTTAGATGTTCCAGATTTTTCAGCGATGGGGCTGAAGTTCTTTTCAAACATGGTAACATAGAGGCCTTCAAAGGTGTTACACAGCTGGTAAGAATTATTTTAATGGTTCCTGAGAAGTTCTGAAAGCAAATGAAAAGGTAATAATGTGAGAACAGAGTAGGAAATAGGTGGTGTGAAGTGGTGGAAAGCTGAGAAGAAGTGTCATGTTAAAGAAAAGGTGGAAGGAAATCAGGTATACACCTGAGGTGTGACTGCTGAAACCCCACTGGTCTTCACAGGTTTTATGAAAATGGGCTGTTGTGTAAAGTGAACTACTAGAGACATTTCTAAGGGCACAAACAAAGTCAAGAGCAGAGTTAAGAAAAAATTGATAGGTTGTTTGGTCTTCACCAAAGTGCTAGGAACAGGAGCAATCACTAGACAGAAGCAGCAACTGCTTATAGGACACGGAAACAAAGGAGTGCACATCCAGAGCCTACAGCAAGAAGCGTTAGCCTGCTGCAAGACGAGAAGAATCAAAATCTATAGAAGACTTTATTGAATAGGATGAAACAGATGCACCGTCAGGAGTTAATAATAAATGATTGTTGCAAACACTTTTCATACTGTTGGGGATCGCCACAATTTCCTTTGATTGGAAAAGAACTTTTTGGCAGAGCAGTCCAGAATCTTTCTGTTGAAAAACACTCAGTCATAAAAATATTTAACAAAAGCATTTAGATATTTGTGTGTGTATGCATGTGCATGCCTCTGAATATTTGGACCAACATGGATGAAATTGTCCAAGAAATAAATCATAGGTTTTGAACTGATCTACTTTTCAACACTAGAGCTCACTTTACAGACTTTTATTGCTTTTCAAGGATTCTTCCTGTCCAAGCAGAAATATTGTAACAGTTCTGCACTTTTAAATGTCTTCTCATATGCTATAAGGATTGCTTACATCCTATTGAAGATTTTTATGATTCTTTTTTGCTTTTATTGAGAATATTAAAGAAAAGCATATAGTAGTTAAAAATTGACTGTTTTGATTGTCACACTGATCTTTGTGGCTGGGAGCTGCCAGAGATATATTTGTTATGAAAGAGAAGAGGAAACACTGTGAATTGCCCTTGGAAATTTCCACAGATATGCGTGCACCTATTTCTAATTGCACATGGTGCAGCCGTGCAGTGGGAACGTGAGTCCTCTCCTTTTACATCCAAATAATGGCAAATGAATGACATGACTGAAATATATCAACAAGAGTCTTGCTATAACCATGGTGGTACAAGGACATAGGTAAGAGAGGGAATTTGTTTAGAGCTGCCTTCACAAATAAGCACCTCTGTTTTGTGTGCTCATGCCTTCTTGCAGAGCAATGACACATTTAGGAGTGGTGGGAGTTGGGTAATTTGCAACTATCTGTAATTCTGAGACTTTGTCCCACAGGCTGTCTTTTCTTAGACCAAATGGCATGGCTGAGAAAGATTATATTGAGTTTTTAGCACATAGCACCTTTGCTAGGTCTGAAACATAGCAGCTACCCAGAGCTAACAGCAAACCAAAACCAATTACTTATAATTTGGTCCCTCCACACACAGAGCTCCCTTATCATGACGATGTTTTCAGTCATTCCCTCTAGCTGAAGTCAGACAGCATGATTCTGAAGCCTGAAACATTTGCCTGAAGTAGATGGCTTAAGG
Organism: Peucedramus taeniatus; assembly: GCA_013400575.1. Lineage (NCBI taxonomy): Eukaryota > Metazoa > Chordata > Aves > Passeriformes > Fringillidae > Peucedramus > Peucedramus taeniatus. The sequence continues at coordinate 317,326 of WBNO01017202.1, forward strand.
GAGGCAGCTGGGAGAGGACAAGAGCAATAAACAGACCAAATTCACTGCTCTGGGAAGAGGGCAAAACTTAATTGCTGCCGACAGTGAGCTCAGTTATGGGTACAACACTGGGAAGGAGACACAAAAACCAAAGTGTATAATTTAGGCAGGCATTGCACATCATTCACACTATTTATATGTTTTAAAGGGGACATCCCTGTGGCAAACAAAATAGTTCTACAGTGTCTGTTTCTGTGGGGTTATTTTCTTGGGATGCTTCCCTTGATTAACAATGGGGCCAGAATGGCTCCGCAGCCCACTGCTTTGCTTTTGTTAAAGCAAACCCCCAGACTCCCTCAGAATTCTCAAGCCTTCCTCTTTCTCAACGGGTTCTTGGCCCTGTAGTTTCCCCCACACTTCCCCAGTTAAAGTGTTTCAGTCCTGGGCGTGGGAAGCCGTGCACAGCTGTGTACCCGGCTTTCCAGCCTGCCGTTGTGACGGCTGGAGCTGCTGGCCAAAACCTTGGAAACAGATTTTTAATTCAGATTTATGGCCAAGCTGTGGCCTATTTTAAGCCTTTAAATATATTCTGGATCTCATGCACATCTCCATTGCCTTTAAGTAAAACAGTGGCAGGAGCACGACTGAGCTTCCCAGTGGCAGCCCTGGGTAAAACGGAGAGGGGGGATCAGGATCCTGCCCATGGTTTTAGAGTGTGCATAGAGGTTAGAGTAGCTTCAGGTTTTGTTTCAGACTCTCAGCAGAGGCAGACCGTCTGCTGTTTTGTCAGTTTAATGGGAATTTAATGTATCTTTTTCTTCTCTCCAGATGTGTTAACAGATGACACAGATCTGTGTCTTTATAGCCAGATCCCTGAACAAATGTGCAAAGGTGATAAGGGTGCAAAGAGCTTTCCCTTATCCTCTCCAGAATGTGTCACAGGCTGTCCCAACCCACAGGGTGTTCCTGCTACCTCCCTGCTGCCCTGCAGGACCCCATGGCTAGGCTGGGCAGGGAAAGCCAGGGAGCCTCTCATCACCAGCTTGGTCCTAGCAAAAAAAAAATCCCTTCTCCAAGGGGAGAAGTCCTGTTGTAGGGCATCACAGCTTTGTTATCAGCTGTCTCCCAGCAATCCTTGGCATTCTGCACAAGGTGCCTCTAGCGCAGGACTCTGCGTCTGGCAGGGTAAGGGGAAGCAGTGGGCAGGGGAACCACATGAGCTTGGCCATCATCTACAGATCACATCAAGTATTTCCCAGCCAGGAGCATATTTAGGTGGGAGACAAGAAGGTTTTTATGGAATCAGAGCAGTTAAATTCTGTGGTGGGCTCTCATAAACAGGAAGACTAGAGGATGAGCTGGTTTAAAATGTAGTTTAGGATGTGACTGGGTTTACATGGTGTGAGCTGGGCTGCAGCAGTCCTTAGCCCCCTGTGCCTGAGAGAGCCCGGCTCTCTAGGGCAGATGGAGCAGGCATCTCATTCTCCTGAAGGAATAGGGATAGGCCAGGTTGTGCTGCCACAGCATAACAGGGCTCCTCTGACAGAGGCAGTGTCTTCACAGAAGGAAAAGCACATTGTCTCATCTTTTACCCAGGGCAAATAGAGACATCAAACATTAACTTTCTTCTGTTGCCAGTGAGTGGGGTTAGTTTGTATCAGAGACCTAAGGAAGATGGTCTGAACACAAACTGTTCCTCTCATTTGCTCTTCAATATGGAGCATAGATATAGGTCAAATATAAATGCAAAGGAGACAAATCCGTAGTACTGGCCTGCAGACTGGGTTATTCTCTGCCACCAGGCACGGCTGTGGAGTCTGAGGCATTGCTATCCTCAGTGACATGCTGTGAACAATGATTGAATGAAGACTGTGCACTAGTTTGCTGCAGCAGTTTTATAAATCCCTCCTTAAACCTAACACTTACTAAAATCTGAGTTACTCTCAGTTAGACTTTGTTACACATCAAGTTGTGTCTTGATGTTAGGGTACTATGTCACCCATCACTACAGGGAAAATAACAGCAGCCAATTTCTGTACATTGGAATGACACAAGCTAGGTGTCCACTGTGATTCAGTGTTTGCTGAACTGTTAACACATTTCTTTTCAGCTTACAGGGCTCACTGAAACTGGAAGTCTAATTGGAGTAAGAGGCTTGCACAAATCTGCTGTCCTGTAAAATTTGATTTTGAAATCAATGGCAGTGCAGTCAGATTCGCTGATGCTCTGTTTTGTTGGGGTTTTTTAATCACAATTTTTCCTTCAAATACTGTGCTGATTTATGTGTAATCAAAATTCATACAGAAAAAAACCCAAGGGACATGAATGACACAATACAGCTGCCCAGAAGCCTTGAAAGCTATGTAGATGTAGTCAAATAAATCAGATATCTCATGATCCCTGACCTAGAAGTTCTCCATGTGTGATAAAAGCTTTTGAGGGGAGACAAAACTTGTGTGCTGCAGGCAGCCTGGGTTAGGACAAGATTAAAAAAAATATTTAATGCAACTTCTCCTCATCAGACAACAGCACTGCCTGACCATGCAGGGTAAGATTTTTACTCAGTGGCAGCCACTTCCTCACTCCATCCCTGTGGCCTCTCTCCTGTGGATTTGCCTCTGGCCTGTTTGGGGATTAGGTTGGAGGAATGAAAATGGTGGGCCCTCAGAGTGGAGTTTAGGAAAGGCACAGAGGGTGAGTGAAGTAGATCAGAAACTAGATGCTGATGGGCAAGGGAAAGGAACAGAAAGACAGTATTGCAGGTTTGGAAGTCAGAGTTGAAGTCATCAAGGGATGTATAGCACAAACTGATAGCCAGCAATATGTGCGGGAACTCAAACAATATGGGGATTTCAACAACAGTAATTTTCAACTGAGATAAATATATAATCCTTCCAGGAGGACAGCAATAATTAGGAAAGAAGTGATTTCACAAACAATCATAAACAGAGCTCAGCTCTTCAGGGTAGGAGCAGTGAGGAACACGGTCCCTTCCTCTTGAGACAACCTTGCGATAAGGTCCAGACAGGGAGGGAAACATCAGAAGTCAATGTGACTTGGCACTGGCCATCGCCAAGGGAATGTGATATGTCAGACTCATTTCTAAAAATCCCGTCTCCATCTGTCTCAATTATCAAGGCCTGAAGCGCAGGCAGCTCTTGTGCAGGCTGCACAGGATGGGGCATGGGCACACAGTGGCTTCCCAAATGGGAGTTCTTTAGCCTTGCCAAGGTCTGTCCCCTCAAGAACCACTTTTCCCTTCTTTTCTCCAAGGCATAAGTCTCTTTAGAAAGAGATGGGAAACAGGCCAAGGTTCAGTTGGTCTTAATCTTTTCCCTTCTGCCTCCACCTCATGATCCAGGGCTCAAGAAGGGATGTAGCCCCAGTTTCCATCATGAAGCTATATCCTGGCTGTGTGGCAGATGGTGCAGATACTGCACAAACACTGGTCAGTAGCGGTGGTGGGAGTTCAACTCCTATAGCACCCCAGAGTAGCTTTGTCTGGTCTTCAATTAAACTGTCACTTACCTTTTGATCTTCCTTCAGTGCATAGGTTGGGCGATAAGGGATCGAAACAAAAGTTTTCTGGCACAAACCAGAAAATGTCACCTTTGTGAAGCAGTAATTCCTGTGTGCAAGTTAGCTGCCAGTTTGCACACAAAAGACACAAACCTCTTATGTAAGGCTATTAAGTTCTAAAGTCTAAAGCAAATTTACTGTGGAGTTTAAGACTGATCAGCTTTGTCACTTTTCATTCCTCAGTTTAAAAATCAAATGAAAGACTGCTTGCTTTTTTGGTTTCTGAGAAATACAGTTTAAGAAATAAAAGTATAGAAATGTATTGCATCTGCAAAACAAGCCATAGTAAATAATATCTATTCATACTCTATGTAAATTCACACCCTAGGTTCACAAACACTAGTTCAGAAATTTGTTGGCAGCAGATGCAATAGACAAATATACAAGCTGTTGGCAGAAAAAACACTTCCATTATTCATTTGTCACTGGTACCCAGGACTGTGATGCTATTCAAGGTAATGTACTGTCTCAAAATAAATCTTTTATCACTACTCACTTCAGCAGCCAGAGCTGCTGGAGTATACAGGCTTATACAGATACAAGGCCCAATGACAGCCGTCTCTTGCTGGAACTACTCTATTGCAGCACAGTGTCATTTTAATACTATGCACTGTTTTCTTTGAGGATTTTATCAAGTTAATGATCAGATGTGTCTGCTGATGGACTCACTGCTGGTGTGTGCTGTGCCTTATGTGCACAACACCTAATAAGGTACCTTTACAGCAAAGTCCAGAATCTGTAACAGGCTGCGTAGAAAAGTAGTGATGACGAGTGACTGACAGCACTGGAAAAAGTGAAGGGACTTTGTGTTTCCCTGAAGTTTGGACCACAAGAATGAAAACAAGATTCTGAGCAGAGAGAAGCAGCAAGATGAACTTTTAAAAAGTGTTTCTTCCTTAGACTGGACGGATGCAAATGTAAATGAAAACTTGGTTCCTGAAGAGATGAAACTGTGTATCATGGTAATAAATTTGATTCCAAGTCAAGTCCATCTCATTTGAATCAAATTAGAGTTTTCATCCATTTAGATGCTAGAATAGACTTGAACATTGACAAAAAGAAGAGGAAAACTTTTCAGCTGAAGCTTTGCATAACAACAATACTGAAAATACATTTGCACAAGCACATTTAATTACAATTCCATAGAGCAAAAACCAATGACAACTTTACCTGTGCTTCATAGAGTGTTTAAATTTAAAACTTACAATTCAAAGTCTTTTCCTCTGTCTGGAACATGATGCATGTGGTTTGGTGTGTGGAATCTTAAGCATAGTAAGGGAGAATATTTTATTGTATACAAACTACAAGAGAGGAGAAACTAGGCAGAAAAAGATAGTTCCCACAGAGACTGATTCACTGTTTTTCTGGTTAAGTGATACTAAAGATCTTTGTACCATGCTAAAAGACTGAGAAGTACTTAATAACCTAATAAAATATCTAAATAAGAATTGATGGAGCTTTCATGAAATTATGGGAAGTGAAGAAGGCCTTTCTCTAGTTCATAACACTGCACAGCCTTTCAAATGCAGTTGTATTCCTCTGTTGTGTTCCCCTCCAAACACAGAGAAAATTAATAAATAGTAGAAAACGAATGTAGAAAGAGAAAAAATACTATTCTTCTTTTTTTTTTTTTTTTTTTTTTTTGAGAAAAAAAGGGCATTTGTGAGGCATGAGGCACACAAGGGAGCCACTGCTCTCATAGTCATTATGGGACAGGAAGACCCTCCAAAGACATAGACCTTGGCTCTAACAGAGTCACCTGGGGGCTGGTGATGGCAGGGCTTGAGGAGGTGAAAGCAAGGTTGGCTGTAGGGGAGCCAGCAGCACACATGGGAGGGGGCATAAGCTGACAGGATGCTCCACTAGAATTCAGGGTACTGTGCAAACAACATTCAGGTGAGGCATGAGAGGGACCACAATGGGAAAGCACCTACAAGCACTGAAAAATCAAATTCCTTCTGTGGCTTGAAGGCCAGCCTCACTATTTTCTCCCCTCCTCCAGCACTCATGCCAGCAGCTGCTCTCCTCTGGGTGGGCTCAGAGAAGTCACTTCAACAGCACCCTTCCTCTCTTGTGTCTGTCTGGCCAGGACTGGTTTTATTCAGGAGGGACAGAAAATGGCATTTAGATATGCAGATGAGTTGGCTGAAGGCTAGGATGTGCAGTACAACATGCTTAAGATAATTGTATATGTAGTTCTTGGAAACTTACTCCTCGAGGGTTCCATTAGCAAGGATGTTTCTGCGTCTGAAAAAGATGATGAGGGAAGCTGACAGACATAGGACAGCTTTAATCCAGACAGGGAAAATACTGTCTTTTAAATTAATTTCATAGTTTCTGTCATTTACTGCAAAGATAGCAGCAATACTTAGAGTCCATTTAGTAACACTAAACCACTTAGATTTTCTTTTCCATATATTTGTTTAAATATATACATTTTTGTCCTTCAAAATCCTTTGAACACGATCCAGGTTTCCAGGTCACTTGAAATCACTATATTTATTCATCCTCTACGTTTTAATCCACTTCTCACTTAGTGGATGTAGTCACCACTATTCAATACTAGAATCAGTGTAATGGGATAAAGTTTGCCCACTTTTACTGGAGAGTGTTTGGCCCTGCTTGTTCTGCTGGATGCCTGTATAAACTAAACCTCTGCATTTTGTGCAGTGTGGCTGTTTCCTCTGAGGGTGCATCTAAATGGTCTTGTCCCACCTCTGGTGACTCGGCCATGAGCAAAAGCTAAGCCAGCTGCTTCAGTTCTGACCAGCACTGCTAAGTCTTTTCACATAGGCAACAGAAACCATGTCTATTCAGTGGACTATAAAAAAATACCTTTTTTTGGTGGGCTAGATCAAAGACACTGTCAATAGGAGTCAGGTGAGACTTGGAATAGTTCAGAGGAGAATTCCCACATTTCAGCATCAGTGTTCTAAAATGGAATGTCAAATTCCTTCAGGGACTTACATTCCCAAAAAGATGCACAAAATAATTAAGAGGTTGACTTTCACTGGTCTAGTGCTGGTTGTTGGTTGTAGACATGTAATGAGCTGAAAGGATGGTTACAGAAAACCAAAAGCAAACAACCAAATTCTTGCATATGCAAGTGGGAAGCCTCTTAAACCAGACAGTGAGGCAACAAGAAATCTCCCAATGAGGTTTTAAGGTGTTTGCTAGCATCTGTACTAGCAAATCAACAATATCACTCATCAGGGAGATCTACTGGGCTTCCTCAAAGTTTATGCAATTGTGTAGGTGTGGGTCTTCTTAGCAGCAGAAGATTCCTTGGAACGGGAACAGGTTTGAACACTTGGCTTTGGGCCTCACACCAATCAGAGCAACTAACAAATGCAGGCAGGGCCTGACAGCTGAAGAAATAATTCCTCTTTTCTCCTGACCTACAGAGTGCTGGCATGGAGATGGATCTGGTCTTTTCTGCTAATGGCATCCTGACTTGTGTAAGCAATTGTGAGGCAAACAGGACCAAGAGAGTGAGCTTTCTCCTGGCACTGGTGAGGTAACATCTGAAATCCTGTGTTCAGCTTTGTGTCCCTCACTACAAGTCAGACAATGAGGTGCTGGAGCAAGACCAGAGAAGCAAGGTGGAGGTCAATGTCTTCTCCCAGGTAACAACTGAGGAAATGGCTCAAGTTGTACCACACGATGTTTACGTTGGATATTAGGAACACTTTCTCCACTGAAAGGATTGTCAAGCATTGGAAAAGAATGCCTAGGGAAGGGATGGAGTCACCATCCCTAGAGGTATTTAAAAGATGTGTAGATGTGGTGCCTAGGGACATGATTTAGTAGCTGTCTTGGCAGTGCTTGAATAACAGCTGGACTTGATCTTATGGGTCTTTTCCAACATTAATGATTCTATGTTTCTATACTCTATGTTTCTACCCACACGGTGCCTTCTGTTGACCTGGTTTGCCCCTTTCCTGGTGTCATTTGTCTTTCCTGGTGGTTCTAACGACCACAGTCATGTCCCCTGAGCACCACAATATGCATCACCACACACAACATCATGAAGAATTTTTGTGTGCATATAAAATGTCTTTAGCTAGACCTCATCATAATATGAACCTAGAGTTTGATTGCTTCAGAAAGTCAGAAAACATCAGGTTCAAATAACTGCCACGTTTGTGAGCGTAGAGGCTACTGAGAACATGTCTGTGAGCCCAAAGTTTACAGCATCCATTCCTGCTCCTCTGTTGCCCTGGCTTCAACCCAGCACCCCTTGTTCGTGATTATCCCATCCCAGCACAGCAAATACAAAAAAGCATTTCTGTGCTGTGTTTGTAAGAAGGATGTAAATACACTGGGAACATCTTCAATGAGGAGAGAAAATGTGGGAGAGCATGGGCTTTCATGTGGCATCACACCAATTAAGGGATAAATGGATGCAGAGAAAATGGTATTGTGGGAAGCTGAGCTCTCAGCATATGCAAGTCCCTGGGATAAAACATAATTCCATGCTTCCTACATGATCAGAAGGTGCTGCAGGGAGCCATGAGGTATTTGACTGGACAGTAGTAATGGCTGTTAGTCTCACAAAACGGGTGTGAAGAGTTTGTGTCTCACAGAGCAGTGAAGGGAAGGCTGTGTCACCCTAATTTTTTTAAGTTTTCTCAAACCTTCTGATGTTTACATTTTTGTACAGAACTTTTTCACACACTTTATGTAAATAACTTATTGTTTTAATTCTTTTATAGAGGACGAGCAACCTGATAGACTGTTAGGTTGCCCAGTGACATTGAAAAAGTAACACTGTCACCCTCCAATGACACTGGCATTTCAGGAAGATATAAAAATGGAGTCAGATTTTTTAATAAACAGTTTTTCATTTACCTTGAAAAAAACTGCTCCGCATCATTTGTGCTGTGTCCTACAGTGACAAGGCCTCCCCCATGGAGTACAGAGATCATGCAGAGACAGAAATGTAAATACATCCCTGTGTATGGACTGAAATGCTGGTCCCTGTGAAAGGCTGGATGTGTGGCTGCTGCCTTTTACTCTCATTGAGGAAGGAGTATTTTACCTTACCTACTCATCTTCAGATCAAATTTTCCATTCCCTTAAAATGCCAAACCTCACCTTCCCTGTCCCCATGCTGTCATGGGGTGCATCTTTGGGGTGCATTCACACAATGCCATACTGCCCTCACAGCCAGGTGCTTTGCTAAGGTAAAGTAATTTGCTCATGTGGCTGGATTTTTCTGAGGGCTTGTTCGATGAGTTACCTCTGCCTGATGCATCCCTATGCCGAGTCCACACATAACAAAAGTCTGTAAAGTACCTACAGAAGCAAATTTCCACCTCTCCACAGACTTAACTTCTGATGCATTTTTGGCTTTTGCTTTATGTTTCTCACTTTGGTGTCTGTTTAATCAGATAGTTCAGCCTAAAATAAAGAGTCTCAAAATGGCTCCTTAGGCAGCTCACATTTAATTGCAATCTGTCCATCTAAAACTTCTTCATGGTAAGAAATTACCCTGCACTGTTTAGGGTATTATAAATCGTAAATAAAAAATGCACAGATGTTAGTTTAACATGACAAAAAAAAGTATAATGAACAGCTTCTAATCCAAACATTCCTTTCACTTAATTTGCTGTTCAGGTTAGATATTTGCATCAGTAACCTGATGGATAATATCTTATATCAGAAAGATATTTGTAACCCAGGAAATTCAAAATTCACTTTGAATTAAAAAGAAAAAGAGCACCAAATGACTCAACAGAAAATATATGAAAACTCAAAGGTTTTTCACAGAAAAAGAATGGTGAAAATTCTAGAAACACAGAAATACCTTGGACTAGTCAAAACAAGCAGTGTGGCCGGTTCTGCCCAAAATGAAAATTCTTTGTAGTAAACTGCAGAGCAGCAGCATCCACTAGTACTTATTTCTAACTATACATGATGTGTTGAGAAAGACATAATTACTAAATAAAGATTTTTCTCATATAGAGGAGTTTTGCATAATTTCATACGTCCATTAATTTAGGCAAATATTTTTCTTTCCATTAAACAGGTGAATAAAAGCCTGCTCTTTGGTTTGTGTTCTGTACTTATGGTGCATATAGTTTAGTGGATTTTTTACTGAGATTTCAGAGCAGTTTATCAGTAAGAAAGGAGTTAAAAAATCATGGTGCATTAATTACTCATAGACTCCAAAAATGGCATTGGTGCTGACATAAGGGAAATGTTGTACACACAACCTATGTTTTATATTTAAAACTGATAAACCTAAATAAACCCACAGGCATATACATGTGCACACACATACACACAAACGCCTGCTTCTGCAAATTCAAACAAAAACTGCTTCTGTGTGCAGTTTCACTTCTCTGTGCAGCTGGAAGGATGAAGGCCAAAGCATCACTGGAGACTGTCAGTCACTGAAACCTATCCCCCAGGGATTATAATTACCCAGACCCAACTGTTCAGCAAAGGGTACTAAAAGCAAAAGCTTCTGAATAATGCCATCTTCCTAATTACCTAAGGGTTTCTATCTTCAAGAGGCTTGGCTGATCAATTCTCTTCTCAGTAACGCCAGAGCTAAAGTTCATGCCATGCTAAGGGAACAGTTTGATGAATCTGATCGCGTTTGCTTTCCTCGAGTCTACGCAGCAGCGAAAGCTGTTCCTCATCCCAGTGATTCTGCTGGAGAAGAACAAAGACCCAGCTGGATGATGTTACATATACAAATAAGCATCCAAACATCATATATTCTTTTGAGATGTACCTATAAACCACCTCAGCCTCTTATGTATCCAAATTTAGATGAAAATCTCATGAGAGTAGGCTTTTCTCTAAAATCTCTGAAAAGTCTGCTCCTTACCAGGCCAGAAGTTGTCAATTAACCACCTTGACTACTGTGTCAAAATATAGTCCATAGTCAAATCCTGTGGTATCCCAGACTTTTGGGAGCTCCTGAACCAGTACCTCCACATGTTTCATTAGCCTGTGGCCAGAAATGGGTTCTTTTGTCAGAAAATATGTGGGCTGTTATTTCCAGAGTGTGTCCCCTTTTCCTTTTTGCTATAAAAAGAAAGAACAGAAGGCCCTAAAATAGTTTCTCTCTACCAGTGGTTTGTAATATTTTTGATTCCCACTCCCCTTTCTTCTCTGTATGCATTCATCCCTTCCTCTGCTCCTGGCATCTGCTGCCTTCTCTGGCCTACCCTGATGCTCTGTATCCCAGCCTCTAGCCACCTCTTCCAGATCTGACATATAACCTGTCTTCTTCCCCTCAAAGGAAACCCATGATCCCCACTCTACAGCAAAGGCAGCCTTGCTTCCCTCTCCCTTCTCCCCAGCCCAGCCAAACTGCCTGGCAAGATCCCGACTGCAGCCCCGCTCTCTCCAGCTGCAGCCACCAGCCCTGCTGGCTCCTGCCGTCAGGGGTCCAGATGAAATGTCTGTCTTCACTGAAGTGCAGCTCCCCATGGCCCGTGTCCCCAGCCCTGCCTGTGTGACAGATGCAGTCCCTGCAGGGGGAGAGGGCACGGGCATGGCAGGAGGCAGCACTGCACACACATGCACGGGTAGTGCCACCACCACAGCACAGCCTCTGGCCCAAGGTCATTCCATTCGCCACCCCATCCACCTCTGTCCTTCCACCCTCACTCTCCACACCCTGTCCATGTGACTCAAGGCAAATCCTGCTGCCTGGGAAGCAAGAACACCTGGAGCAGAGGGAGATGGGAGACACAAGGGCTGGTGGGGGCTCCAGGCCCCATGTCCCCCACCCTAGCTGCAAGATCTGCCCTTGGCCTCAGTGCTGTGCCTCTCCCCTTCATGCAAACCATTCCCGTGGCTGGGTGATTCCACGTCAGAACTGCATCCCTACCTGCATGCCATTATGCCATTATGTATTTGTTATTCAAAGCATGTTAGCTTTGAATTTTTTATTCAAAGCATTCTTGCCTCTGCGGCTTGCCTGGGCAAGTGAAGCCATAGGAGCGGGCTCAAACACATCAGTCTCAATGCTAAGAGAGTTGTACTCTTTTAAGGAAGCTTATGCACAGATAGATCTCTGTGGGAAACCAGGACATCTCTCTTGTGGCTTTGGATGGGCTGAGACCCGGGCAGGGGGCTCAGAGAGCTTAGTACAGAGCCAAAGACCCCTCTGCTCTCGATCTCGAGCCATGGAAACAGTTACCAACTTTATGTGAAGAGTTTCAAACCAGGGAAAGTAGAAAAAAATGAGTAGCTTATTACTGAGTAGAGAAATAGAATGTTAAGATTCATATGAGAAGTGTACAGGGGGGGGTCACAAAATGTACAGGGGGGTCAAGATGGAGGAATCTGGGCGTGTACTGCCCTCCTTCCTTCTTCTTCATCGTCTCCATCTTCTTGGTGATGTTGGCACTTTGAGATTGGTTTAGAGTAGAAAATCACTGTCTAACATAGGTGATAGGTATTGGGGAATAATGGTAAATAATGTCTACGTAGTTTATAGTATAAAAAGACAACACAGACCCGGAGGTGGGCAGTGTGCCTTGAGCTGAACTGCTGAAACGCATCTTGGCTGGTCAGGGAGAACATGTTATAGATAAGAAATAGTAAACAACCTTGAGAACGAAAGCAAAGCAGCTCTGACTCTTTCTTGGACCATCCAGATGTGAAAAAGGACTCTCGGGAACATCCAAGGCAGGGGATTCCAAGAGATCTCCAGAATGAAACCTTGCCTTATAATTAACATTCATTGGATGTATTTATATCAGTGTGCAGCTCCAGATATATAGGTTGATGCTCTGAATGCTTATGACTGTGTGTATACTAAACAGATGTTCAGTCTCTTCAACTCTTCATGAGTTAAAGTCCCCTTTAATGGCAACCACAGGTTGGCCTGGCTTGTAAGGGTGAGTCACATGCAATTTTTCAGCTGAAAGGATGGGATTTGATTGTATTTCAGTGGAAAGATAGAAAAGCTCTCATTGTCTTCCTTTGAGCAGGATAAAAAGAAGGCATGAAAAAAGAATAAAAATTTTCTGTGCCTTCGGTAATCAATTCAGAAAGATTTGTTTCTGATAAGTTTGATAAGTTCCATAAAATTCAAAGGTATATGAGTTTGATTAAAACTTTTGTTAATCATTGTCTTTGGCTTGAAGGAAAACACACATAATTTCAACTGAAGAGAAGATTTTTCAGGCTTTTATGGGAACAAGAGGAAAAGAGGATTTAAAAATGGAACTCCCAGGGCAACCTCAGCTAATGCATTCTGTACCATGGCATGATAGAAAGAGGAAAAGCTTGTGTTCCACATACACCAAAAGCACATTTTTAACAAGCTGTTCTTTATTGTACTGAACCACACTGTTTATATGTTTTTCCCTCTACAAACAATTTCTGTGCTTTAGACAGAGAAGGGAGGAACAAAGTGAAAAAAAAAGGCAAAACAAAGCAACTTATAAATGAACTCAGATCCATTCAACTGAGATAATCAACACATGCTGTACTTCAAAACTGTTGGAAAGGACTGCAGAACTACTTCATTAGACAGGCTGTTGTATAAAATCCAGACCAACAGAGGCAAAATACCTTGTGAAACCATAGAAAATATCTATCAGCCATTAGAGCTGGATTTCCTCCCCTGTAGCATATCCTGTTGAGAGTGAACAAAATGTAACATTTGGGCTGGAACTGCTGAAGTCCATCAGCAAGGTAATCCATTTAATCTTGCATCCTTCTCAATATTCCTCTCTTTTCCCACTACCCTGTTTAATTGGCATTTTAGATGCAGCACTGCAGATTCTGATTGTTTTCTCAAGACAATCACTGGTTTGGACTATAGGGAGCCCATGAGAAAGACAAAGCACATTAAATCCCACTGACGTCATCCTGAACCACTGTCACATATTTCCCTCAGCAAGGAGGAGATTTCCTCCTGGCAAAGAAAAGAGGAGCTCTAACCTTGAAAACCTACTGAATCCCATGACCTGCAAAGGCTGGAGGGGACAGAGTCACACGGGTGCTTCTGCCTGGTGTTTCTGTGGATATCTTGTTCTTCTTTAGTTATTACTCATTTGACAGATTTTCTGAAGGCACAATACCTTCAGAAGACTTGGAGTCATTGACTCCTTCCTCTGTGATTGTCCACCAGCCACTCTCTACAGAAATGCAGAACAACAGGATGTTTTTAATGCTCCTCTGACCTGCTCTGATTGCCTGGTAGAACTCACTCAGAAGAAAGGGGATTTTTTTCCTCTAATCAGCAAGCTTGTTTACAAGTGTCCATCGAGGCCACACAAAACCCAAAGAGCTTATGAGCAAAAATGCAGTGGAGCATGAGATGGGCTCTATCTCTGCATGGTTCCCTTGCCTATGCTGGCACAAAGACAGAAGAAACACCTGTGTCCCACTGCTTTAATAAACAACAGCTTGCAAGTGGTGTGACAACAGGATCCATGCATGAATTTGGAAGACACAAAGCAGTAATGAGCAAGAGCCATATGTCTTCCTGTGTGACAAATGCAAAGGTGTGGAAGGAGCCATGACCTGCAGAAAACTGATTAATACAATGAGTGGTGCAAATATTTTGTGGAACCCAGGGATACTGCCCTGCTAATCAACCAGAGAATGGAACTGTGCTGTTCAGAGCTGCTATCAGATACCAAATCCTGCTAGGAAAACTGCTTCATTTTTATACATTACTTTACCTAGACTGGTATCTTTATGGTAGCTCAGTACTTTAAAAGAAAGTGCATTACAGTGAGTATGGGAGGCAAAACCTGCTACATGGCTATATGGTGTCATTTAGCTGCAGCCTTACAAAACACTATGTGCAGGTCTGCTGCTCTGCTCTGCTGGTGCAGTGTTTTGCTTTTAATGAAAGAAGGTCAGAGTCTCCTTGTGAGGGTGAACAATACAGCAGATCTATGGAGCTTACCATGGACACAGTAAGGAGGGTGGAAACAAAAGCTGGGGGGCTCTTGAAAGGCTTTGGCTCACAGGTCTGACAACTTTTGGGTTCTGGGCAGCCTTTTCCAGAGCATGAGGGTTGGGAACATGTTGGCAGCACAGGGTTCCCCTTGGTCAGCACTCTGTGCTGGAAACGTTCCATCCTTGCCACAGTTAGGTATTTCAGACCCTAATCTTAACCTAGGGCTTGGCCACCAAAAACTGCAGAGTTCAGCTGCACACCATGTTCATTGGGTAGGTCTCCATACCAGCACACAATGAGGAAAAGCTCCAGGTGTACTTTGTGCCAGTGATCAAGCAGCACAAGGTGGAGTCTGGCTGTCCAGCAACATATGTTCAAAGAAGCCTTTCCTTCATGTGCATATGTAAATATATATGTTTAATCTTCTCTACATTGCATAATGTGTTCTCCTTTATCGCAATCTTTTATCACACACTTACTTCACATTGTTTCAATGGGATATATATCCATATATTTAGTACATAAAAATTTTACAATCACTAACAATACCTTTATTCAGTTAGTGTCATATCACTGGATATTATATTTGGATATTGCCTCCTCCATTCAGGTTCCTTCACACTATACTTTCAGTATTTTGTTCAGAACTCAGTTGAAGAAAGATGTAATTTTTCTGCTTGTTGGTCTATTATCAGTTGTTTTTTCAGGCTTTCTAATACTGCCATTATACTACTGCAAAAGTTAAATGGCTTATTTCTCAGGTCTCAGTAGAAGTGCTTTCACCAGCTGGAGTGACTTCTCCAGATCAATTTCAGCACTTAAAGACACAGTTGCTTGTGCAATGGTTAAAGACAGCATGAGACCTCTTCACAAACAATCCGAGGATCAGAAATAAATCTTCAACATGAACAAATCATCATGTAAATGGTACTGGTAGTAGATGCAAAAGGAAGAGTAGTGAGGAACTGAATTGTCAAAGAAGGTGGAAGCTGAAAACTGATGAAACTCAAAGTTGATAAATACCCCTGTGTATTTCTCTCATGGCATTTGCACCCAAAAAGTAGAAAAGAGGAAACTCACTGAACATTCCCAGATGGCAGAAAAGAGAATTTGGAAATACCCCAACAGTTCCTAAACATGATGAGAGGAGACCTGTTTTGGAGGCAGGCTTAAGAGTAGAATTACAAAAAAAAAAAAGGTCCAAATGGTGTTGCTATCTTGTCTGTGGTGTATTGACTTTTAGAAGTATTGACGTCAAAGCTCTTCCTGGCATTTGGGTACTCTCACAATTTCCCATCCACAGAAAATGCTGGTATATACATTTCAGTCACTGATAGGAAATGCAAGTGTGCACCAGCCCCTTGTCAGCCTGCCCTCAGGACTGAGTCTGCTGAGTGTCTCAGGCAGGCTAAGCATAACAGATGGGACTGGAGGATGGATACTTGCCAGTAATAGAAATCAAACTGGGAGCTGTGTTCCCATGTCTGGACAAAAGATCTAAACAGGCAGAACAATTTATAAACCTGCAAACTGACAGACAACCTGTATCATGCAGCAATTTCCTCAAGCCCTGCCCAGGTGAATTGGGCTGTGACTGGAGAATGTATGTAGAAACATGTGGACTGGATTCTAGGCTTGGTGAAAACATAAGGTCTTGAGGTTAAAGAGAAATTCTGTTCTTTTAAACATGTATTTTGTCTTTTTTGTCCTTTTTGGTCTTGTCTCATCTGCTCTTTCTCATCTATTTTGCATTTACTTTTCCATTTATCCCACTTGTGCTTATTTAACCTACACACAGAAAGACAGAAATAAAATAAAGCACTCTGAGATCACTATGCATGAATCTGTTGCGTGTTAGATGTTTTTCCCAATCCTTTCTCTGGCTACTGAACCGTAACTTCTATGATCCTGGGGCGGTCAGATAATCTTGTACAAAGATTCATTCATGGCTGGTCTTTAGACACTGGCACACTAAACATGAATAATGGCAATGATGATACATCCTGCACAGTATTACACAATTAGCTTCTCTCTGACCTGTAACAAATCAATGAATCTAACCTGTGGCCTGGCCACTTACTCTAGAGGGTCCTTGAGCTCACTTATTCTAGAGTGTTCTTGGGCTTGACATGTTCATGCAACAAAGTTTGTTCCCTGAGCATCTCCTGGACTCACACACTCCAGAACCGTCTGCAACAAGAGCGTTAAAAACATTATTTCATCCCTAAAAAATAGCAAAGATGAAAAATAAATCCAGATTTAAATATGACTTCGCAAGTTTTGTGCTTTTGTTTGTTTTTTTTTGGTTTTTTTTTTTTTTGTTTTNTTTTTTGTTTTGGTTTGGTTTGGGGTTTTGTTGTTATTTTTTATAGTGTGGTGTAAAGTGCATTTTAGTTATACAGCTCATGCCTTTTCCAGAGAATAAGAAGCAAATTTATGCCAAGTTTCCTGTGTGGAGACTTGGGAGAATGGGAATACTAAATATTTTGTCAGAAAAAGTGCAAACAGTATCCTATGGAGTAACATGTATCCAGTTTTTGTCAGGGTGATACTGCAGCTTCCTAGAGTCTTGCAGAAAGAAGTCACAGCAGGGCATTGCTGGAAACATGTGTTGGCTCTGTTTGTCTTTTTCTCCAGTTGTTCCTGCTCTGCTATGGTTCTGGTCCCTAAGGAGAAAAAAATCCATTGTCAAAGCAAAATATTTGTAAAAAAGAAAACACTTTCAGATGAGCCAAACCTTCCCTCCATCCTGATGTGCAGAAGAGCAGTGCATGCCCTCAGGTCCCGTGCTCCCAAGCTCCGGTGGCAAAGGGTTCTTGGGTGACCCATGATGTACAGAGGGGTGGCAGTGCTGTGCTCCTCCAAACTTGTCCATGCACTGGGTAGGTGTCTCTGCCTGGGTGTTTTGCAGCTGGGAAAAAGGAAGCCAGGGAGTTCCATGGCCCCTTCTGACCAGAAGACAGGTCATTCTGATGTTGTACTTTGCTGCTGTACATAACATTTGAGACCCAAAATGCATGTTCCTGAGGCAGGAACACCCTCAGAGACTGGAGGTGAAAGGCAACACTGGATGGATAACTCAAAGCAATTAAACAATGGGTTTTAATGTGGGTTCACATGTTTCCCTGTAGGGTAAGGCTGATGTTGGTAAGTGAAAATTAAATGTCTTTTGTTAATCCCCTCAGGGTGACAATACCTGTCAGATGTAGCTATAACTTGTACTCAAATCTCTCTCATGTCCTTCAGCTCTTGAAAGTAACAGTTATCTTCAGCACCTCTGGGCTGACATACTGTCACTGAGCTGGGAGAGAACTGAAGCTGCCATCACCTCCTGCAAGATGGGACAGAGGCAACTGGAAGAAAAATAAAACAGAAAGAGAAAATGGAAGGAGGAGGAGGGACCCCCATAAAGTTTGCTTGTTGGTAAACTGTCCCTACCTTCTTTGGTTTGTTCATTCATTTCTGGCTCAATGGAGGGTTTCCCAATCTTATTTTTCACTCCCCCAATATGATTTCCCCCCCAATTTCCTTATGAGAATCTGCATAAGGTATTGCAAAAGCCTTTCTAAGATGTAAGTCAAAAATGCCTTGCTTTTATCTGTAAAGCCTGAAACTCTGTTTCAGCGGGAAATTAAATGAGTTTAACACAAATTCCCCTGGAAATATCTACACCAGTTACACACCTAATTTTTCTCCCTCTTTTTTTTCTTTTCTTTTTTTTTTTTTTTTTTTTTTTGGGGGGGGGTTGGTTTTGGTTTGGTGTTGTATTTTTTTGGGTTTGGTTGGTGTTTTTTTTTTGTTGGTTGGTTGGTGTTTTTTTGTGGGTTTTTTTGTGTGTGGGAGGTTTGTTGTTGTTGTGCTTTTCTTTTTTTGTTTTCTTTTCTTTTTTACAAGGGCATAGAGAACTAGTAGCTGACTGGTTGTTGCTGTAGCTGAACTGCCAACTGTGTCATCCCCGAGATCATCTTGGCTCTACTCCTTTCAAACAAGTTGCAGTATTTACCTTTTGAATGACTTTCCAGTACTTATCATATTCTTCAAAAGATTTTAATACCTCAGATTTAACTATATAGGATTTAAAGGGCTTAGGACACCAAATAAATAATAAGTTAAAGTTCCCAAAAAGGAAGGTCGAAGCTTTAATCTGGCAGCAAAAATAAATCTCCAAAAAAGAGACAGAAGACCCTTTCTTACTGACTTCAGGTTCTTTCTCAGGTAATTTTTTGAGCTCACTTCTAGCACAATTAGCATTGTTTCTGATATAGCTGCTTCGAGGACAAAGTTTCTATGCAGGTTTGGTTACAAAGAATTTTGGGAAAGTTGGAAATGGAGGCTAGGTCAAAGAACTGTCCTTGACTGTATTTCCTTGTCTAAAAGTTGTGTCTGAAGTACAGACAGTGCAGAGAAAATCTATAAATGAAGAATTTATAAAATAAGGGGTCAATGGGTTTTCATGATCTAGAGCTAAGTATAATCAGGGCTGCAGCCAAGGTGCCTAGAGGTACAGGTGACAGTAATTAGTTTCATGCTGTGTTTAAAAGATAACATTTTAGATGTAATCATCGACAGCTCACAGGACAACAGAGAATGGGTTCAAATAACATACATCGAGAAAGAAAGTACATCAGGTCAGCACTGTGTGAAATACTCAGTTTTCCTTTTACCTGGTACTTATTAATGAAATGTGTAGAAAAATATGTCCAAATTTGATGCAAAATTTGTTTTATTTATTGGGCATAGGATATAAGTTTTCGTGGTGGAAGCAGCAAAGACTTCAGGGCAAGGTTTAGGTGTAAGGCTTGACATTGCTCACTCTCCCCAGGCTTTTAAAAGCCCTGTTTAGTAAAGACCCAAAGTGCTCCCTTCTCAGCTGACTGACAATCTTTAACCTGGGAGGTACCCAGCTGGTTGTAAGGTTGTAGGTAGGTGGTTATGAATTGATTTGGTTTGCAGATTCATCTCCCTGCTCCACACATGCTTTTAATCTGCTCCCCAGAGTGGTGTGTCACAGCACCAGCTCTGGGATGGTGAAGGACACTGCCAGCCTGGGGGACTGCAGTAGGAACGTAGGATTTGGAAGATGAAGGAAGGAAATAGAGTCTTATTTCCTCTTACCACCAGAACAACACAGAAAAGATGGAGAAGGCAGCACAGCACACCCTGTGTTTCAGAATGACCATCTGGAGTAAATGAGAAAGGAATTTCAAGCTGGGATTTCTCTGTCATGGTGAAGTCATGTCTTCCAATCTGCTCCTGGGAAATCTCTGTCCAAGGCACAGCAGAGTAAGGAGGAAGGTAGCTCAGTACCAGCCAGGAATGGAAACTATTCTCAGGAATAGTTTCAGGAAGTGAAAGACGTTAAAAAAGGCAGTCAGTGTCAATTACACAAGCTGGGATCGTAAGGCTGCTCCTTTCCTGAGTGAATATCATGCACCCTGATTGTGGGCTTTGGTAAGGCAGTAGTTTATTCAGGTTCACTTCAGGCTCATGGAATCACAGAATCATTAAGGTTGGAAAAGATCTTTAAGACTGCAACCTTAATTACTCAGCAGGATGAAAGAAACAGCTATACGCTTAAGAGGGCTTACTGAATCTATGTAATGTTCATAGTGTGCAACTTTTTTCTTGATTAATGAAAGAAAAATTCTGTTTCCAAGAGAAATCAGACAAAAAATTTTCTGCTTCTGCAGAAAAGGTAATTTCCTTTATGCTATATGCAGATCAGAGTTTCAAAGGCAATAGCTACTAGATAGGAAATTGGTGCAGGTATCAGCCCTGTACCATATGTAGGGACTGCTATGTGTCCCAAAAGAGGATTCTCAGTATCTAGTAGGCTGGACAGGGTATGTCTTCATGAACCACTGAGTTTCAGGTTTAGCTGAGTAACTGCTCTGCACAAGTAGGTAGCTGAGATGTCTTTCCTAGAAGTAACCCAATGAGCTTGAGGGAATGCATCTCAATTAATGAACAAACTAAGTTCCAGAAGCATAGAAATTACCCTCATGTTTCTTTGGCATTTTCATTTCCTTAGGCAGTACGATAAAGAGGAAGCTGAAGGTCACTGATAAGACAGGAAGGTTCAATTTGAAACAGTTCCTTTTGTCACTAAGGCACTTTGACACTAAAGCATTTTCTCTTTTTTGGGGCATAAATATTCCTGCATTTTCAAATTAAAATCTCCATTGTATTTTATTAGTGCTTAGCTTATTTTACACAAAATGTGTGAATGAATAACATTTTGTCTGGTTCCATGGGCCTTTTCAGGATATTTTCCTTTTTCAGCTAGATGTTCTGAAATCCTTTCAATAGCTTCCTAAATTACCCTTTACTACTACTAGCAAAAATGCCACTACAGAAAATAAGGAACAGCACAATATTGAGAAAGGTAATACAAAACATACAGACAAGCAACAGAGAAAAGAGCCTTTTTATTTACACCAGGCAAACTTTATGGTACATATTTTGAGTATTCTATTTTATCAGTGTCTCTAGGAAAACTGCCAATACACTAGCATAGCCAATTAATAGAGAAAGCAAAGACTACTCCTAGAACATCATCATGATAGCAAATTTTCCATTTAGCAAGACGTACATAAAATGGTAAATCCTGAGTAGTGAGATTTAGCTTGGATAACTGGTAAGTGAATGGCCTGATTCATACTGCATTACTCTTATTTTACAGAATACCTCTGTCAAACTCAACATATTTCTACAAGCATAAACTCCAGAGAAACATGCTGGTGAGTCAAGAGACCGAGGCTGACACAATCAATAATTTTTTTTGTGTTTTTTTCTTAGTCATTTAATGTCTTTCCAGATTGTTTTTCTGCCTCAAGGAAATAGTAATTTAAGATCTGATTCTTCCCAGAACATGTGTTGCTTCCACAAATACTCAATACCATAAAAGGGAGGCAAGGAACCATGCAATAAATACAGGAAGCATGTATAAAAGAGATGCACAGCAGCCAGGTCACCCTGCCTGGTAATGGGCATGAAGACTAAGCAGGAGGTGCAATATTGGTGCTCAACCCAAACCCCAGTGAAATCAGTGAGATGGAGAGCATTGAGAGACTAAATTCTTCTGCTGAGTTTAGAGGGTGATACTTTAAAAACACTATGATCACATTTACATGAAGAGTCTCAGCTCTGCTCCCTCTGCACCGTTCAAAGGCTTGGCAGAGAAATGCTGCCAGTCAACTCAGGAAGGTGTCAGGCTGTTTCAGTCTAAGACAATGGCCATTTAAAAGTTTTGGCCAGCATCAAAGGAAATGGAGAGACACCGTATTAGAAAGAAATAAAAGCAGACAACTTAGCATCTAGAAAAATGATACAAGTGCAAGACTCACTGCATTTTGCTGACAATGGTAGACTGGTGTCTGTTGACATTCCCCTTGAGCTCCTCAGACAGCACAGTCCAGCTTTCCTCACCATGCTCTAGCAGCCCCAAGCCATTAAGGACTAACTGGGGACTCTGTTCAACAGGGATTCCAGATATTGAACAATGCTTAGGCATCTAAACATTTAAGGAGTGATTCCGGCACTGAACCACTGATTTCTGGACTCCTCCAAAATGTTCTGGGATACTTGAAACATCTTTCTTGACCAGACAGGCATGACAGTCTGGGAGAGCTGCACACTCTGTGGCAGTGTTGGAGGCCTGGCAGGGTGCCTGAGGTGATCTGCATGCCACTGGGTACATATGTTTGATTGGGTACACTCTGCCTAAAATATGATGGGGAAACAATCCTCCCATAAAGTGCATGGATGGCAGTCATCCTGCTGCCTCAGGTTTTAGGGAGGCTGAATCATGTCAGGAGTTTCCTATCACTTTCAGTTGTGTATGGACTGGTTTAGAGCCATAATTCTGATAGCTGACATATATGAGACTCCAATCCTTCATATGGCAAGAGCAAGCCTTACTTGTGAAATAACTGGATTGGCTAACAGGATGATTTTCATAGAACTATGGACTTATAGAATGCCATTTTGGAAAGGACCTCAAGGAGCATCTTCTACAAAGTTTCTTTGTAGATGGACAGTCTAGACAATATAGGCCAGCACCCCATACAGAGAATTCTTAACTGTGTCCACCATTTCCCTGAGGAGGTTATTCCAACAGCTGATTATTTTCATTGTGAAATATTTTCCTCATGTCCAGTCAGAATCTCCCCAGGAATAACTTGTACCCATTACCCTTTGTGTTTTCCATGTGACTCCTTACAAAAAAGGAGCATCCAATTTCTTTGTAGCCATTTTTAAATAGAGGAACAGTATTTAAACCCTGGTAAGGTCTCCCCTAAACCCCAAGGATGAAGAAACAATTTTTTTTTCATAATTTCCTTCCATGGAAAACTTCCCAGTCCTTTGATCATCACTGTGGCACTTCTCTGGACCTTCCTGTCTGTCCACAACTTTTGTGCATAGCAGGGACCTCAGCTGAACACAGTTGTGGCCTGACAAGCACTGAATAGAGTGGGATAAAGGTTTTTTTATCCCTGTTGACAATGTCCTTGTTGAATGCAGCCCAGCATCCCATTGGCTTTCTTCGCCACAGCAGCACACATTCACTCATGCTGAGCCAGCTCTCCAGCCAGGCAGATCCCAGACTGTGCTGCACTCCTGGATTCTGTTTTCCCATTACATTAGGAAACATTACTTTTTTCCTTGTTGAACTTCATAAGGCTCTTGTTAGCCCACTCTTACAGCCTATCCAGGTCTTTCTGCAGGGTGGCTCTCCCTTCCCATGTGTCCACTTCCTCAGTCAGTTTGGTATCATTGAAAAACTCCATCAGGGTGGATTGATCCCATCACCCAGATCACTCATGAAGATATTAAACAGCATTGGGCCCAATATCAATCCCTGGGGACCCTGTTTGTGGCAGTGTCCAGTTTAAAAAGGATTTACCACCCCTCTCTGGGTGCAGCCAGGCAGTCAGTGCCCATCCACTGCACAGACCCCTTGTCTCCACCCTAATCAGTTTAGCTGGGAGAGGCCTGTGGGAAACTATATGAAACACCTTGGAGAAGCCTTGGATTTTTATGGTGAATAATCTAGTAAAGACAATTTTGGCAACCCAGGAAATTTTCCAATCCTGAATTAAGCCACTTAATTCAGATTAATTGAGATGGAAAACAGGTAATGGGGTTCATGTCAATTTTATAGTTCTCTGGAGACAGATGATTCAGCCAGTATATGAAGTGCCAAGTATATTGCTAATTAAACCTTTAAGTGAATGCTACGGTGGGATTAGAAAATTTCAAAGGACAAATATCATAGGCAAACAGAAATACACTGTGAAAGAGAAAGCACCTCTAGAGTACTTGACATGGGAGAGGTTTTGAAGAACAGATGAAACACCTAGCAGAGAGCACAAAGAAATAATTGATCCCCACCATGAACTGGGAAGAAAGATTCAATGGCATTTTACAGACTTCCTGTTACTTGATTAATTCCCACGAGAGTCCTCAATATACCATGACATTCTTCATAACCTTACAATTTATTTGTCCTATGACCTCTACACAAACCATTGTGTTCACTCTTCTTTCCTACTTTCAATGGGTTTCTTCTCCTTTTAAAGTACCAGGCAGTAATATCTGTAAATAACATTAAAAAATACCTCAGATGAAGCTGTCAAATAATTAAAGCTGTTTCACTGGATTTTATTTCTTGTTGTTGCTGGGATTTTTTAACTAAGAGTGAAAAATAAATAATATGCTCTGGATGGCAAGTAGTGTTTTTATTTGATTAGGTGAACAAACACAAAGGGACATACATTCAAAATGTCTAATAAGATATGTAAGATGAAAATCCAAGTTATTTCACTCGACAGTGTGCTTCAACCCTTGTCTTTCCGCTGTTGAGAACTGCATGGAATGTGAACTGCCTCTGGCTCCGATTCTAATCTCACTTGTGCTAATGTAAATCCAAAATAACCTCTCTGAAGCCAGTTTAAAATGCTGTAATTGAGGGAAAGATTAAAGCTTTAAGGGCATTTTTAAAAATAGGGATTTAGGTACCTGGTCTCTGAAATATCAGTTTAAATCAGATTAAAATTTGACAGAGGAATTTATCCTGCTGTCAGTTATGTGTTACTGTGACCTCAGTAGCGTTCAGTGCCTGGGTATTTCAAAGATAAAAGCCCAGTTTCACGTCATAAAATTTCTAACCTTCTGATGCATGTGTTAACAGAATGGGGTTTGGCCCTTGCCTGGCATCAGAAATAGACTTTCATTTTTGGTTAAGTCGCTTAAACTACGAAGTATCAATCATTGCATGTACTTGTAGTTTCTCTCTTACTGATACTGGGCATCTTTGAACATTTGTTTCATATTTTCAAGGAAAATTCTCTTTTCTTAGTTGAAATTTGAATGAATATGCATTTACTTTGCTTTTCCCTTTTGTCTGTCCTTGTTGACCATGCAGAGATATTCAGTCAGTAGAGGCAGTGGGATTATTCACTGTGAATGAATTATCAGATAAAGTCATCTCTGTCTTCAGTACTTTGGTACAGAATTTACACCTTAAAGTATTTCATTATTTCTAAATATTCTTGATAATTTACATGTGTTTAATTCAGTGAAGAGCATTTTTGAATGCTTCTATTAGACCACACATTACTTATTATTTTCAGTATGCCCTGGTCACCTAGCATTATTTCTTCTCCCTAATTAGATAATTGTATTATTTGAATCAGAAATTAAAAGATGTCAGATAGGGATCCATAATAATTAGCATGTATCTGTGAAACTTTCTTGATAAATTTCAGCTCTGGCACAAGAACATTCTTCTTAACTACTTTCATATTAAATTATATTTCTGTTTTCTCTGCAGAATATTTGAATCATGGGAAGTCTGAAACATTCTTTGCACAGAGATGTTGGTACATGGTTAATCTGCTTTGTGTGGTTGATCCACTTTTGGATCTGATGAGGATTACTGACTATGGCTGCCAAGGGGCCTGGGGTGAACTGGGGTGAAGTCCCAGGGGACTGAAGGGATGGGGTGCAGCAGATGCCTCTGCTGACAGGGGGACCATAGGACAGACCTCTCTGGTGAGCAGAGTTGCCGTGCTGGAGTCAGAGGGGAGCGGTGGAAGAGGTTCAGAGAGCTGAACATAAATGCCTGGGTGACTGAAAGGCGTCTCAGGCCTCCATGTATGGGACTGGAGCTGCAGATATTCTTGTAAATGTGAGTGAAACAGAAACACCTAAAATGGCACAGGTTGCAAAGCATGGACAGCTGAGCTCTAGTCCTCATGGACAGTGATGCCAGCAGGTGGCTCAGCCTACCAGCTACTAAGGACACAATTCAGCTCAACAAATGTCAGGATCCAGCCCAGTTGCACACAAGGCATTGAGGCACATGAGGTGCAGGAAGCTTGGGGGATGCACAGCCTTCTGGGACAGGCACTAGGTGCTATGCTGAGCATGACAGAGCATCCAAAACGATGACCTATACGTTCTATACTGAATCAACTGAATAAATATTTAGATGGCTATTTTAGAAGAAACTGAATCATTCCCCAAGCCCTGGTGATTGTTTTGACTTAAGTACCACTGGCTATAACAACAGAGCATATGCAGGTGCCTGTGAGCATGGTTGTGAAATTCCTCCCTTATTGGCTATATGTGCCTATGTGGACAATGAATGGGCAAATTCCAACTACTCATGTCTACTTAAATTGAAAAATAATTGGAGTGTGACCTGCAAACAGAAATCAGAAGGGGGAGCAGAGGAGAGAGAACCTGGGAAATGCAGAAACTAGAGGTGGGTATATGTGACTGGGGAATCTTTATCTAAAGAAACAGGAAATCTGTAGCTTAAGTTATGCTATAGAACAGCACTGGTGGGCAGAACACCCAGGAACAAGGAGAAAGGTTCAGAAGCATAGGATATGAAACTAGAAAGTGTTAAGATAATAGAGATGTGTCCCACTTGTCATCCAAATTGTAACACAGATATTGAAAAGTATGCACTGATGAGGAGGAGCAGAAATGAATAAAAATGTCATGGAGGAGCACTGTAAAAATGCAAGAAATATGACTGAAAGAAATGAAGAGAAAATATGGGGGAAGAGGAATCTGTTTAAGTCAAACAGTTCAGAGAAGGACAGCTGAAAAGGTTTTAGCAGAATGTTGCTATGCATCTGACAATCTCTTACATTTAGAAAAGTACAGAGATTGCAGTATTATTCGGGAGAAATACAGTCAGATACTTCAGTGGTATGGTACAGTGTAGCAGGATGGCCACATTTTTTATAGTCTGGCCTTAGACTGTGTGTGACTCATAATCCTATGTTGTTCCTAGATAATATGAAAATTATTGTTACATTAGCTGGTAATGTTGCTCATAATTTGATTACATTTAATCAGTGTCTGTAAGTGGATAGGCTAAAGCAAAATAAAGCCTCCAAGTAGTTTTCTAAATACATTACTGTTATTATTTCAAAATGGCAAACTTTGATAAATTAAGGGAAGGAAATGGCGAAGTGGATTGGATTTGTATTGGATTGGTGGTGAGCCCAAAGTCATGAGTAACAGGAAAGCATAGAATTTCCTCAATCAACAGAACAAAATTTACTTGCACCTTAAATCTCCAGTGATGGCAAGAAACCTGTCTGAAAGAGCTTCTTAAGGAGAATTGCAGTATGTGAGGAAAAGGAGTAAGATGACAAAACAGCCTTCGAAAATGCTAGAGCTAAGAAGCAATTTTTAAATGCATTAATAAAATAGTCTTCTTGTGCTACATTCTTCTCAACTTTTAATGTCTTTGTTACCACTCTGCATGCCTTAAATTAAATAAAAAAGAATAGAAGAATGAAAGAAGAACATTGCTGAGAAGTGTTCTTGAGAGAGCTCTTAAGCCATGTTTTCCATTTGCTGTACCACATAACAGAGAGTAAACACAAATAAATGGCACCAGCAAGTGGAGGTGAGGAACCCTGCAAAGTGGAAATGACATTTTCTCAAGGCAATACGTAGCTGCCAGTGTAAATATTTTTGTATCTCTCCCTGGACCCGTCATGTGGTATGGAAGGCTCAGAGACACAGCAGATGGAAGTGAGGAGTATCTGCTCCCTGGAACTCCTTCCCACAGCAGAAGAATGTCAAGGGATGGTGGTGGAAACAGTTTAACATTATGTGTTTTCTCGTGGTTCATGAAGACCTTTGCAGAAACAGGTTTGCAAGAACTTCAGGTGTGTGAGATGACCTGGGGGGACACCAAAATGTCCAAGCCCAGAATATATTTGCCCAGGCATCCACTGGCTTGAGAGTGCTGTGCTGCCAGGTCAGGCATTACAGTCCATGCTACAGATCCTCCCTGGTCACCACCTCAGTCTGGATGTTGGCCAGGGGTTTTTTATGAGGGAAAGGGAGGAGAGCAAAACCTTTAGAGGTAGAAGATGAAAAATTCTTATTAGCACTCACAGTCTGCTCTGTGTTTTGAGATATCGGGTTGTCTGGGAGGCCCAGAGGCACAGATGTTCTCTCCTGCTTTGTATTTGCACAACACTTAGCAATGAGAATGACTTGCTCTTCTTTGGGACATTTGGGAATAAGATGGTACAAATGAGACTATTAACTCTTCCTCACACAAATGCATCATCCCTTTAGTGGTTACTGGAATCTGAAGTGTGATTCAAAATAAAAAACACCACAAAAAACATTCCCAAAAAAGCAAAATACTGATTTTGTTTTAAGAAATCTTGAGGGTAATATGTTTCCTTTGCCTAAAGGAAATCTCTTGGCTATAATGTAATTTCTGATTTTATTATGTACTTTCTCCACTAATTATTACTATTCCTTCTCAGTTTGGACTTTAATTATAAAATACCAATTACAATTTCTGCAGGTTTATTGGATGTAATGACTATCCAATCCAACAATTGTCTCGAGTACTACACTGAATTCAAGCTCAAAGCTCTATCTTTGTAAAAGCAAAAAAATAATGAGAAAACCAGCCAGTCCCTGACTGACCACAGAAGATAGTTCCTTCATACCACTTTTGAAAATAAACTATGAAAATTGACTTCTGAATACCAGTTAAGGTGTTTTCCAAAGCAATTCTCCAGGTTTTCTATGTTTTTTAATGGTTATTTTTATTGAAGGTATGAAAAACTATTTAAAAAGGTAATTGCAGAGCTTTCAGCATGGGAAAAAGATGAGATGGAACATTTTTATTACACAGATTTGAATGTGTTTGATTCAGCTATTCCATGGCTTCATCAAGTGCAGTTGCTGGCCCCTGCTACTGCCACTGGGCTACACTGTCCAGTGTGTCCAGAAATGTCTGGATTCATATTCTAGGGATGAGCAACTGAAAGAGCTCCAGGGCACGTTTGTATTTTAAACAGCAGTCCAGTCATTATAGAAACGCACAGGAGTATAGCACCGTTCACTTCAGAGGTGGTGTTTTTTGCCTTTGCATTGGCAAAGAAAATCATTTTCGCTGGCTGTTTTTTGCAATGCCTGGGACAAAAGTGTTGCGTCTCTGGATGCTGACTGCAGTAAGACTGTTCTTGTAGTAAACCATGCCACATGAATAAGGGTAGCAACACCCAGTCCTGTATTGAATGTATGGAGGATTGGAGACCTCCACACAAACCTCAGAGCATCACCTCTCCTTGCTCAGTCTGCTTCCTGCCATAGCACTATCAAGTGTGTTCAATTCTAATTAAATTACCTGAGCTGGTTTTGCTGCAGTGTTCTTGATACAGTAAGAAATCTGTTCAGAGTTGGAAAAAACATGCCAGCATTGTCAGAGCCATGCTGGCGATGGCTGGGGGTGGGGATGGGTAGGGAAGTATCCCATCCTTGGTGGATTTTCCTCTGGCAGTAGCTGGATGTGCCTTCCTCTTCCTTCTGCTTGATCTCACACAATACATATTCATATGTGTTTTGTATCCAGCCTTTTTTTTCCAGAGTGCTTGTGCCCCATGCCTCTGGCGAGAACTTGCCCTCAAGTTGTTCTTGCTATTCCTGCCTTTCTACTCCAAAGGGCACCTCCCTGCTCCTCTTTCCTCATTTTTTTTAACTTCTGCTGTCTCATCCGTGAAGCTCTGCATCAATAACCAGTCATGTTGGGGAGAGCTATGACAAAGTGAGCCAGGCTCTTTAACCCTGATGCTCTACCTTTGATGCCTTGCCAAGATCCTTTCTGCACTTCATCTACCTCTTTCTCCTTCCTCTTCTAAGTACTTGACTGTCTCAGGCCTTCTAACAGATGGCCAGGAGTGTTTTTTCTCAGGCTCCCTCTTTACTCCTGCATGGAGGAACACAGCCATGACTCCTGGTCCCTCCTTTTGGGGCTGAGTCTGCTGCTGAGATCTTGAAACATCACCAGGTGCTCCTATACCCTGCCTTGGGACTTGCCTTTAGCACTTCTCATGGAAGTCCTTAAACTCTTCTGGTCTATGAGAAGGAAGGGAAAGAGGAAAAGGGAAGAAAGATGGATGATGAGGAAGAACAACCCACCAAGTGGAAATTTTGGGTAAGAAAATGAGTAGCTGAACTGAGAGCTGCAGAACAGGCAGGTTGGGAGGCCTGGCATGGACACAGTTTAGACACCGTACTGCTCCACTCTCTCAACACACATGAGACTTCCACCCCTTCTCAAGGGTACTAGATAACATGAGTTTGTGTGTCAGTTTTTAGTGGCTGGAAACAGAAATCACTTGTAGGGTTTGTTCTGTAAAACATTTGCAGCCGCTACTTCAGTGAAGTATTAATTTTAACACACAGTATCATATGAAAACATTCATATATAAAAAACTTGATCATCTGGAGCCACACAGAGTTGGCAGAGAGCAGTGTTTACATGAGAGAAGTTGGCTGAACACTGTCTTTAACAGTGCAAGCTCTTGGCCATTGCAAAGCTGATGGTCATGCTGCCTAGCAGACTGGGGAGATGCCAGATGAATTGCTCAGCAAATGGCTGTATATGGATAGTGACATTTCACCAAGCAGTTAGATGAGAAGTATTTGTGGATAGAAGCCACCTTTTTTGGGTCTCTGTTTGTACATCTCTTAGCACAGTGAAATTCTAGCCTTCTTTGTGGCAGTGTTGCTGCACTACAAATGAATAACAAAAAGCACAGCAGGAGGATCTGATTGTAGGCTTTCCTATTAACTGTATGAATGCATATGGCTGACAACATACATCACAATTGTATCTCACCTTCTTGTAGGTCTTCAGCATTGCTGCCAATTAGTGCTTTTCAGTGCTTGCACTTGTCCTTAGGTGCCATGTTGTGATGGGGGCAGCAAGACTGTTTGCCACCAGTCAGCCTGATACCACTCCAGGGTGAGCCACACCAGGACTTGGTGTGCTGCTCATGTATTTGCCATGCTCAGCCGAATGGGACCATGACAAATGCTTCCATGATGTGAAACTCAAACTGAGCTGTATGTAGCACCCAGGCGGAACCTGGTACTGTTATTGCCGTGCCCAGCTCAAGTGTCAGACAGGAGAAATCTCTGTGTCTTGGCAAGTAACTGGCATTCTTATGATTGTTTGCAACATGCTGTTGATGATGAATAAATGAGTGCGGGTACAAGCATGCTTCTGAGTTCGTGACTGGACTGCACCCACTGCAGACACGTTGCTGCCTGAACAAGGACACAGAAGTGACTACAGCATCTTCCCGCTGCTCCTGTCTATCACATTCCCCAGCTCACTGTTTGTGCTTGTGGGAATATGGGAATATTTGGATGAGTTACTGTGCTTGTGTGCTTCAATCTGTACATTGTAGTATGCCACAACTAGTCACCTCACAGCTTTGTCTAAAGACAACAGCCATGTCTAATAGCCTTTTACGGGTACTCCTGCTCTTGACATTTCTTTGCCTTTCTATCCCTCGTGCTGCTTCTCTGTTCCAGTCACACTGAATCAAATCTGTTTGCTCCCATCTGCACACAAATCTCAGCAGCCACAGACCCCAGAGTCTGAGAGTGATTGCACTTTTGCCTTCTATTCTTGGGAATAGTATGAATGGTATCCATACTCCTCTGCTCCCCTGCAGTCAAACTTGTCTGACATCAGCTACCCTTTCAAAACCACAGTCACAGAAATCACTGACTTGTGGAAAATAGAGCTGGGAGGGCACCTAGACTTCCATAGACTATTCCTTGTTGTTTGACTAACCCTTTCAAAAACAAGCTTGCATCTGTTTGCCTGTACAGGATCCTCATTATCCTCAAAAATCTCCCATACCTTTCCCATAACTGTGCATACCTGTGATTTAGTTCGTGTTCCTCTCTGTCTTCATTACTTGCTTGCCAATCTGGTTTTGGGACTCCTTACCCTCATTCTGATGATGAACCCCTGTCTGAAATATGGCAAGTAGTTTGGAAAAGCTGCTGTGTAGGGAGCACCCAACCCAGAGATTCTGACGTCAGACTTCCTGATACTACTCCACAAACCTGATTGCAAAACTAATTTTGAGGATCTAGTTTTATAGATGAGAATCAGAACATGAAATAAATGAAAAAATGCTGAGGAAGGTCAGAGTAACAGACCCTCTTGCCCAGTACACTGTTTATGGTGGTGGCACCAGGAGATGCTAATCTGTTGGTACATGTGAAGCTGGCCACTTTCTGTAGTCTATTTCCTTCATGCTCCATCAGTATTAAATACCAATGATCAGAGTAGAAAAAATACTGTCTGTGAAGATATTAATTTCCTCTAGAAAGAACACTGGTATGTTCTGTAACTGGTAACTCTATTGTAGAGAAGATGAGAAGTGCTCATCTGTGACTTCTTCTAAATTAAGGATGAGAGTGACTTCCAACTAATCATACCTGCTCCACTGGGAATGCAGCATGTGCTAGAGATAGACACATCACAGGATCTCCAGAGATAGACCTGATACTACTTTAAAACTACTAAGCATTTTTCATTCCTATAAAGCTGTTCTATTACTCTAGTTGTCATCACTTCTCTCTTATTTCCTTGACAAATTTATGACCAGCAGCAGGTGTTGACCTATTTTTTTCACATAGCCTTCCCTTACTGGTGTTTCACAGTCCAGCATAGAAAGCAGTCTTCCCCTTTCAGCTTCCACTTTGATGGGCTAACCAAGGTGGGCTCTTGAATTCTTTGTATTTTTCTCTGGAAAATATGTATTACACTTCCCTGCCCTTTCTTCCAGTAAAGATTTATTCCTGTCTGGAATGTTTTTCAAATTAGCCTTAATCCAGTTATGCCAGACTTTAAGAGTTGGGTGAAAATTACAAACTCACTTCACACAGGCTGTATCAAAAAAAGACTTCAGGGGAACTGGTTTTAATTACTAGCTTTGTCGAGATTTGAGTTATCAAGCTGTTTGTCTCTAGTAAACAGCATCAGTCAGATTTTTAGGTCACATAAAAATGGGTGAGTCAGGAATTCACAGTTAAAAAAATGTACCAAACAACAGAAAACCCAGACGGTCTCATAGGGATTCCCTCACCTTGGGTGGAAATCTTGTGCAAACCACTGGGGCTTTTCTGATCTGTTTTTCTTAAGCTGCAGCTGCATCCAGCTCAACGCAGAAAAACAACATGACCTACTCCCCAAGGCCCATCCCTCTGCAAGCCTCAGCCGCTCCACCATTTCTGTGCTCCACAGAGGACCACATAACCAAACTAAGGAAAAAAAAATAAAATATTTTAGTTTCAATGATCAGATTTTGACCAGTGTTCATCAATACCATCAGCCTAGAAATACAAGATCACAGTTTGCAGATACATATGTATGTTCTCAATGAAAGATCTTGGATGGCAAGAGCGTAAGAGACAGTGTAGATCTTGGGGAATTTTTAATCATTTTTCTGTGGAAGTTTTTAGTGCTGCAAAGCCTGGAGCTACACTATCAGGAGCAGTGGGAACCCCACTTCAGCGAGGCTGTGAGGGAGTGGCTACAGAGGGAGGAAGAAACCAACATAAATCAGGAGAGATATTTTCTGAGAAAAAATACCTCTTTTTTTCAGAAAGGTTTGTAAGTACACAAAAACATACTACGGCCAGCTTTAGCAGTGTGCTATAGTACAGCATAAAAGCAAAGAAGAAAAGGTAAATTTTTTAAAACATAAAATGTCTGCTCTAGGAAGTTATCTGTCAACACTTTCCTAAACTTCTATTTCCAAAGGAGCAAGAGAGTTTATTGGTCAAAAATACTTAACACTGCCTTCAAAGCACAATACCTAAGGTCTGGTTTATTTTTCTTTCTTAATTTTGTATGGAGATGTGGTTATGGTGTGGACAACACAGTTGTGCTAATAAATCTCTTTGTCAATATTCACATAAAACATCTCTCTTTTCTGCATCCATTCTCAACTGTGATACATTTTACACAGCAGAGTCATGAATTAATATTTGACTCTGTACTTGAACAGCAGTTGTTAATTTCATTTTGTGGAAATTCACTGACCTGAGAGTTTTCCAAGACAAATATAATCTGGGTATAATATTTTCAGGCACACCTACATTTGCTGATTTCATCTGCAGAAAGGCAACTAGCTATTAGCACTCTACCCATCTCCATTTCAAGTGTATTTATTCCCATCCTCATTTTCTTGTGCAGCTTATACAAGCTTTAGGATATTGGGTTGGTCTTTGATCCTTACATTGATTACATTAGATCCTTTCCTTCCTAAGAAAAGTTGGTCACTTTTCAAGAGTTACAATGCACATTAAGAATCTTTTCAAAATTATAACCTCAGTGTTTTAATACCTGATCTAGAGGAATTAGCTGAGAGGTAAAACTGTGGATTCTGCAAATCTACCATTTTCTGTCCATTACAAGGAGGCAGCTAAGAGTGGGCAGGGAATGCAAAAGAAGTTCTCTGTCCTTAGGAGCCTAGCAGCTTCTCAGAGAGTCCATGTCACACATGTACATGTATATACTTACGTATGTATGTATAGGTGTGTATATATATTTATATGCATATGCATATCTATGCTAGAGAGGGAAAGGGAGAGACAGAGATATTTTGGTGCAGGAAGAGCACTTCTGGACTTTCTGTGCACTGAGGAGGTAAAAAACCAAACCCCAAACACATTGATACATGATCTCTGTAAATGAAGACAGTTATCAGATTAATGTCTATGTAAGAGACATTATTGCTTCTTAACAGTAATGGTGTGGCAATTCTAATTACTTCTGTAGATCTTACAACACTATTTTTGAACAGAACAATTAGTTTAATTACATATTGTTTTCAAAGTGGCTGAGCACTCATCTGACTAAATGCCAACAAAGGGTAAAGGGTCTCAGCTGTTCTCTCTGATTGAAGGAAGGCCATAGGACATTGGGGCCAGGGCAGCCCCAATGAGCTCATCCACTGCTCCACCCAAAAACTGGCTGCAAAGCCCAAAAGCAGCTCAGTGCTCTCCAGCTCTCTGAGTAGAACACGGATGGGGAATAAGGGTAAGGGAAAGGAAATTCTGTGTGGGAGTGGAGTTCAGTCCAGTGGCAGAGTGTCTTTCATTTCTGGTGAAGATGGATTTGACTGCTCTTGGAAATGCAGTGGAAAAGCAGTGCCTCATAGAGATGGCAGGGCAACCCCATTTTCTCCCCATGTACGCAATCATGAGGAGAAAATAAATCAAAAATTAGTCTGGGAGTATTTCAGGTAACAGATTTGCCACTGTGAACAGGCAGGGGTTTGTTATGCTTTTGTAAAGAGGTGGAAGCCCCACTGAAGCTGAGGAGGAGTAAGAGGCAGGGCAAGGACAGATGCCACTCTGAGGTTTAATTTCCTAAAGGTGGAGATGAATGAAAGGGAGATGCATAAGGGAAGAAGATAGGGCTTTTGGACTATGCTTCTGAAGTAAACGTGGAGAATGGAATAAAGGAATGGAATAATTATGTCCCTCAGAATGACAGTTCATCATCTGGGACAGTAAAAGCTGAGGAGGAAGGATGTGAAGGTTTGAGTAGTAAAAAGCCCTGGGGGGGAGGTATGGGATTTGTAGCTGGATGATGGCTTCAGGAGAAAAGCTGGGATGTTACAAGAGCACAACATGAGCTTTCCCACAAGCTGTCCCGTAAGCTTCAGAGATCATCCAAGGAAGAGTATTTCTCACACCCTCTCTGATTTTCACATTTTACAGTCAGTGTCCATAACTTTACAGCTTTCAGGACTTAATTAAAGATTTTAATTCTTGTCTTCCATGGCAGTGAACAAGGGTATGATATCTTGAGAATGCATGGTTTATTTTGCCAGGTCTGTGTTAGATGCTTGACATGTGACAGGGGAATGGAACTGTGTAACTAAGTCCTGAGTTCTGTAATCACTTCAGACTTCTGTTTATAAATCACTTACACCCTATTACCTTGTGCTAGAGGGGAAAGGAGCTTGTGCATTGACCTTCCATGCTGCTTCTGCAATTGCTCAGCCTCATTGATCTCTCTGAAAGTTGCAAGGGCCTTGCTGCAAAATGCAACTACTGTGGACACAGGCAAAGAGGCTGGAGAGCAAGTAAAAAGAACTGCACGTCCTGCATTCAGTGTGAATCAACGCTATTCATGGGTGTCTGCCCTTTCCACAAACCTTCATTACACTTGCATGAGTGTATTTGAACAGATCTCAGGAAGAAACGGGGTGTGTCTATTCATTCATACCAGTGGCAATCGCAATAATGAGGCAATCAAGCACAACGTGCAGGAGCAGCAGCTCCTGCTTGCAGGTGTGCTCTTGGAGGCGAACACACAGAGTGTGCTGCAGCCACCCAGGACTCTGCTGTGGAAAGCTGTCATTTCATTGCACATCTCTCCAAGGAAAGCAGCCTGGAGAAATAATCCAGCCTTCTCACACTGCTGTGCTTGCAGCTCCTGTGGATGGGTTTCCACATGAAGACCCTGTCACTGCTTCTGTTACCAATGCTCTGCTTTGTAGTAGTAGCATGAAATGAGTCTGCCTATTCTGTACACTTCCCTTCCCCTGTTCTGAGCTGAGGGTGCCCATATCTCTACCCATGCCCCTGATCTGACATAGGACTCCTTCTCCCTTTTCACATGCCCTTTCTGAGCCAGCTTTATTTATCACTGCTTGTTTATTTTTCTACTGAAACAGCTGGTTATTTCTGAATAATGAGTAATGAGTGTCAGTGTAAGGAGGGATAGCCTTGCTGGAGCTTTGCTTGGCTGGGGTGTCCCTACACGTGGTCCAACTGCTCAGCTAGGAAGGCATCAGCTGCTTCCTAATCAGCATGGCAAAGGGATCCCCACAATTCAATGGGCAGAAGCAAACAAGGGAGGAGACCGGAGGATCTCAACCTCTCAAACTCCTGAGCAGCTTTGAAGGACCCAGGAGTGAAGGCAACTGTTTCACAGCTTTGGCAAGGATCGGTCATTTCCTAGTCACTGCCAGTTTATTTGCTTTCTTGGTGCATTTGGTATGCAGCAGCCAAGAAATCATTCTGCAGAGGCACCGTCTTCCTCCTGTGCTCTGCAATGCATCCCTGAAACCACAATTTTTTCACCTTTCTGGGACTGTGTCAGGCCTCAAAATCTCCTCCAGCATGCCTTGGACTCTCAGTTGGAGAAAGGATCTGTGCAGAATGCCCTCATTCTCTTCCCCCTGCTGCCAAAGTTCAGGGCTGAATCAGGTGAGAGGGAGAGTATCTGGATGGTGGTTCCTTGCACAAATCTTTCCTGCTGGATCACTGAAGAGGCCAGAACATGATACCAAAAGAGACCAGTAGGGGAATGGTAATCCTGTCAGCCATGCTCACAGTGAAACCAAGGGATCTGCCACTGCCCTTCCTGTACCCTGCAATGAAGGAGTCATACTCCAATCCAGATGTTTCATCTGCTGGAACATTTCTGTTATTTATTAAGCCACTTGCTTGTTTTGTGGGTTTGTGGGTTGCAGAGCAATGATGAGATCTCCATGTGGACACTGAGGAGAGATACTGAATGAGGCCAAAGGCTCAGAGAACTTCAGGACCTGAATATGGATTAAGTACCTGATACCCATGTGGGTTTTCAGCAACAAAAACTACTGATGTGGACAGGCTTTGCTGCCTTCCTGAAACCCTGCATCTTGGAGTGGAGTTTTGTACTTGCCTTGCAGTCTATTCCTTCTGTTAGCAAATCTGCTGAAAGAGAAGCCTGTCACAAGCCTTTAGGCTGCATTCCCACCTTTTGTGTTATTAATACATCACTAAAGATTACTTGTAATATTTTTCACTTCTGTAACGTGCTCTATCTGGGGAATCTCAGAACATTTTGCAAACATTAATTAATAAGACTTGCAACACCACTGTTTACTAGCTGCATATTGGAATTTCTGCCTGCTCTGGATGTTCCATCTCACGCATCCAGAAGAACCTAAGTCAGGACATGTGCAGCAGGACATGGCACTAAAATGCCCACTCTGCCCAAATCCCTTGTCTGTACTGTGGCATCAGATTACATGCTTCAGAAAAACAATCTGATCCTAGAACAGAGATTCTTGGATAATGAGAGGACTATGTGTGTTGTAACAGCTGGCTTAAAAAACAAGTGAATGAATTGGTGGCTAAATACAGGTAAGGGTTGTGCTGGATGGAAAGGAGTTTGGCTTTTTGGAATTTACAAACCTTGTTTCCCACAGACTTGTGTTGCCTATATTTAAACTTTTTTTTTTTTGTTTTTTTTTTCAGTTATGTGTTACTAATAGGAATTTTAACTGCTTTTAGAAAGAACAACAATTTGAAAAGGTTGTACTTATTCTTATCTGTTAGCCATATTTCTTTATTGGCATCTTGTTTTTTCAGACTTCTCCATTCCTCTTGTTTGTGTTTGTAGACCTTCTGTTCACATGCTTATGTAGATGTGATTTCTCTGACACAATTACAGAGATCAGTCTCATTTCTTTTATTTTTCAGCATGTCCCTTTACTACTTTTCACCCGCCAAACTCAATACCAAAACATTTTCTCAATAAAGATATCAAGATTGCCAGAATTATCCTATTTGGTTCTTGACTCTCAAAGTTTAAAGTGATACCTAAAAAGCAATTACTTTTGTGGTCCTGGGTTTATTTTCTTGCCAATTACTTTTGTGCATTTCTGCATATCTGTGTGGAATCAATGTAATGCCAGACAATCTAAAAAAAGCCAGATAACTATCCGTGGAATGATAAATAAATCTGCCACATATAATTTGAGACTAGGCTTTAAAAAAAAGCATTACCTGTATCTGACACAGAAGGAGA
Source organism: Peucedramus taeniatus (assembly GCA_013400575.1). Lineage (NCBI taxonomy): Eukaryota > Metazoa > Chordata > Aves > Passeriformes > Fringillidae > Peucedramus > Peucedramus taeniatus. The sequence goes on from WBNO01017202.1 coordinate 355,956, forward strand.
AAAACATATTGCTGCTATTGTATTTGCTGCTGAAACCATTTCTTGCTGTTCCTGATTACTTTGAGTTTACCTAGGTTTTGTTAATGCCCCACAACAGACAATTTCTATGAATGAAAAAAAATGACCATTTCTTATGCCCCTCAATGTTCCCCAGAAAAATATCAGATCTCTTCCCCTTTTCCATCCCACTCTAGAACCACTCTTTCTGAACAGCAGGTATTGCTGAAATTGATTTGCTTTAAATGAGAAAGTCTACTGAAAGTGGAACTGACATGCCACAGAACGGCAACAAAGTTGAACTGTGTCAGAATTCTGATTACCTCTTTCACATCCTTAACAACAGTTGGGGGAGTAGCAAGAGTCAGTGCTCTTACCCAAGCTCAGCAATACAACCTCCCACAACAGCAGTAGGGTAATAGAAGTGCTGTGATGAATTGATGGGTTCATTAGCCTACAATCAATGGATAAAATTTCATAATAGAATAGACCTCACAGGAGCCAAATACCAGTGCCTTAATTGCAGCAGGTGCTCAGTGCCAGGTTATGTATTAAAAAGAAAAATCAAATCTTGCAGTGGAATAAAAAATCCCTAGAATCAAGTAGACTACAAGAACAAAGAACAAGTTGCCAAGAGAGAATGAAAATGTAACACATTAACAACTCTATGCATTTCCAGCTTTACAAACTGGAGCTGTATTTCTGAAAGCTGGGTATGTTGCCTGTTTCCTGGCCTGTATTGCAGTAATATCTGAGTACAATCTGAAGCTTACTCATCCCCACAGCACTTTGGTGAGATCAGGGAAGCTCTCTTAATGCCTTTCATGGGCAGAGAAGTGACAGCTCAGAGGCACAAGCGTGTCCAGGCTCTTCATCCCTGCTGGGCTGAGTGGGGAGACTGTGTGCAAGGGATTGGGTGGGAAGGAGTGGGAAGGGATGGGAAGGAGCCCAGTCCCACTGGCCCTTTCCTGCCCCTTAGCACAAACACACTGCTCGTTTGTAGGCACTGCCATTTTGGGAGCAGGGCAAGAAAATGGGCTGTCAAGCTTCCCTTCCTGCAAGGATTTCAGTTGTGTCTGCAGTAGTTCTCCTTCACAAGCTGTTCTTGGCAGACAGAGGATCAGGCTGCAACTTTAATGAGATGCACCTTCTTCCTGCATCTACAACTGGACTTGTGTCCTCACTTTCAGGAGCTGCTTTGCCTCATGGCTCTCTTTGCATCAGGTGTACACACAGCAGGACCCTCAGCTTGCCAGGCTGCAGCTGTAACACAGATTTCAGGCAACTCTAGCAGGAAAATATGCATCTTTTGCTCTTTAGGTGCAGGTCTCCTGGAGGCCTTCAGCTCCAGACCCCCACTGGTGTGGTGGAATGATGTAAAACAAGTGGCACGAAAGGAAATTGTGTGGGTGCTACAGCACCAAGCTACAGATAAAACAGCAATAAGTACCAGCAGGTCAGGAATTTGTGGGTTTGTGGTCTACTAGACATGCTAAATATGATTTGAGATGTGATCATTCTAGCATTTGGGACAAATTCTGTTCTCATTTATTCAGTTTTGCTTCTACTGAGGTTCTGGAGTGCCCAAATGCTGGTGTAGTTGGACAAAAACAGACAAACCTAGTCCCGATTTTAATCAGTCCACACACCACTTACTTCAACAGAGGTTATGTCGTTTATATGAGAATTTATTGTTTTCTATTGCACACAGTCATGTTCCCAAAGAAATATGCAGTAAAAAATACACTCAGAGAAGTTCAAGGGAACAGGCTAACAACAAGTGCCCTCAGCAATGTCCCTGGCCAACAGAAAGTACACTGAGTACAGTGCCCTGGCCAAAAAAAAGGCACTGAGTACAGTGCCTTGTGCATGAATGCAAGAGAGGATATTTACATAAATAAGAGCAAACCTGTTTAAAAAAGACTATGTTACATACACATAAATGATAGGGTGTCTACATACATGTGATTTTGGGCTTGTTTTTACATACATGTGGGGAGACTAATGTGCTTATAGAGAGGGAGATAGGAGTATATGTTTATATATCAACAATACTGCAGTGTATATGTGTGAATTTCAGTATATTTGAATATATCCAGATATAAACACACACACACACACACACAATGTGGGACACTGTGTTACCTATGAAGATACCTGTCCCTGTGGTCATGATAATCTCTGTAGTGGAACTGCATAGTGAGAATATTTTGTAAGATTTAAGACTTAAGTTTTCCATATTTCAGACTTCAGAGATCTGTTCAATTTACCATAAGCTGGCAATTTACCATAATAAAAGTGGAAATGAACTTCTTAGGACTGATCTCTTTCTCCTCATGTGGTGTGTCTGCATGACACACTCCTGTACCTCTCAGATCTGCTATCCTGACACTCTGCCCAGGGACATGCATCTCAGCTCTCGTAGCAAGGGGCTGCAGTGGGAGCAGATATACTGCCTCCATGGGTAAAACAGGAATCCTGGACATGTTGAGATTACAAGTTTCCCAATAAAGCTCCTTAAGAGTCAGACACACCTGGTTTTGTAGCCTTTACTAGTGATACTAATTTTTTTTTCACCTTCGGCTTCATATGACTAAAGAGCTGCAGAGCTGGAGTTTTTTACTGCTGTGGGAATAAAAGAGGAGAACAAAGGTGATGATGATCCAGGCAGAGAGGACTTGTGCTTTTCTTTGCCACAGACTTTGCTTTTCATCTTCAGAGAGTCACTTATACTAGTGTTTTCAACATGTGGCTACTGGTTCCTGGTACTGAATAAAGGACAATTCATTTCAGTACTCAAGCTTCAACACCTGTTTCTGTCAGCCTGGTCTGAATAGTTTGTCCTTAACACTCAGTGCTGCTTGTAGTGTTAAGAAGGCTTTGCATACACCATCAAAGATGAGACACAGCTTCAGTAAGAGATGCTCTTCTTGTACAGAGTAACTGCTGTCAGCAACTACTGTATTACTTTATATGCACTGTGCATGTGCTGAATATTATCCTGCAGATTCCGTTTTAGTGCGACCGCTGTGGGCGATTGTTCCTTTGTGTAAAATGTCCTGGGAGAGCACAGCTATAGCTCACTAGTGTCTCTTTCTTCCTTTGTAGCTGGAGTTTATTTTGTACTTTCTTGAGCTGATAGCTCTGCACCACTATTGGTCCAATACAGACAGGGCAAAGAAAAAAGGCTTGGGATCAGCTCTACTTTTTGTAGCATCCTACTGCGTTTTATCAGTTCACTGTTAACAATAGCTGAAGGCAAGGCCTGATTGTATGCTGTTGTTAGGAAGAATTAATCCAAATGTGTGACGGGGAATATCATAAAACAGAAACAAAACCAGGGACAATAATATGAATGTTCTATATCTGTTATGAATCTTGAATCTGTTGAAAGATAATGGGTTGCTATTGAAGAGCTTAATGAGAATGAATAAAATATGTATGTTGTATAAATAAAGGGAATAATTGCAAAGGGCCAAGGGTCTGAAATGGAGCGGGAAGTAGCTTCTGTTAGACTTCACAAGAAAGTGCTGATACATGAGTTGCTTTCTGCATGGCTGACAGAAATTCTTTTCAGGAGCCCATCATTACCAACAAAACCTCTGCTGGCAGCTGGACACGGGTCAAAGGTAACAAGGATTTGCAGGTCTGTGGCTTGGGGCTTGTGAGCTATTTAACATTCAGGAATAGGAATGAACAGAAGGGGAAGCCCTGGATACCAAAAACTAGAATAAGAAAATCTTGATCTTTCTTTTCTTATATTTTCTTTTGTCTCTTTTTTTTTCTTTTTTTCATTTTTTTTTTTTTTTTTAGGACATAAGTGGTAACATTTTCATTAGAACACTAGAAAACAAATTATATTTTACCAGCAGGACAGTGCTTTAGTACTCTCAAGGTGGATGGTAATAGGAGAGTGAGCCCTAGAGACAAAAGAAAAGCTTCCTACAGGAAATTAAACCCAGGCTTTGCAAATAAGAACAATAGCCTACAATCCAGGTAAAACTACAGACACGAATGAATACAAAATGAACATTAGCAGAGCTTGAAGCAGTGACACCTCAAAATACAAAAGAGAGTGGCTTCACAGCACCTACTGAAATGAATTTATAACAATATGCATACTAATGAACCTGAATCGCCACTTAGTTTTTGCATCCATTATTCATTGTTCAGCTTTATAGGAAAGGCAGCTGTTCAATGGAGAGATTACAGGGAGCATCACTGGGAGTGGGATGATAACAGGGAGGAAATAGGAGCAGCATCTGTTCCTTCACCCCGATCCCCTTGCATGAAAATTACCATGGCACTGGAAAAGGAAAAGGTTGCAAGGAGAGAAACCAGATGAGAGGCTCAAGATATTTTAGAGTATTTTTTTATTTTCCCCCTGCAATCTATGGGATTGCTGTCCCTGAAGGAGCAGGAGGGGCCAGATATTAAAAGAAACAAAGATTAAAAGAAACTGTACAAGAGCCTGTGCTCTCCCTCGTTGTCTGAACATGTTTTTTGGGGTTGATATATTCTTCTGAAAACAGAAACTGTTGATTATTAAATACAAGAAAAACAATATAGATAACAAGTGGAGCCAGTTCAGACAGCCAAAGCTGTGAAAGCTCCTGGGCACAGGGAAGCTGAAGGAAAGTTTTTAGAGAAAAACTGACAGAGGCAGCAGTGGTAGCCTGGGTATCCCAAGTTCTTCTGTGGTCCCCATCCATTTATGTCTGGGCAGGCAAAGGCTTTCCTGAATCAGATTTCTGAGCCTCCTGCAGCACTGTGTGACATGCTGAATCTGACCTGCTAGCAAGATCACACCACCAGCCAAGGCAGACCTAGAGTGAATTCTTTCCAGTGAAGTGGGTCTTTTGCAGTCCTAGGCAAATTTGAAGAAGAACTACTTATACATCTATAAATATTAATATATATTTCAAAGTTCCTAAGGATTCTCCTAAACTGGGTGCTCTTCACATTTTATTTTCTGAGTATCCAGGGCCACAATAAAAGCAGAGGGGCTGATGCAGACCTGCTGGGATAACAGATACCTTTTCTGCACTCCAGTGGCTTTATTTGCTCCCCCCTTAACAGACTGCAGCTGACATGGGACTAAGTTTTATACACTGAGAGCTTATTTTGCATAAATACACTGGAATCAGAATGGCTGAGGTTTGAAGCATTCTCTGGAGGTCATTTGCTCCACCCTTCCACAAAAGATGGAGCACAGGCTGCTTCAACCATGAGCACTATAAGGTTTCAGGAACTGTTGTCATACTTCCATATAAATATGCAAAATATGCTGCACATTTATGACCTTTTAATGTAGGATCTGTGGCTAAGTTAAAAAATTTAGCAAAGAATACATGATTTTTACCTATCAAACTACAGTGAAAGGGTATAGAATAAACAGATTCATTGAAATCATGGGAACTTTTGCTGATTTTGCATTTAGTGGATCTTAAAACCTGGGAAAGCATGCTTTTGAGTGCTACACCTTCTGCATCACACTTAGAGGGTTCATGGAAATTTCAGCATCTACTGGCATAGGCATCACAGTTAATAACCTACTAGAGGTGAAAGTCTTAGGCAATCAGGTGTTACATTCATGAGAGTTCAAAGTTGTGCTGAAATCTCTGCAAAGTTTTAAATTTTCATGAGATGGAAGAAAATTTTCACACACCTGGGTTATAATAGAATGGCTTGTATACATTTCTCTGGGAGTACTGCTTCTACACCTGGGTTTGATATTGTAAGTTTTACTGAAAAGAAATGAAGGTAACTGGTTTTTACAATTTCATATTTTAGAAAGCAAATACATTTGGGGGGAAGATTTTTTTTTGTTTTATTCATTAGGGTTTTTTTCAGGCTTTCCAGTTTTTGGTTGATGAAAACTTCTAGTATTTTGTTTGCACTACAAAAGAATTTAAAAAAAATACAACTAAACATTGCTATGAAAATTATCATGTCCAACAGCTATACATCATCACTACCTTCTGTGAGAAAGTTTTGAGCTGTTGAACTGCTGGGTTTTTTCCACTGTGCTAAGTCATTGTCATGCAGAGACATTCGCAAAACTACAGCTTCAGTCACTTTTAATGAGTGAATTCCTGTTTTGTCTGATTTTCCCAGCAACAGGAAAAAACAAAACAAATGCATAATTCATGTTAAAAAATGTGTTTTCTTAAATTGAAGATATAGTCTGCCTGTCTCTCTGTGTGATAATGTGATTGCTCTCACAATGTCTGCGTATTTATTTTAAATAAAATACTAACTCTAAAGACTCCTGACATCCCAAACACAGTAAACTGGAAAGAGAGCAGAAGGTTCATCCTCAGGGATTTTGTCTCTATTTTGTAAATTACAAGCCTCAATGAAAGCTGGCTTCATAGCATGCAGATGCATTGTTCATTATCTCTTCATGTATATAATGAATAAATCATAAAGTCCAAATAAAAGTGTATATTCATGTATACATGCAAATAGGGTTGCAGTAAATCAGTATTATCTGCTCTACCTTGTGGTATCTTTTTATTATTGTTAAATATGTAGGAGCTGAGGAACTATATACTTTCCTTCCCATCACAACATTATTTTAAGATTTCCTGACACCTGCAACTTACAGAGTTTGCACTCATGTTNCCTAGATGGATGAGGTGGTTAAACATTTTTCAAAAATCCCATCAGTTTGAATTATAGCTATACTCAGAAAATGCCTGGGAATGCACTGCACCAGCAAGCTCTGCTGTCTTTCGGTGGACCACAGCTCTCCAGGGAGAGAGGCAGCCTGCAGTGACTCTGCAGTGTGAACCCCAGCTCTGCTATGGGCTGACCTCTAATCTCCCTTCCCTGCTACCACAGTGCTGGTATCAGCATGTCTACCTTGAATTTCAAGCGTGCTCACGTGATCAGTTCCTGAAATGCCAGGCTTGTGTTTTCAGGGCATCCCCTAGATCACAGGGCAATAACATACAGTAGCACCAGATGGGTGCAAGCTTTCTGGTTGGTGTAACCTATTGCCAGCCCTGAGATGTAGGGCGTGGGCTCCTGTGTCAGGTGAGGGGGTCAGAGAAGGCTGAGTTTGAGACTTTGATACAAACTCTCTGCTTTGCCAAATGTCTACATTTACAGAGAGCTTCGGGAAAATTCTGTTTTTAATGAAGTCAGTGAAAAAACTCCCTGAGCCTCTGGGTTACATATCCCTATTTCAGTTTGCAGGACAAGCAGTGATAAATGAAATTAGTTAGTTTGCCATTGGGTTTCATCTGAAAATCAGGGAGTGTGAGCGCAGCAGTATGAAATGCCAGGACATCATTTTTCTATAGCCAGTTTTTCTCCCTCTCTGCCTTTTGATGTAACTAATGTCACACACAGCAAGTCACACTGAGTGTGTCTTATCACCCCAGCAGTGCCATCTCAAGACCTCACCTGATTAGTCTGTAGTTTCTCTCTATATTGTCTTCATGGGACATTGTCACTTGTCTAGCCATGTATGAAGCCGGAAATAAAAACTCCCTCCTTGCTTTGGTGTACATGCCTGCAAATCATGTTGATTGGAAGTAAAAGTAGGCTGCTACCTATAACAGTTAATTCTTACAGGAGATAGTTGATTGCTGTGTGTGATGCTTATAAAATGTCCAGGATTCCTTTTAGGAAGTAACTCCATCATGCTCAGTGATGGATAGCAAAACAGACTGCTACTAAAATGAAATTCACATTGTGCAGCAGACCATGGTGTGACTGAAAACAACATTAGGAAGGTCATTCTGATCTGATTTTTTAAGTTCATGTTGTTATTCTGGCTTTCTTGAAGCAGAAATCCAAATAGTCTGATTAATGGTGGCTTAGGAACCACTTTGAGCACAAATTTGTAAGAAAATGTTCTGCACAACTTGTAGTTTTGGGTTAAAATATCACACATTGCCCATGATTTAATTCCTCCTCCATATTCATGTGCAGAACTCAAATGATGAAGTCTATTCATCTGCTTCAATAACTGCATCTTCAGCTCTTGCTTGTTTCCAGCACTGTGAATACACAGATGAAAAAAGACATGCTGTTCCATTTTTAACCATCAATTCCTTTGCTTCTGTCTAAAATAGTTTGCAGGAAACGTTCTTGTGTTTCATGACTGAGCCTGGAGAAAGAGTACAGAGCAAGTGGTGGTGAAGAATGGCAGGCTTTTTTTGAGTTTCTGGTGCTCTCCTCTCAGTGCAGTCACACAGCATGTTTCTTACCTAGAGTAGAGACCCCATCTCAATGTCCAATTTGGGTGATGCTGCTATGAGATTTTAGGTTTGTGATGCAAAGGAGACAGTTTTAAATACAATCTGACATAAAATTCACAGTAAATGCAAAATTTCTCTTCCTCCACCTTACCTTGTTTACACATAAAATCTTTTTGACTAAATTGCCTGCTTCAAATCATATCTTCCAAATATTCTGCCTTCACCTTATCTCTCGAATACTGCATCCCACTTCCCTACTACTTTATTTTCCTACCCAACTTACCTACAATCCTTAAGCATTCCCAAGCCCCACTCCAGCTGCTGTGACACACTATTTTGCACGCCTGTTTTTCTACCTAGCCAACACCCCGACCCCCTGCAACTGTCTTCCTCCCCAGGTTCCTCTTCTCTTCCACCTCAGCACCAGTCCTGCCTCTTTGATTGCAGTTTATCCAGTGCTGGTTGTACCACACTAAGCAGTGTAATGCTTCAGGGTGGTTCATTAAGCAGTACAACCAACAGCTTCTGTGTCCTTGCTCTCATCCTCTCCACATAGGAAGATGTGTGCACAGCACAGTGTTTGCTTTTGAGATTCTTTAACTCTATGTATCCATTGATGTATATATATTTGTGTATGTACATATATGCGTGTGCATACTTCTATATGTAAATGTACTTTTATATGTATACATACATAAGTAAACACACACACTTCACCTTGCATTGATACGAATGAAAGAAACAGCAAAGAAAATGCCTTGCCTGTAATCACAGCAAGAATGTGGGCTGAGAGTGTCTTAATTTTTCAGGGAAGCTTCTTACCACCATTTTGGGCTAACTCCTGAGAAGTCCATGTCCCACAGGAGTAGGTTTTCTCTTGGTTGTGGCAAGTTCCACTGGGCTGGAGGAACAGATCATAAATCACTGCTTTGTCCCAGAGCTTTAGGGATAACATAAGTCTTTCAGAGACTTACTTCCTTTCCCTGAAATCTGAAAAAATGAAAGGCATCTGAGAACCAGAGTGCATTTTAGATGGGGTACAGAGCTGTTCAGGATATGGAGGACTCAATCCAAAAAGGCTATAGATATGCTGTTCTGTACATTTGACATTGGTTATTTGAATGACTGATATTTCCACTTATTTTCAGGACTGTGTAAGGGATGAAAGGGCACAAACTTGCTGATTTGGAAACCTTTGGAGAACAGCTGCTTGGCAAAAGCAAGAATGGTATTTCTTCTATGCAGTTCACCAACTGCACACTTATTAGAGTGGGATAATTTCAGACATCCCAGTTTTTACTCTTTCCTCTTTGACAATTTATTGTGCTCCATTCAAAGCCATCTTTTTACCATATGGATCTGTACAATCCAACACCTCAGATGGTGTCTTGTGTACTCCAGGGCACCAAGAACAACTAAATCAGGCTGGGTCCATGCATTTGCTGCTAGATGTGTGCAGGTAGGAGTAGGTTGCTCTACACTGGTACATGGCTTTCCTCTGATCTAAGGATTGGCATTTGCAATCAGCCCACACATGTTTTTGCAAAGACCAGGGAATGAGTCCACCCACCTTTTCTCTGAAGGGTCTCTGCGTGCCCAAACAGCAAGAGGAGGGGGCTGCAGAACCAGGGTCTTTGGTTTTTTCAAACCCATTGGGAGGTTGCATGGGCTCCTTGGCAACCCAAAGTCCCTAACTCCTGGTGCCTAGAGTGGTGTGTGTCCATAAAATAATAAAAGTGGTGGAAGTTGCAGGGGCAAAATTTCAGTGTGTGATTGAGGAGCTGGATGGGATAAAGACTTTTACACTGTTACAGCCCCAGGTATAAGCTTTTGTTTCCTATTAACTTCTGATGGTCATAGACAAAATCCCTCATTGCATAGGATATTAAATACTTTGCTATCATCAAGAACAAAATGGATTCATTTTAGTGAGATTGAGTCAAAATTATTGACTGTTCTCCCTTCCATACCCTTTACTGCAGACTAGATAAAATGATGTGCTTATCTATTAAAAATACCATAAGCTTGGACAAGACATATGAAATTTCCCAAAGTAGAAATAGGGCAGAGAGAAAAAAAGGATTCTCTCAAAAGAACATTTTTGCACATGGGTCTCCAGTTATACAGTATGGAATAAAGCTGATCCTTCACTTCACTTCTGTTCACTTGGCTTTATTTCTTAGGGATATATTCTTCCATCAGGTCTACAGGTGTATCTTAGATAAGTTAGACAAATAAGGGATGTTCTCAGCATGCAAAGTTCATCACTGCATGCTCCTAGACTCCAAGTAATACTTCCCTCTGGTTGCTTTACCATTGCTGCTCTGGGGTAAATGGATGCCAGAGAGGGTCTACAGTTGCACATAACCAGGATATTTTTAGCTCAACACCAGCTGAAATTTTGGCTGTTTCAAGTGCAAAATGCCTGAGGTGGAATAATTGCTGTGCAGCAATCTCCTCAGATGTGGTGCCAAGAGCCACATCAATGGCTAAGCTGGACTGAGCTGCATTGCTGCATTGCTGCAGCCTCCTTGAAGTCACAGCCCAGCCGTGCCACCCACCATGGGTGGCCCCTCACAGAGGGCATCCTTCCACACATGGCAGCCCTGATCCCTGGCAGCTGCTGCCCTGGGCAGCCCAGGAAGGCACAGCTACATTTCCTCATGCTCTCTCCAGCAATGCCTTCTTGGAACCACAGTCCAGTGCTCACTAATGACACCTGCATGTGGAGGAGGTGGGTTTGGAAGCCCATGGGCTCCCTCTGGCCCTTTCTGCACTTTTCAGGCAAACACAATTTCATCAGAAAAACTGTTTTGGGAGGGAGCTTTTCCTTTTAAATACAATTCAGTTTAGAGACCCTAAACCAAACCAGCCCAGGCTGCCCTTGAACCCTGCCCATCTGGGGTGGAGGAGGAAGCAGTCCACCCTCACAAGGGTTACAACCAAAAATTGTGGGCAATTAAATTGGCTATGGCTGGGGCCAGATGTTTTAAGCTTGACTGGATTTGGGGTTGTTTGTAGATTTCATAGAGAGAAAAAGGTAGTTTTGAAGGCAGTGAAGTTCAGCATTTTTAAAGGTGCAGTCCTTTAAACTAAGCACTAGGTATCAGCATATCTCAGCATCTCTGTACCTTTCTAAATGAATTTTAAGAAATGCCTTTTTAAAAGAGTTTTGTAGGTGAATGAAACCTTTTTCATTGATGAAATCTGGAGGCTCCACATCTTGAATAACTTTGAATCAAGACACATGCATGCCTTTGATAGCGACTTGGTATAAAAGGCATGCAAAGCTAGTGAAACATGATGTGACTTAGGAATTGCTGCTACAACTGGGAGCATTTACTGGGGAAAATGGCAAGTTTTGTTCCAGAGAAACAGCAGACTGTGACTGCCTCCATATTGCAGGATGTGTGGGCTAGGAGCCTTCCAAAACTCATGACAGGCTGTGCCTCAGTACCTGACTGGAGGCAGTGTGCAGGAACCTCCAGAGGCATCCCACCCTTCCTGAGCCCCTTCCACAGGCTCCCAAGTGGAAGGGGTTGGAATGACAGAGGGGTCACACACAGAATTACAGACATAGATTTAGTTAGCAGAGGCAACCATCCCCATCCTCCCTGTGCAGCTGTATGATGGGAGTCCCAGCCCAACTCTGGCAGATTCAGAGATATAGCAATTAACAGCATTAATTTCCTCTGCAAGAAGGGGACTCTCCTGGAATCAAAGCAGCGTGTTTGGTCAAGTAAAACTTGCCCAGAGCCAGACTGCAAAAAAAAAGAAATTATAGCCAGGGCTGTTCTGTGCAGGCCAGTGCAGCTCCATGCTCTTGCCTTAGATCTGGGGTCTCCCATAGGTTCATAATCTCTGTGGCAGGGCAGCCTCCAAGCACATGGGCTGGGTCCTTTGGGATGAAACAAAACCAGAAGACACATACCAGTTGCTAAGGAAAGCTCAGCCTGCTCAAGAGTCACCCACTGCTGCAGAGAGGACATTCACTTCTGGACATTTCCTCTGCTGCTCTGGGGTCTTCCTGCTGGGCCATGCTGGCCATTGGGGCTAAACACTGGAGGCACCACCCCAATGGCCAGCCCTGAGGTTCAGCTGAACTCTTTCTCATTCACTCTTTCTGAGGAAAATGATGCACAGGAAAATACGTGCCAGAAGGACAGCATGGCAGAACTGGGAACAGAGCCCAGACCATCCTTACCTAGGACAGGATATCATTCAGTAGCCTTCCCCTATATCTGCTCAAGACATAACCCTCCATGGACACTGTGTTTACATGGGACAACCCCTTCAGATGCTCCACAAAGGTAGTCCTCCATATGTGCCAGTCCCAGGTTGTTCTTGTCATTCTGCTCCACCCAGCAAGTCACTGGGATACTGACTGGGTACCTTTCTGACAGGGAAAATGAAAGAAAAGAGAAAAAAAAAATAGTTCTCTGAACTCTATAATTAATTCTTCAACCTGTTTTCCTAAAGGCATGAATTCTTCTGCCTGATGACCTAAAGACAAGTTTTGGACAGAGCTGTAAATGCTTAAAAACATCAGTAGAGTGATGGTCATTGTCTGCTTGCTTTTACAAAAGATGTTTGTGGGGGAAAAAAAATCTATATTTTTCTTATCCCCAAAAGCATTATCTTCATTATGTCAATGTGGCAGGTTTGCAAATTTCAGCAGTAGAACAACTAGTCTGCAGTTAATTATCTGTGTTCCTACTAATAGGCATAAAAGTCAAACAAAGGGAACAACAAGCAAGCTTTTGCACACTTTTCAAGAACTGTCCATGACTCTAAAACTTGAGTTTGTTGACAGATGACCTTTAAGGATGTGCACATATGTATGTTTTGTTCTTGGTCATGAAGCACTTATTGCTGCATCTGTCTCTGTAAGAAGTGCAAGACAAAAAATGTTGTATGAAATACCCATTTTTGAACCCTTCACAATAAGCAGCAGTCTGAGATGCTGCCTTTCTTTACAAGGTCATTACTCAACCATAAGTAATGACCTTGTGCCCTCTGCTTTGATTTTCAGGTAGTACAGATTAACAATTACAAATAATCTGCCTGCTCAGAATGAACAAACAGTGCACTGATAACTGGCTTTAGATGATATCTGTGCTCAGTGTTGCTCAGAGTCAGAGGATATAAGGAACAGAGTATATGCATCTCAGCTGCTTCTTTCCCATCTCTTCCACCCCAGACTTTCCAGGGAGATTCTCCACCATTACATGTTTGTGATTCCTGATAGAGGTCCATGGGAAGAGAGAAGCCATTATGCACCATCATGCATCACTGTCTTGAGCTATTCTTAGGGATGCTTGGAAAGCAGTCAGAGCAATCTGTGAAACCAGGCAGGGATGCTGACAGCATCTCACCACAGTTATGATGATGTATACAGTGCTAGCTAATAAGGCTCGGGAAAGAAAAATACCAAAATCAAATGAACATACTCTGTTTTCCAGGTTGTTTTCAGGGGCATTGGCATGAAGGATTTCAGGTAAGGGAGGGAGGGAGTTAGGACTGAAGAGGGACACTAAAAGGACACACACACACACAAAAAAATCCAAAATAGAAAACCTTTCTTCAAGCTCGCTTCTTGTTCATTATAGATAAATTTGGTTGTCAATAATTCTGACTCGAAGGAATGAGAATTACTGGAGTGGATTTAAGAAAGCTTAAAATTCAGCATGGTTTCAGAAACAAGAAGCGGGAAAAATTTAACCTTTTTTGCACAGGGGACTGAAATTCTTAGGGAGGTATTCTTGCTGATCTAAATGAATGCAAACTTTATGCTTGGCAGTGAAACCATGCTGTTTTATGGCAATTGAGGCTTTGGCCTGGGTAGAGGAAACTGCTATTGCATTCCTTCCACTGCAAGGGTTTTCAGAGTTTCACATCTCTCACGGTGCCCATTATAAACAGTTATTGTCAAATGATTGTGCTAAAACCTAGACATAGAAAAACAAGTAAGCTCCTGGCATGCAAAGAATGCAGGGAAGGCATCAGTGAAATTATAGTAATTGCGAGATCTCTTAAATTCTTGAATGCTTGCTCAGGGAGCTGCAGAAGCAACATTACTAGAATCTTTGGTCTTTGAAGGGCCAAATAAATATATTTCTGAGAGGAATAATGCTGAGCCTGTGTCATGGAGAAGAGGACATCTAATTTTTTGCACTGCTGACTTCTGCTGTGTGTGGAACAAAACATCTGGAACAAGGGTCAGTCAGTGTGAGGGCTAGTGAGCCTGAGGCCCTTGCACTGTCAGAGGTGGTAACAACATGAGCAAAGCACACGGCTAATTTCTGTCCATGGCAGTAAGATCTGAGTTCTGATTAAAGTGTAGGGTTTTTTCAAGTGGTTTGTAGCTGCCTTGGGAGCCAAGGGGATGCCCACCAGAAGTTAGCTCTTCCTCCCAGAGAGTTCATTATGCTGAGAACACAATCCTCCTACTAAACCTGTCATTGCATCAGACTCACCACAAAAGGCTCCTCTCCTACTACTGCCCATGGATAGAGCAAGCATATTGTACACTCCACAGGAGCTGATCTGATCTTAGTAACAAGCATTTCCTCAGTAAAAATCTCTTTTGTTTGCTGAAAAAAAAAAAAGGCAGAAAGTTAAAGAAAAATGATAAAAAATAAAACTGATAGAAAGTTAAAGCTGAATGCTTCAAATGCTCCAGATGACAACAGTAGAGCTCTGAGCAATGGCCTTGCCATCCATCTCTTATTGTGCTGATGCATCCACCTTGAATAAGTCTGGTGTGACATACCCACTTACTTGGGCATGAGCAAGAGAAGCAGAGGAATAGCACAGCCTGGCAACTCAGTGTGAGTTCTTCTATCCTGGACAAAGATGGTGCAACCTTCCTGAAGATGTGACAGCTGCACAGGAGTGCCCAGTTGTTTAGCAAGTAGCACATGCCTCAATATGAAAAATGTGAAGATCCATTCCATTTTACTGGAGAGGTGTCTCCAAACCAGCTGCTCTGTTGGAAGGCAAACTGGAATGAATCTTCCTGTTTGCATGATGCCAGTGTTTGAAAATGCAATGCCAGGACCCCATTGTGCCAGCTACTGCACAAACAGAACAAAAGGCAGCCCCAACAGGCAAACAGGCTGCCAGGCAAGAAGCTAGAGATATGCCAATCCCACGAGGACAGATTGCTGTTGCCTGCTGGGTGGAATGTTAGGCTCACCTCCAGCCCTGCCACTCTTGTGCCCAAGGAGGGGCATGACAGCAGACTGGAATGAGGACAAATGAAGTGGCTTTGCAGGTGTTTACAGGGAGCTTTTCCAGGGGGACGAGAAGCATGGGAGAAAACCTGAACCCTCGAGCCACTCATCAAATAGGACCCGAAGATCCTGTTAGCAGTGCTGGTTCACTCCCACATGCAGGCTGCAGCTCTCCGGTGCACTGTGCAGCACAGCCCCAAGGCAGGGTGATGTAGGTTAAGCAGAGGGTGCTGTGCCTTAACTTGCAGTTTCTCAGCCTTTGTGGTGAGTTTAAACCTTTGCTGCTCGCTTTTATGTTGAGTATTCTAGAGTTTTTTTTATTCTAATATGTTTTCAGTGTGTCTTTGTTCCTTGCCTAGCTCTACAGATACACATGTATACTGCAGCTCATCCTCCAACCAAAAAACCTATCCAAACATTTCTCAGAAGGACTGGGAATGGAAGCAAGAGATAAAGCACTCCAAGCAGAAAGCAAGTGATCCAATACAGCCCACTGTTGTGGCACTGTGAAGAGCACAGCCTTGAGCAGTTAAACCAGCTCGTGCTACTGAATAGATGACCAGTCCTGGTAGGATGGTCACTCTGTATTCTACAATCTTCTTCTCTTGGTGGTTATCACTACAGATGTAGCCAAAAAAAAAGTCATTCCCAGAAACATATAGGGGCTGTTGTAACCAGTGAGCAACACTGGGAAAATGAGAGTTTGAATTCTAGAGAAATTTCTGCAAATCACTACTGGTAGGGGACATGGAAACAAAGGAACTATCAGGCACCATTCTGTGGAGATAAGCCAGTGATGGTCCTCATTAATGCTCTGTCATGTTTTAAAGTTCAAGAGATACTGCAGCTTAACTTGTTTCCCTTGACTGGAATTCATCACTACTAATAGATCAGAGCCACAGGTTAAGCTGTTAGACATGCACTGGCAAGAGCAAACTGTTACTGCATGAAAAATCACATTAATGTCCTTGAAGAATCAAAGTCTGGGTGGAGGAGGCACTTGCCTGCCATGCCCAGGGCAAGTTCTATTTACTAACTGGCTAGAGGGTCAAGAGTTCCTTTTTTCTCAACTTTCCAGTGTTAGAGTTTTTTATTTCCATCTGTTCTGCTGCACCCACAGAAAAGTAATGTAAAGGAGAAATCAAAACACCAAAGCTTTGAAATCCCCAGGCATGGTATTTTGTGTGTGTTTGCATGTGCATTCTTAGAAGGACTGTAACACATTTGAAGGCATAATTTTTTTTCTCTTCAAAAAACAGAACAGTTGTGAAATGATTTTTGCAAGCTTTACTTTTCTGACACATCTAATTAGATGCAGCGTTGTGCCTCCAATCAGACATATACCAGGTGAGAAATCTTTCCTGTGATTCAGAGGAGTTGTAACTTTAAACTGTGATGCCTTTTGTTTATTGTGTGCTTGCATTGCTCAGATCATGACTATGCCACACAACAGATCACCAGTTTTGTTCTCAGAGCTGCTGAAGCCTTCATGTGGTGGTGATGTGCTGTGCTTTCTCACACTGAGACCTAACTTTTGTTCTTTCCACTTCTTTCCTTTCTTCCAAGTTAAGACATAAATCAGTACATAAGGCTGCTTGTCTGTTGATAGAAACTTTCCCTCCATAAATCACTGCGTGTGTATGAAGTCGACCATCAGTGCTACAGGCAGAGGGGCTGAGCATTCCGGTGCCACTGGAGCCCAGGAACTGAGCACTCGTGCTTGTTTATGTACAGTAACTTCCACGCCTTCCCTGCACAAAGTCCTTTGTGTATTCAAAGAGAGATAGAGTGTTCTGCCAGGATTCCCCCCTCCAGGAGCTGAAACAGCCTCTGAATATCTGATCATTTGTTAATTTATCCCAATTGCATGGCCTCTTTATAGATTAAAAAAAAAAAAACCTCTGGAAAACATCAACACAAACATTAAGCATGTAAGCACTCCTTGAAAACCAACCTCAATTTGTAAACTCATTTCCCAGAGCTAGATGTTGCAATACAGACTCTTTGAATGTAAGCAAGTTTAAAGGAAAGGGAAGTAAGCTGTGAAACCAAAAGATACATAGATAGAAACCTGATTTGCACATTTGTGATAAACTGTAAACTCAAATAGTGTTTGAAGTGTTTTGAAGACATTATAAAATATTTACCTTCAAAGAGCACTTAAACAGTGCATCAAAAACAGATTATATGCTGTGATTGATGATAAATCTTTTCCTCTTGCAAACACAGCATGTGTAATTTTTTTCTTTAATTTTAAAGGAATTAAGTAATTATTTCATCGTAATATGATTTATTATTTTCAAGCCTTGCTGTTGGGCTGCAGACTGAATCTGGAGCTGCAAACACTATTGCTGATGATGTGTTTGTCCAGTGTGCAGCTTCAAGGAAGAAAAAGCAGTGTGCAACCATAGAGAGAAAAATCATTATTACCCCCCAAATCTGCTGTAGAAGAGGCTTCACAGGAGATCATTAAGCCAACGGCTCAAAGATCTTAACCCCTACTTTTTCAAGCCAGGAGACATCTGTGGATACATTTCCAACTTTTGCTACTAAGACAGGAAGGTGAAGTACAGTGTTTTAAAGCTCTACTGCAGTGTTCATAGGACTATGCATGATTGATCAAGAATTTTCTGAATTAGCCAGGGAAGAAAAGAAGCACAAATCAGTGACATTTCCTTGGGCCCATGTGCCCCAATCTCTTAGACATTATCAAAAATCAGCAGTCCCTCTTTCTTTCTGTATTAATTTCAACCTTCAGGTCAGGGCAGGATGAGTCTGAAGGGCAAGCAGAATATTCTTAGTAAGAGAAAACACCTGAAGCCAGAAAGAAAAAGAGGGGTAGGATTGGTGTCTCTAAGGAACTCAACCTCCAGTTGTTCTTCCCACCAAGAGAAATGAGATTGTTTTCTTTCCATCATGCAACAATATGTAAATCAAATGAATTAGTCTCTATTGGATGCAGATTTCCTTTTATAAAATTAAAAAGTAATATTTAGAGAAAGACTCACAGACAGCGGATTCTTTTCCATCTCATTTAAGCAGCGATTTGCCATTCATTTACAGACACAATTGCTTTTTTTATGTAGTGTTTTTGTAAGAAATAATTAATGATATGCTCTCAAACAAGAAAATAAGTCAAAATGCACATTACTTTTCAATACCCATAAAATTTAAAACATTTTTTACAATGGCAAGCCTAACTATATTTTGTAATTATTTATTTGCTTGCTAATCTCTTCAAGTTCTTCTGCATTTTTAAAGTATAATTCAACACTGATTACAAGTGGAGTTTTGTTACTTTGTTCAATCAATTTTCAAGCCTTTTTTTTTTTTTTTAATCCCTCACTGTTTTGCTGTCCATGAAGGAGTGCAAATTTTTTTCAGCTGACCAAGTGAAATTTGTGAAGTGACCCCCAAGCCTGGGCATGCCTGTAAATGAGTCACAGAGACAACATGGACTTTTTTCAATGTCACATACAGTGGTTTCTGGAGAGATACAGTGGTGATCTAGAGAAGCTCTTCATGTTTGCACCTAATTGAGAAAGCAGGATTGTGACCTAATGTTACTTTTCAGCCACATAGATCATCAGCAGCACCACTGGAATTACCAGACAATGCCTTCAAATGAAGTATGGAAAACTGAGATCAGAACTCACACTTATAATTAAGCTTGGCAAACAAATTTTAATGATGCCAAATGCAAAATGCCCAGTTCTGTGATCATCACTGTGCACATATCACCTGTTCAGATGCTCCAGATGTACTTTGAGATTTGCATTCTCTGTCTACATATTCCCGTCAATTACAGCACACTTCACTCTTCAGTGAGATTTATTATCTTACTGTATCACTGGGGCTTGGAGACTGAAGAATTATAATCTTACAAGCCATTATGAAATGGGCTTGTTCCACTCGTTCGGACAAGTTCTTTCCAGGAAGAGCAATTATTTCTTGTGGGTTTTCAGTGGCACTCAAACCTTAGCCAGAGGCTGGCCTTATGCTTATGTGGGTACAGATCAGACCTAGAATCAGAGGGAGGTATGCAGGATGGGTGCTCAAATACAAAGTTAAGATCATTTCATCTGTGCTGAGAACTGTTTTAAGAACAGCTGTTCTCTAGGCTCTCTCTACATTTTCAGAAGACCAGATGAATAAAAGGGTCCAAGTATTCAAAGAGGTTATGAAGCTTTTGAGTTCCTGCAGGTAAACCTGCAAGCTTTGTGGTTTGCTGATATATATTTGGGCAAATGTGTATTGTGTATTACCAGATTAGAGTTGCTCAGGAAAGAGAAAAAAAATTGACTGTTTTTATTGTTGGAAATTCCAGCTAACAATATCAAATGTTCCACAATTTGCTAGTTTTAGAAACAGTTCTGGCAGAGCTTTGATTTGGCTGAACCCTGCCCCATTTTCTATCATCTCCTCTGCCCACAGGGATGCTGCTCCCTCCCAGGATGAGCAGCAGCCTCGGGGGTTTCACTTCAAATCCAGACAAAATCTGCTTTGAAAATACTGAAATCTCCTGACAATGGGATTAACCTGTCAGCTCAGCTTCCACTGTTTGATCTATGCTAGCAAAGACTATTTAGATAAAAGCTTTAAATTACAATTCACATTGAATTTCCACATAGCTCAGTCCCTGGGCATAGGGGAGTGCTCTCTGCTCCCCATGCCGATGTACTGAGGAAACAAACATTGCCATGAGTTAGGTGTCCAGGCTGGACATGGCAGAGCCGCTCGGGGATGTCCCTGAGTCTTGTGTCCTTGCCAAGCTGCTTTAGGTAGAGCCATGCTTGATGCCTTGAGAGGCTGCCTAGAACAGAGGCTAGACAGTGTTAAAGGAATAAAGTAGGTATTTATTAAAAGGCCTTAAAGGATACACCTTGGGCAGTACAAGAGCCCAGCCAGAGCTTTTTGGGCCTGAAGCTGCAATGGTGTCCTTGGTTCTTAGGCTAGAAAAGGATTGTTTTGTCTAACTAAGCTGTGAAGAGAACTTGCTAACACTTTATGTGAAGCTCAGAGTTATGTACTAATGCAGTACAGAATCTGGATAATATGAAAGTTGAACT
Source organism: Peucedramus taeniatus (assembly GCA_013400575.1). Taxonomy (NCBI): domain Eukaryota; kingdom Metazoa; phylum Chordata; class Aves; order Passeriformes; family Fringillidae; genus Peucedramus; species Peucedramus taeniatus. The sequence continues at coordinate 376,470 of WBNO01017202.1, forward strand.
TAAGGCATCAATGCCAGGACACAGCCAGTTACTCCCTCCCAACAGGGAGCAGAATAAATAAGTTAGGTATTTCCATGTCTGTAAAGGTAGTTTCTAGGCAGGCACTCTGCACCTCAAAGTCCCACAACACCTTAGAGAAAGGAGGCTGGAGCCCATTATCCAGAAATGGTAATGCATAGGTAGCTCTTACAACACCTTCAGCCATAATGCTCATATAAGACTTTGGCATCATTGACCTCATTTTACAGTTGAGGGAAAACAAGGTTTGGGCCTGAAATGCGTTTTCCCCCAAGGTCACCTATGAGCCAGCGGCAGAGGTAGAAATGCTCCCAGCTCCCTGAAACTCAGGGTGGTTCTCTGTGCACGAGAGCACATCTTCCCCAGAAATCTATTCAGTGCAGACATCCAAGCTCATTCTATCTAGGCTGCAAAGGGAAGAAGGCAAACAGAGCATCTGCAAATTCCTGCTTTCTATCATATCTCTCTGAGGTGTGACTTGTCTGTGCCATCTTTCATGAAGGGATCATATTCTAATAGGAAAGAGCAAAAAAGCTGATCTGGCTGCTGCTGAAAGATGACAATCCAGAAACAATTAGGTATCTATCCACCCTTCTTTGTTAAAATCATGAATAGCACATGTGGGGAACATACCCACTCAAATGGCTGGAAAAATAAATTGTCTGGTTTTGAAGATCTTTTATTTAAATCTTGCAAGTAGCAAGAAAAGCAATTTTAATAAAAAATGCAATTCACAGAAGAATTGCTGCTTTTCATCTGAGAAGTGTTTTCTTTATTTTTACTAATTTTGAATTTGATGCAGATATGATTCCAATGCTAATTATGCCCCCCACTGTCTCTACGCTCCAGTGAAATATGACTCCCTGATGTTTGTCATTGTCTTCTGTTTACAATTATGAGAAGTTGATGGAAATCATCTGGTTTTTGCTTCTGTAGTGCTGTGGGATTTGTACAGCAGCAACCTGTCAAATTAATGACCTCTAGCACGAGAAGCTGTGGCCAATTCAGCTGAATTCTTAGCATTGCACTGTTTCTCTCTCATGACCCATGTATCTGTGAGGAAACAGCTCCTGCATCATGGAAGGGTGATCTCAGAATTAAGGGTAAACAGTAGGATCTTCACAAGTAAATATCCATACCCACTTGAGCAGTCTTGCTCAAGTCTTCTTTTTCTTGTGCCTCAGTTTTCTCCTGGGGGAAAAAATGTAAAT